>CM040239.1:65137259-65548551 GCA_022545495.1 Chrysanthemum lavandulifolium | reverse complement strand
TTAGTGACTATGGCGTGCTAAAATATAATGAGATTGAGAGGAAGAACACGCATACATTGAATGAGAATCTTATTCTTGAATGTGTTGCTCAAGATGTCTTTTCAACTTTGCTTCAAATTGCTCTATTAAGCTTCAAATTTCATGAACTATCGTGGCCTGAAAGTCTCCCATGATCGTGTCATTGAGCTTGAAAAACTAATTCTAAACTAAATGAGAAAATTGAGCTGGATGATCATGACAATTTGGTTAAACATTTTTCTAAACTAGAGTTGAGTATTTTAATCTACAACTAAAATATCAACATCTCAAAGAAAATGTCAAAACTTCAAATATCAAGACATCTTGGATGCTCGGAGTTTGATCACGAGTTTTCAAATTAACAAAGCGAGATGAGCAATTCATGCTCGATGTAACACGATCGAGAAAGTTGAAAGCCCAAATCTCTCAATTAAAGGGTCAAGCGAACAATATAGCGGGCTCCCAAATGCCTCCTTCTTTAGATTCTCGAATTCTCAAGCGTTTCATCTTCAAAACCTAGTAAATGCTTTACAAAGGAAAACAAAAGTTTTCTAGAAGAGAATGAAAAGGTTAACGTCATTTCAATGAGTTGTTTGAATCAATTAAAGTCACTCGTAACAAAAACAACGAACAAATAACTTCATTGCAAAAGGAAATTGAGAATCTGAAGAGTCAGGTAAAAGGGAAAATGCCAATGATCAATGAGGAAAATGTTGTATCAAAGGTTCACTCTGGTAATAAATATGCTTTATCTGTGACATATGTCCCCCCTCACCTAAGGAACAACAAACTTGCCATTCAAACATATTTCTCATCCCTTAAGGATTGCTTAGAATGCCTGCGTGAGATTGTTGAAGAGGATAAGCTAGAGAAACCTCATGATAATGCAATTGGACATGCATGCTTATATGCTGACGATCTCGAAATCTTAGAATGTTTGATCACAATATGCCCAAAGACATTAGGTGAGAGAGTTAACCCCTTGATTCCATGCTCAATGCCTAAGGCCAAACATGACATGCACTCGATTCCCAATGGTTTGAATGTGAGGAGTAGTGTACCATTGAGTAGTTCAGATCTTAGATCTGTCAATGCTAGGAAAGTGAACTCAAATGTGCCTTCTAGGAGTACTAATCTCAGTACCTCTAGTGTTAAAAGTGAACCTTAGTGCACTGCATGTAGTTGAGATCAGCACATCTAAGCAATTGGTGCAAAAGTAGTAAAACAAACTAATGTTCCCATTCCCCTACGAGAGTAATCGGTGACATTAAAGGAGGCGGTCGAAGTCTCAAGACAATACAAGGAATGATAGGACCTCTCAAGCTAAGAATGTGCCTTTGGAAGAGAGTAGAAGAACAATCTAGGAACCTTAAGTTTGAATCGAATAAAGCGAATCGTGTTGATTCTAGTATTAGCCATAGGCGTCTTTGTAATTAATTGATTACGATACTATTTGCAAACCTTGTCTTGATGATTGCTTGAATTACATTTCTAATCATGAATGTGATGTTAATGTTACGCCTAATGATGTTAATTGTCCGATTAATTTTGTTAATGCTAAAATTCATGCTAAAAAGGCTAAAAGGCAAAAGCGAAAAAGAGTTAGAAAACAATGGAAACCCACGGGAAGAACATTCATGAGAATAGGCTTTATTGGATACATTGGTCATAAGACTAATCGGATAATGCCCACTAGAAAATGGATGCCCTCTTGGTAGAACTATTCCCTTAGAAGTGGTCACCGTAAATAGGGCTATCTGAGACACTAGTATTGCATCTGATACAATGATTCCATTATCTCACCATCGATATGAATCGTCTATTTACGATGTGGGTGGTCCAAGCTGTTGCTACTAACCAAATGGAACCCATTCTTGCATGGGGATCCCAATTATCCGATTATCCATTCTTATACATGTTCAAGCTGCGGATCGTTCAAATCGATTACGTGGTACACGGACTGTTTATTCCAACATATATTTGGAGGCGGTCACGCTCATGAACTTCGTGAGCAAATTCATCGGGCTATTAGATTTGGTAATGATCATTTCGGTGCTATTATGGGTTATGGAGATTATGTTGTTGGTGATAGTGTCATCTCCAGTGTATTATGTGGAAGGTTTAGGTCATGTCATTCTCTGTTGGTCGATTACGTGATTACGATCTAAGTAGCCTTGAGAAAACATACACCTTCGTTAGAGATCTTAATGGTAAGGCTGTTGAAAAGGAACTCGTGGCTCAAACCTTTACACCATCTCTATCGATGACATGATGAGTGCTTCAATCTGCTTGTTATCAAAGGCTTCAAAACAAAGTCATGGTTATGGCATCGTCGTCTCGATCACTTGAACTTGGCACCATCAACGATCTTTCGAGAAAGGACTTAGTTGTGGGTTTACCTAGACTAAAGTATGAAAAGGATCATCTTTGTTCGACATGTCGATTGGGAAAAAGCAAGAAGTATGCCCATAAACCCAAACCTACTAACTCGTCGCGAAGTTCTTCATTATGATTCATATGGATTTATGTAGACCAATGAGGTGAGAATATCTTTGGGAAGAAATATGTGTTAGTTGTGGTTGGCGATTATTCTAGATTCACACGGTCAAGTTCTTAAAGACAAAGGATGAAACTCACGATATCATCATCAAACTCATCAAGCAGTGCGAGTTAGACTAAACAAAGCTGCCGAGAATTATCGAGCAGACAATGGGCGGGTTTGTCAACAAACAACTTAGTGAATTCTATGAAAGCATTGGAATCGACCATCGAAGAAGTGTTCCACGAACCCCTCAACGGATCGGTGTAGTTGAAAGGCGAAATCGTACTCTTGTTGAAAATGCTAGAACAATCTTGATCTACTCAAAGGTTCAATGTTTCTGCGAAGGTGAAGCAATTTTGCATGTTACACACAAAATCGTTCCACTGATTCACACCATTCATGGAAAAACTCCATATGAACTTGTCCGCAGAAAACCTAATCTATCTTTCCTTACCGTGTGTTTGGTGCCTTGTGCTATCCAACTAATGATGGTCAAGACTTGGGCAAACTTAGGGCTAAAGCAGACATTGGAGTATTTGTAGGATATGCACCAAACAAAAGGGATACGAATCTACAACAAAGAACCCGAAATATCATGGAAACAATTCACGTTACGTTTGATGGTGGCCGGTCAAATGGCTCCTGGACACTCCGCTCGGGACCCGCACTTCAAGCAGTCCTATTGGTTCATCCCTTGTTCCAAACTCCTCTCAAAAGCGCCATATGTACCTCCATCGAAGATGATGTAAAGAAATTGTTTGATCCTATGTTTGATGAAGCGTATGAGTGTACTACTAATGAGGTGCTAATCCACAACAGAGGATGCTCATATTCCGTTGAATGAAGTCAATCCATCGGTTTCAATATCCGTAAGTCAAGAAGCACTGCTGCGATCCTTGATCTCATCAACAATTCATCATTCTTCAAATGTACATCATGGAAATGTTTACGGCATCAATGATGAAGTTAATCCCTGCGACTCACGAAGATGCTCCATTTGAAAACATATTTGCTACTCACGAATCATCATCGAACCATCTTCTTGAGGAGACATCGACTCGACTACCTCGGTTCCTCAACAAATGCCACATGAACACCTCGAGAAAATGGACTCACGATCATCCATTAGACAACATCATTGGAAATCCCTCTCGTCCTGTATCAACCGGAAGCAACTTCATGGCGATGCCTTATGGTGCTTCTTGACTCCGTACTATCTAAGATCGAACCAAAAGATGTTAAAGCGCTATGAATGAAGATAGGTGGTTCAATGCTATGCAAGATGAAATTCATGAGTTTGATCGTCTTGATGTATGGGAGTTAGTGCACTCAGGATCGTGCTATGATTATAGCCTAAAATGGATCTTCAAAGTAAAACTTGATGAGCATGGTGATGTGTTGAAGAACAAGGCTCGATTAGTTGCTAAAGGATATCGTCAAGAGGAGGTATAGACTTTGAAGAATCTTTTGCTCCAGTTGCTCGAATCGAGCTATCGAATCTTTCGGCTAATCTTTCTTAGTAAGAACATGGTGGTATATCGAGATGGATGTAAAGGCGGCATTTACGAGCGGAGATCTTAAGGAAGTTGTCTCGTCGGTAACTGAAGGATTTGTGAACCAAGAACATCCTACTCACGTTTATCGTTTGAAGAAGGCTCTTTACGGTTTAAAGCAAGCTCCAAGGGCATGGTATGATACCTATCAAAGTTTCTTCTATCAACGGATTCATCAAAGGGCGATTGATCCTACATTGTTCTTGACCGGAAGTCGGGCGAACATTTGATTCATGTTCAAATTTATGTTGATGATATTATATTTGCCTCGTGACCCAATGGAATGTGATCGTTTTCTAATGAAATGAGTTCAAAGTTTCAAATGTCAATGATGGGACAAATGTCATTTTCTTGGGATTACAAATTCACTAAAGTCCGGAGGCATTTTCATAAATCAATCTAAATATGCAACGAGAGATTTTAAAGAAATTTGGATTTGATTCAAGTGACCTGTTGACACCCCATGATTGACCGAACCAAACTAGATGAGGACCTCTCGGGGATCATGATTGACCAAGCGAAATATAGGAGTATGATTGGATCCGATGTATCTCATCTGCTAGTAGACCGAGACATCTTGTTCTCTGTGTGCATGTGTGCTAGATACCGAGCTAAGCCTACTAAAAAGCACCTTGAAGCGATTAAGCGGGTCTTCGGTATCTCAGGAACCATCAATATGGGACTATGGTGCAGAAGGACACCGTATGTCACTAACGGCCTATCGAGATCTTGATCATGCGAGGTTGTCGAGATACTGCGTCGAAATGCGTCGGAGGTGCTCGGTTTTTGGGTGATAAGCTTGTGGTGGTCTTCAAAAGCAAATGAGTACTTCTATTTCCTTCTGAGGATGAATACATAGCCATGTCATCTTGTTGTGCTCAAATCTTATGGATGAGATCTCGATTATCGACTATGGCTTTGAATTCAACAAAATCCCTACTCTTGTGATAATAAAAGTGCTGTTTGCTCTCATGCAACAACGTTCAACACTCAAGAGCAAAGCATATCGACATTCGACATCATTTCATCGGGGAACAAGTGGAAAAAGGTGTGGTGGAACTATATTTTGTGAGGTGCGAATATCGGTTAGCGGACATCTTCACCAAAGCTCTTCCAAGAGCGTTTTGAGTTTATTCTTCCACGTCTTGGTTTGAAAAGCCTTCAACGAGAAACTCTCAAGCGTCTTGAGGAGGAAGGCGAGGAGTAAAGGTCTTTCTTCATCTATCTCTTGTAAATAGTTATTCGAAAAACAAAATAGAAAATTATAAAACTTTCAAAATCCATAAAAATACGAAAAATTGAAAATTCTTCAAAAATATTGTCTTTTTGTCATGTTTTCACGGTTCGATAATATCTACGGTCTTTGTCAGTGTCATTCAAAGAATGACACGGGACTTTAGATGTTGTTGAATTCTTTAAAAAAATAATAATAATAATAATTTTGGGAGAAAGAAAATGGTTTATTGTCATCTTGAGGCAATAACCGGTTTTAAAGAAAGAACGAGCCATGTTTTACCATGTTTTCAAATACTATGCTCGATTCTATAAACTCTATCTGTTGAAAACTAAATGCTTTGAAAAATAACTCAATCTCTATTTTTGATAATCATCGGGACTTATTTGTCAAAATCTTTATCTCTCGATCAACAACCTCGTCATTGATTGAGGGTAGAATAATTTCAATTAAATTAAAAAGTTATTTGGCATTAAATTGTTTTCAAAAGATATACATGCATGTTTATAAATGGAGTTTAAAGTCTTAAAATCCGATCCTTATCGAGTTCAAGCGCTTTCACAATCATGTCACAATTCTCCTTAAAAGCTTTCAAAATCAATTTAAATCTATCGAGATCACAATTCTCAAATGATTTGATAATTGTGATCGGGAAAATGAATGATTTAAATTGGTTTAAGCGATAATCGGGTAAATGGTTATAAAAGGATGTTCATGCTATCACACCCGCATGTGACAAAGCGATTTCAAATTTTCAATGCACATGTTGAGGGAGCATCTATCTTAAACCTATGATTTAAGCGTGATCATTCATCCTAATGTGCGGGTTCCTCTAGTATGTGCAAAACTCTTTTCAAACCTCAAGGCACATATTGAGGGAGCAAAATTCATGGAAACCTCATCCTTAGGAAATGCTATACCTACTTGATCATTGCTGGGGAAGTGATGTTGATATCTTTAGAAAATGGTAATCAAAAAGTTAATTCTTTCTCTTGCCTCCGATGTGCAAAACATTTTCAAATCGTGATGCACATGTTGAGGGAGTTCTCGTTCTAAAATTATCAAAAACAATTCGGTACAAAATGCTTTGATAATATATCACAAGTATCGAATTGATTTTCAAATAGTTTTCAATTGGATCCAATGGCGGATGAACAATACCAAATAGACCCGACCAACTTTACTTTATGTACGGTGATATAAGGATGATAAGGTTAGGTATTGGTTCCCATGATCCTTGAGCAGGAGGGATCTACCGAGGACAATCCACTAGTTAGTGTAGAAGTCCTTGGGTATGATGATAAAGGAGAAAAATGAGAAATGGGAAGAGTGCGGTGGAGGCAGGCTAATCTTGGAATAAACCCAACAAGGTTCTAGCTATGAAGTCTTGGTAAGCCTTGAAGGGTTGAAGAATTAAAAGAATTGAATGAGAAAAGGGTGAAAACAAATAGCCTCCATCTTTTCAACCTTAGGCGAAACGGGTTCAATCCATATGCTCTTGATGGTAACATCGGTATTGAAGACAAGGCGTCATGGACCCGGTGGCCTTGCACTTCAACTTTCAAACCACTCAAGTTCCTCTTAAAGGGCTTGTTTCATTCTCACGGGGAACCGACATTATCTATCGACTTTCTCTTAGAGATGGTTGATATTGAAGAAGGAGACCTCTCCCTAGTCTCCGTTATAGGATCCAAATATGCAAATTGAGTCTAGAGCCACGAGATCATCAATAAATCTCATTAGGACACCTTGATGAAGACTCTGTTTCACACAATGTGGAAAGAGATTATATCTTGAGTCCTCGCATTATCCTTGTGGTATTGCGGGAACATCGAGTGATGTGTTTACATTCACAATGAAGATGGAAAGCCTACGGAGCCAACATCAAACAAGCTCACGGTAGGTGGCATGTGAGATCTATTATATAGATCAACAGTGTGACAAGCGAGCAGAAACAATGGGGCGATTCAATCTCTTGAATCAATCTGGATTCGAGTTATGGATTGGCGGATACCTTTGAAAAACTGTCTTTGTGCTTAAAACTCTTTTCTTTAGCACATTGACGTGTACTCATTTTCAAACCAAAAGGTATTTTATGATTGATAATTGATTTTCGGTAAAACCTTAGTTGTATTGCAAAAACAATTTCTATTGAGCAATACGATTGTTTTCAAATCTCTTTTCATCAATCGGTGGACTTAAAATTATTTGGTTCACTCACTCCGTGTTGTCTTCTTTGAGATGTTCCGGTTTGAAACGACTGAGAACAATTGCGAAACCCTGTCAAGGAGATTCTTAGGAATCCTACACGATCACGGCGGTACTTTTCTTGATCAGCGGGAACCGTGGGCGTGTACCTCGATTCAGCGAAGTGATCAAAGACACTTTCGTGCGATTTGTTGCTAAGCTGTTGTATGCGGTCGCGGAGCATTTGCGGTGATCGAGAATGAAGCGGTCAATCCGGACCGCATGCTCACTTAATACATTCAACTCAAAAGAAATCATGATTAGTGCATCAATGACTCGATATTTTCACTCCATGCTTACGCTTTCTGGCGATGCCAATATCATGAATCAACTAATGCTTCCGCTACTCGATGAGAAGATATCATGATCCGAATGTGAGCATGTCGGTCCCAAAGTCACAACATCACAAAATACCAACACCACAAAGGATATGTCGAGATTGTTGTAAGTTGATGATCTCAAAGATGGCTCAAACTTATCATCACGTGGATCGATAAAAGACCTCCACTTGGAATAACCAAACATGCAATGTGAAGAATCAATGACTACGAGCTCGGGAGCAAGGACTACATCAAGAATACTAGATCAATTGTTAATGTTATATCTATTTGTATTCTATGTAATTTTGGTACATGTTTGAGGTGACCTCCACAGGGGAGATTGTTAGAATTAGAAATTCCGGTATTAAAGAGTCGGTCACCTCAGTATATGTAATCGTTAAAGCTCGTGAGTCGTAGTTCTTTTAAGTTAAGTAGTAATTTAGTTGAGTAACACCGTGGAGGGCAGACGGTCTTTACCAGCTGTATGCACGATCCATGACCCAAAGTGTGGCGAGTTATGTAAGACTATAAATACTCTCTACCTTCCAAGGTAGAGAGTTGGAGCTCATAATAATATCTTTCACTTTCTCGCACTAAGTTCCTAAACCTCTAACTTTCTCTCTCTAGAATTCCATCTATATGCTACTTTGTGTTATGGTTTGATGTGTAAGTGAAAAGTTATATCTTACAAATGGAATATATATATCTTGGTAGTAGAGTGAGTCATATAAGGGTACACAGAATATGGTGCGTTGGGGAATGTAGAAGGTACAATATAGGTATATCAAAAGTGTAAGGGTTATCAGAAATCTACCACGAGCCCGGAACATATCATATCATATCATAAGTAACCATTGTATTCGGAGGGGTGGCCTCGGAATACCATATATCATAGGAGGGGAGACCTCAGTAACAAATGGAGTAGCTAGCTCCCAGAATTTGTGATGACGCGGATTGCACCCGACATCATTCACCATATAAATCTCCAATCAGATCAAATCGAAACATATCATATCTAGGATGCATCCATCGCCCCGGAAACATAGTGGCCGAATCATATACATATATTGAGCTCATAATCATATCATAATGGGGACGGTGTGGAACATCACTCAACCACACTAAAGTCATGCCATTGGTGCATCAATGACACGGTCAGGTTACCTTCCTGACTAGGAAACATATTTGGCTCGGGTATCAGACTGAAGGGTCAAAGCATATACATATCATAAGGGTTCATATCAAAGTTCATATCAAAGCTTCATATCAAAGTTCATATCAGAGTTCATATCAAAGTTCATATCAAAGTTCCATATCAAGGTTCATATAGTTTCATATCAAGGGAGCATAGCAGAGTCATAGGGAAACCCTAAATAAGAGGCTTAGAGTAACGCATAACATATCAAGCTAGAATCGAAGGATGAATACGAATCATGAGAAACCTTAAGAGGT
This sequence comes from Chrysanthemum lavandulifolium, assembly GCA_022545495.1. Taxonomy (NCBI): domain Eukaryota; kingdom Viridiplantae; phylum Streptophyta; class Magnoliopsida; order Asterales; family Asteraceae; genus Chrysanthemum; species Chrysanthemum lavandulifolium. The sequence continues at coordinate 65,539,185 of CM040239.1, read as the reverse complement.
AAGGTCGAATATCATGCGCCTTAGCGAAATCAAAGCAAACAAGAAAGTTACACGGAAACAACGTCGTATCTCCTTCAACGTATCTACAATTGATATCATATATTACTTATATACTCATTTTATAAGCTTTTATGCATGTGTAAGTGTTTTGCTTATTGATATCCTTGTTTTATCTTTCCTTTTCTTAAACTCATATTTGGACCAGACTTTAGCGATTTTTATAAAATACTTACTTAGCTCAAAAGAAATCAAGTAAAATCCCAGGGGTTCCCATATGAGTTAAAAGAGTCTCCAAAATTGGTGGGTTCTATCTCTATGCCAAATGGCCTATGGAAAATCACAAGTCCGGACCTGCTTGAGAAAGTGGTGGAAAATACACCTTAAAAGTTTACACTTATTGGACCTGTTTAGACACCTTGGAAAAATTCCCAAAACTCCCAGAAATTCATTTATAACCTAAATGTCACTCACTGTAAAGGAGAGCTCCCAATTATTTATGGTTTGAAAATGAAAAATCAAACAATCAACCAAATTTGAGACCCGTTTTATCAGCTTTGACACTTGATCTTGTAAAATTCAAAAATATGACTTAGACAACTCCAAATTCGACCAAACCACTTGGAAAACTTAACTAAGACATAAAATAGACTTTTCCAACAAAAAACCAGATTATTTCACTTATAAAACTTGATCTATGACACACACAAATTCGACATATGATGCTGTCCAGTTTTAGGGTCTATTAAAACCATTATAAGCACATGTTTTACCTACCCAAACGCACCCACTTCGATCCAAAACAGCCCCCATTCAATGTTTTTGCTCTTTTCTTTTCTAATATTTTTGGTAACAATTTTATTATACGACAACGTTATCATTTTATGTGACAAACATATCCCATCATTTTATGTGACTTATTTTCGTATAACAAGCCCTAATGAGGACTCCATAGCCACAACTTGACAAAGAAAACAAAAGGAAAAGACACGAGGTGATGATCGTTACCCTAGTAGCGTGTACATGACAAGGAAACAAGAATTAAGCCACCAAGATCACAACCAAGCCTCCCTTGGCTTTTGGAACCCCGACCTAAAACAAACACCAGCGTCGAGCTTTGTTTGAACCAAACACGATCACAATGCCCACCAATCAATCACACACGATCACAAGCTTCCTTGGAACACTTTTCTTCTTTGATTTTCGGATGGAAATGAGGAAAAACAATGGTAGCCGCCACTTGGTGAAGGAGAGGATGTTAGGGTTTCGTTTTGGAGAGGGAGAAAGAAGGAGGTTGAAATTTTGTGGTGGCTAGGGTTTCATGTGTGTTTTCAACCCTTTTGGAGTGTACAAAAATGGGAGGGATACTTGGTGTTTGGTCTTAGATGGGCCAAGGAAGAAAGTTGGGCCAAGCTCAATTTAGATGGGCTATAATTAAGTTGTAGTGTCTAGTTAAGTTTCGGTCCATGCCCATTTGTAACATGCGGTTTATATGTAAGCGTGGCGTATGCATTTTCAAAAATTCGTACACTAGGTTTGCCACCCATTTATAAGATAGATTAGAATTAAATTTAATGAGCGTTGACATCTTTTACGTAATTTATAAGTTTTAAAAATTTGAGGGCAAAATGGTCTTTTCACGCGTTTTAGATTTTTAGGGTTTTACAACATGCGACCAGACTTGCCCAAAAGAAAGGTATTAAGGGAAAAGCAATCTTGTGCGGGGTTGGTGCAGCGCATCAGCCAAGATCAGATGGGGTGCCGTTAAGTGTTGCTACTGTGTCTCGGCAGGATTCAGATCTGTTGAAGAGGCTTGGCGAGGCCAAGGATACTTCGAACCGCGTGGGTGGCTCATCTATTGAGCGTTGTAATAGTTGGTAGGTTTAAGTGTTGCGAAATAACAATCTTGTTGTAATAACTCGTGGTTATAAAATCATCTCTTAGTGAGTTCGCGTGGATATTGTTACAATTTGTGATGCGGTATTTATGCATTTGTCTTTACGTGAAAGCGTATTCATTGTTACATGTAGATGCGGCGTGTGAATAATGCGGGAAAGCCATAATCATGTATGAAGATCCCAAAAATTTCAAGTATTATCATAGTCGTGTATGATAATAATATTGATCTTGTAAATATAAAATTAAGGAAGCAAGTATCTTGGTTCCAAAGTTGTTAAGCGTGCACATGTGCAATGTTGCGCACCCGTCGTGGGATGCGGCGAACTTATTCAACGTCTTGAGAACAAGGTGCTTAACAAGGATGCGTGATCCGATGTTGATGGGTTTGCAACCCTCTTACTCAACAAGTTGTTTAGTAGGTTAACTTATCCTTTTACCATCATTGGGTTTATTATGGTGCATACGCCATCATCGTGGCAAAAATAAAAATTGTTAAGACATACAATATATGGAAATAACAAATTAAAATATGTCATGAGTTAGCTAGAAACCGCGGCGTTTTATTGATACTTGCAAGTTTTGATGAGAAGTAAATAAGACAATTATACTAAGTAAAAGAAAGAGTGACTACAGATGTTTATTGGGCCTTTGAAAGTGCGAGGCGTCTGTCTTGTTGGGCGTAGCCCTTCTTATAGGTAGCACCTCTTGAGGTTCGAGATGTTCCATGTGCGTGGCGGTTCACGACCATCCAAGCCTCGTAACTTATACGAGCCCGTTCTGATGCTTGATAACCTCGTATGGTCCTTCCATTTTGGTGCAGGCTTGCCCATGTCTTATCGTGGCTCGCATCATTAGCGCGATGAGCGAAATCACACAGTGCGAAGGAGACACTGCGTACTTTGGCGTCATAGTCTCCTTTCATCCTTGATTTTGACTTTTCCTCCACTTATAGATGCGCGCGTTCGCCTTTCTTCCAAGAGTCCAAATCAAGGCGGCGTTCGTCGTCATTAGTTGCCATGTTAACCTCGGTGATGCGAATAGTTGGCATTCAATTTCGGCGGTATGACGACATCATCCTATAGACTAGTGAAAGGGTGTCTCCGTGCTAGTTTTTATTGAGGTGCGGTGCGCCCACAAAACATGCTAGAGCTCTTCCACCCATCTTCCTTTGTGTATATCGTCGGTAGCGCTTTAATTCCTTCGCCCGGTGCTGCGATTTGCGCGCTCTAAGCCATTAGTTTGTGGGTGTTTAAGCGATCACAGTCTTGTGTGATGTTCAACTTCTCGCACCAATCTTTGAAAGGATTTTCGCGAAATTGATTCCGTTATCCGAGATGATTTCGCGGAGTAAACGAGCGACATACAATGTTTTCCAGACGAGGCGTTTTACACGGTTTCCGATGATTGTTACTCGCTTTTGCTTGATCCGGCTTAGTGAAATAGTCTATGGCGACTATGAAATTTCGATCCTCCGCGTGATCGGAAAAGGTCCCGCAATGTCAATACCCCACTTATAGAATGGCCATGGGGATGTGATTGGTGTTAGTTCGTCTTTGTGGTTTTGCGGGACGGGTCGATGTACTTAGCGATCGTTGCACTTCTTATTAAGTCTCGCGCAGCATGATGCATGGTTGGCGATAGTACCACGATTGCATGGCGCGCTACAGCGGACCGTGGTCTGAGTGCATCTTTGCATGAACCTTCATGGATTTCATAACACGTAATTTGCTTGTAGTGGGCCTACAGTGAGCCATGGTTGAAAGAAAGGCGTCGTTAGGAATTAGAAATTCCGGTATTAAAAGTCGGTCACCTCAGTATATGTAATCGTTCGAGATGTGCGAAGCTCGTAGTGCAGTAGTTCTTGATGGTTTAAGTTCAAGTAGTATTTTAGTTAAGTAACACCGTGGAGGGTTCATTACACCCAGACGTGGTCTTTACCATATACGCCTCATTGTATGTTCGATCCAGTGAATTCCACCCAAAGTGTGGCGAGTTATGTAAGACTATAAATACTCTCTACCTCGTAGTCATAGGTAGAGTTGGACACCTCATAATAATATCTTTCGATTTGTGTAAGTCTATTCTCTCACTAAGTTCTAAGTTCCTAAACCTCTAACTTTCTCTCTCTAGAATTCCATCTATATGCTACTTTGTGTTATGGTTTGATGTGTATGTGAAAAGTTATATCTTACAATTGGTATCAAGAGCCATGGTTAGATCATATCTTGCACATCTTTGGATTTATAGTGGTTTTAGGTGGTTTTGAGTTTGAAAAAGTTTAGTGGTTTTGCATCATTTGGTTGATTTCTTGTGTTAAAGTTTGAATTTTGTTGGTACTTTTATGTTTAGAATCATCAAAAGTGTTTAGGTTTTCATTTGGTAAGCTTGAATCATCTTGGTTGGGTTGTTTTGGATTGAAAAGTGAAGTTTATTTGGTTTTCAAGCTAGCGACTTAGCTCTCGGACTATTTTCTTGGTAGCGACTTGCTTCACGTTTTGTAGCGACTTACGGTGTTAAAGCTAGCGAGTTAGATCTAGCGAGTTAAAGTACAAGTAGTGGAATCTCCACTACGGGTAGCGACAGTAGCGACTTGGTGATGGCGAGTTGCTCTTTAGCGACTTGTGTTTCTAGCGACTTGTGTGGCAATTCTTTGTAAAATTTGGCTAGCGACTTGGTGCATGTGAGTTACTACTTAGCGACTTGCTTTCTATCTAGCGACTTGGGATTCTAGCGACTTGGTTGTCTAGCGAATTAATTGGTAGCGACTTAGTGCATTTGTTTCTAGCGACTTAGAGCTTTATCATCTAGCGACTTGAGTGATTGTTTACGGTTTTCTCTTGATTTAGTAAAATCCGTGAAAGAATCTATTTCCGGTTTAATCATTGAGTTATAAAATCCGTATAATCATTAACATGTCTACCAAGCGTCCCTCTGTCATCTCCCTTTGTTGCAGGGATGTTCAAGCGGTGGCTCGGATACTCGTCCACCCATGCTTGATAGAGGTGACTACGATTCTTGGGCTCAGCGAATCAGTTGTATTGCCTTGGAAAGGAAAATGGTGTCAACATCCTCAAATCCATTGATGAAGGACCATATCGGGTTGAGGCGACTAGAGACATACTTGATACTAATGAAGATGGTACTCTGTTTACGGAATGGACGGACCTAAGATGTACGATGAGCTTGATGATAAGGAGAAAAGAGATTCGATGCGGATATCGGGGCTTCAAACATTGTTCTTCAAGGTCTTCCTAAAGACATCTACAAGGCGATCAATCATAACACGATGCAAAGGCTGTTTGGGATAACGTTAAGATGCTTCTCTCGGGTTCGAATTAACTATGGAAGGCAGAGAATCGACTCTATGCCAATTTGAGCACTTCAAGATGAAACGGATGAGAGTGTCTATGAGTACTATGTGAGATTCCATAAGTTAGTGAATGACATGAGGAACATCGAATGACTATGCCTAACATTAATTTGAACTCAAAGTTTGTGAACAACATGAATCCCGAATGGCACAAGTTTGTCACATTTGTGAAGCTCACTAAAGGATTGAAGAATACAAACTATGAGCAACTCTATGCCTTCCTCCTTGAGAATGAGAGACATGCCATGTTTGAAAATTGATTCTCAATCGGTTCAAAACCAACGAGGGAGAGACAAGCTCGTCTAATGACTCAGCGACCTTCTACTCGAACATCGGAATCACAACCAAAGCATCACAAGTCATACCCTTGGGAATGGTAATCACAAACTCATTCACGATCCCATGTTCAAACAAGGCGATCTTTGATGCACACGTGGGTAACATCATCAATCAACTAGCTCTTCTCATTAGTCAAAACATGAATTCTCTCCCTGAACCAACAACAACCTCGAGGCGCATCTAACCCGCATAATCAAGCCCTTTGTTAAAGATGGAAGGATGGTGGTGCAACCGATTCGGGAAAGGCAGTATGATCGGGGAAGAGGTGGGTGGGAGAGGTTATGTTGGAAACGAGAATCGAGGAAGAAATGGTAACCAAGGTCAACCTAAGCCAATCAAATGCTACAAGCGTGGTGGTGAAGGACACATTGCAAGGCGCACATCTCAGCGTCCTCGAATCTTGATTACTTGAGATAAGATGTTCTTGGCACAAGCTCATGACAATGGTCTTTGCGTTGGATGAAGAGGAATTCTTTGTTTCTTCTTGAGGGCAATGCCAAGACCTATGATGCGAGATGTGGATGAGCGGCCTATTCGGAGATAGGTCACAATCATCGAGAATGCCTTTCAAGTCGTTGTTGTGATGCTTACGACTACGATGTAGATGATGGACCCTTTGCACACACAATCTTTATGGCTAGCATCTCTCCAATGGTTACTCCCAAGATCTCTTCTTCACCACAAGTGGCCCATCCAAGGACAAACTCATCTCGAGGTATTAAAGCTATCGATGATCTTGATGTGCAGATGCATGACAAAGTACAACCAAGCTGAAACTATTGAATCAAATATTGAAAATATGGGTAATATCAATATTGTCCCATACGATCAATACGTGAAACAAAGTGAAAGTGAAGTTGTACCAAGTGATGCATCTTCTGCGATCAACAATGACTATGTCTTTGATGAATACACTTGCATGTGCTCACGATGATTCCATAATTTACGAACTAAATGCCTATAAGGGCGTGTTGCTATTTATGAACAACGTGCAAAATTTGAGTTGACCACTCGTGAGCGCGGAAATGGATGTCCAAGTGAGTACGATAATTAGAAAAAGTAAGTTTAGAAGAAGTATTGAAACAAGAATTAAATTCCTTGCAAGAAAAACTTTCTAAAGCATTAAACAAAAACAAGAACTTCAAGAAAATGTGAAAATGCTTAAGCAAGAATTTAATGCAAAGGAATCAAAACTCTTGAGAGATTTTCTAATCTGAAAACTTTGAAAAACAAACTTGAGAACAAGTTGTACATACAAGGAAACACCATTGATGCTGCTCATGGTCACCAAACATCGAGTCTTAGCGATAAACATAGCATTCCCTTGTTGAGGAACCGAATCGGAGGTAATTAAAAGGCTAGAAATGCTCATAAGGTGCTTTATGATGGTGATGAAATCCTTAAGCCTGGCGAGAAACCTAGTTGCGTTGAGTGCTTGAGGAAGATAAGAAATCGGATGAAGTCACTAGGAAAGGATGAACAAAAACTAGATGACCCTAAATGCAAAGAGAAAAAATAATTATCACTCCTCATGATTACAAAAGGAAAAGCTGGATTTCCTTGAACAAGTTTAAGCCTCGAGACTTTGTTGACTCCCGAACAAGTCTTACGGAAAATGGATTTAGATAAGCGAAGCGGAAAATATTGTTGAAACAAACCTACCCTTTGGAAAATGCCTAGAAGCATTGTGTATCCCCTAATACACCAATGCATCTTGTACCTAGGAAAATTGCCACTAAAAGCAAGACACTAATTAGCCAATCGTTATATTTCAACTATTTGTTGATTTTGAGAAAACTTGCAAGAAAAGGATCACACCCTTGGTATAAGCGAAGGAGAAAGGGTTTTGAACAAATGAAAGAATGTTATTTAGCGAGGTCATGCCTTTCTTTAAACTTCGAAAGATCACTTTGAGAGTCTTAAAAGGAATAGAAAGCGATATTAAGGGAATGGAAAGGAATTTGATGCAATGGTTGTTGAAGTTAGTGACTATGGCGTGCCTTTGAAATATAATGAGATTGAGAGAAAGAACTTGCATACATTAAATGAGAATCTTATTCTTGAATGTGTTGCTCAAGATGTGTTTTCAACGCTTCAAATTGCTCTATTAATGCTTCCAAATTTCATGAATTATCTGTGTACTGAAAGTCTCCATGATCGTGTCATTGAGCTTGAAAAACTAATTCTAAACTAAGCGAGAAAATTGAATTGGATGATCACGACACTTTGGTTAAACATTTTCTAAACTAGAAGTTGAGTATTTTAATTTACAACTAAAATATCAACATCTCAAAGAAAATGTCAAAACTTCAAATATCAAGACATCTTGGATGCTCGAGTTTGATGCGGTTTTCAAATTAACAAGCGTGATGAGCGATTCAAGCTCGATGCAACACGATCGAGAAAGTTGAAAGCCCAAATCTCTCAATTAAAGGGTCAAGCGAACAATATGACGGGCTCCCAAATGCCTCCTCCTTTAGATTCTCGGAATTCTCAAGCGTTTCATCTTCAAAACCTAGTAAATGCTTTACAAAAGGAAAGCGAAAGTTTTCTAGAAGAAAATGAAAAGGTTAAACGTCATTTCAATGAGTTATTTGAATCAATTAAAGTCACTCGTAACAAAACAACGAACAAATAGCTTCATTGCAAAAGGAAATTGAGAATCGAAGAGTCGGGTAAAAGGAAAATGCCAATGACCAATGGGGTGAATGTAGTATCAAAGGATAACTCTTGTAATAAATATGCTTTATCGTGACATATGTCCCCCTCATCTAAGGAACAACAAACTTGCCATTCAAACATATTTCTCATCCCTTAAGGATTGCTTAGAATACTGCGTGAGATTGTTGAAGAGGATAAGCTAGAGAAACCTCATGATAATGCAATTGGACATGCATGCTTATATGCCAAGCGATCTCAAGAAATCTTAGAATGTTTGATCACAATATGCCCAAAGACATTAGGTGAGAGAGTTAACCCTTTGATTCCATGCTCGATGCCTAAGGCCAAATATGATATGCACTCGATTCCCAATGTTTTGAATGTGAACCGTAGTGTACCCTTGAGTAGTTGATTCTAGATCATCAATGCTAAGAAAGAGAACTCAGCGTGCCTTCTAGGAGTACAAATCTCGGTACCTCTAGTTTTAAGAGTGTGAACCGTAGTACACTGCATGTAGTTGGATCGGCACATCTAAGCGGTGGTGCAAGAGTAGTAAAACAAACTAATGTTCTCATTCCCTACGAGAGTGTCGGTGACATTAAAGGGAGCGGTCAAAGTCTCAAGACAATACAAGGAATGATAGGACCTCTCGAGCTAAGAATGTGCCTTTGGAAGAGTAGAAGAACAATCTAGGAACCTTAAGTTTGAGTCGAATAAAGCGAATCGTGTTGATTCTAGTATTAGCCATAGGCGTCTTGTAATTAATTGATTACGATACTATTTGCAAACCTTGTCTTGATGATTGCTTGAATTACATTTCTAATCATGAATGTGATGTTAATGTTACGCTAATGATGTTAATTGTCCGATTAATTTTGTTAATGCTAAAATTCATGCTAAAAAGGCTAAAAGGCAAAAGCGAAGAGAGTTAGAAAACAATGAAACCCGGGAAGAACATTCGTGAGAATAGGCTTTTATTGGATACACATTGGTCATAAGACTAATCGAGATAATGCCCACTAGAAAATGGATGCCTCTTGGTAGAACTATTCCCTTAAGAAGTGGTCACTGCTGTAAATAGGGCTATCTGAGACACTAGTGTTGCATCTATTCATAATGATTCCATTACCTCAGCATCGATATGAATGCTTCTATTTACGATGTGGGTGGTCGACCATTGTAACTAACCAAATGGAACCCATTCTTGCATGGGGATCCCAATTATCGATTATCCATTCTTATGCATGTTCAGCTGCGGATCGTTCAAATCGTTACGTGGTACACGGACTCGGTTTGTTCCAAACATATGATTGGAGACCGGTCGCGACTCATGAACCGTGAGCAAATTCATCGGGACTTATTAGATTTGGTAATGATCATTTCGGTGCTATTATGGGTTATGGAGATTATGTTGTTGGTGATAGTGTCATCTCTAGAGTGTATTATGTGGAAGGTTTAGGTCATAATCATTCTCTGTTGGTCGATTTCGTGACTACGATCTAGAAGTAGCCTTGAGAAAACATACACCTTTGTTAGAGATCTTAATGGTAAGGAGCTGTTGAAAGGAACTCGTGGCTCGAACCTTTACACTATCTCTATCGATGACATGATGAGGCATCTCCAATCTGCTTGTTATCTAAGGCTTCAAAACAAAGTCATGGTTATGGCATCGTCGTCTCAATCACTTGAACTTGGCACCATCAACGATCTTTCGGAAAGGACTTAGTTGTAGGTTTACCTAGACTAAAGTATGAAAAGGATCATCTTTGTTCGACATGTCAATTGGGAAAAAGCAAGAAGTATGCCCATAAACCTAAACCTACTAACTCATCACGAAGTTCTTCATATGATTCATATGGATTTATGTGGACCAATGAGGGTGCGAGAATATCTTTGGGAAGAAATATGTGTTAGTTGTGGTTGATGATTACTCTAGATTCACACGGGTCAAGTTCTTAAGGACAAAGGATGAAACTCACGATATCATCATCAAACTCATCAAGCAGTGCGAGTTCGACTAAACAAAACCGTCGAAGTGTCGAGCAGACAATGGGCGGGTTTGTCAACAAACAACTTAGTGAATTTTATGAAAGCATTGGAATCGACCATCAAAGAAGTGTTCCACGAACCCCTCAGCGAGCGGTGTAGTTGAAAGGCGAAATCGTACTCTTGTTGAAATTGCTAGAACAATCTTGATCTACTCAAAGGTTCAATGTTTCTACGGGTGAAGCAATCGCCATTGCATGCTACACACAAAATCGTTCACGATTCACACCATTCATGGAAAAACTCCATATGAACTTGTCACAACATGAAACCTAATCTATCTTTCCTTCGTGTGTTTGGTGCCTTGTGCTATCCAACTAATGAGGTCAAGACTTGGGCAAACTTAGGGCTAAAGGCGACATTGGAGTATTTGTAGGATATGCACCAAACAAAAGGGATACGAATCTACAACAAAAGAACCCGAAATATCATGGAAACAATTCACGTTACGTTTGATGGTGACCGGTCAAATGGCTCTGGACACTCCATTCGGGACCCGCACTTCAAAAGCAGTCCTATTGGTTCATCCCTTGTTCCAAACTCCTCTCAAGAAACTCCATATGTACCTCCATCGAAGATGATGTAAAGAAATTGTTTGATCCATGTTTGATGAGCTGTATGAGTCTACTACTAATGAGGTCTTGATCCACTACTGAGAGGATGCTCATATTCCGGTGAATGAAGTCAATCCATCGGTCTCAATATACGTAAGTCAAGAAGCACTGCTGCGATCCTTGATCTCATCAACAAATCATCATTCTTCAAATGTACATCATGGAAATGTTTACGGCATCAATGATGAAGTTAATCCCTTTGCGACTCACGAAGATGCTCCATTTGAAAACATATTTGCTACTCTGAATCATCATCGAACCATCTTCTTGGAGACATCGACTCGGCTACCTCGGTTCCTCAACAAATGCCACATGAACACCTCGGAAAATGGACTCACGATCATCCATTAGACAACATCATTGGAAATCCCTCTCGTCTGTATCAACCGGAAGCAACTCGCAACCGATGCCTTATGGTGCTTCTTGACTCCGTACTATCTAAGATCGAACCAAAAGATGTTAAAGCGCTATGAATGAAGATATTTGGTTCAATGCTATGCAAGATGAAATTCATGAGTTTGATCGTCTTGATGTATGGGAGTTAGTACACTGCTCGAGGCGTGCTATGATTATAGCCCTAAAATGGATCTTCAAAGTAAAACTTGATGAGCATGGTGATGTGTTGAAGAACAAGGCTCGATTAGTTGCTAAAGGATATCGTCAAGAGGAGGTATAGACTTTGAAGAATCGTTTGCTCGGTTGCTCGAATCGAGGCAATCGAATCTTTCGGCTAATCTTGCTAGTAAGAACATGGTGGTATATCGGATGGATGTAAAGGCGGCATTTACGAGCGGAGATCTTAAGGAAGTTGTCTCGTCGGCCAACTGAAGGATTTGTGAACCAAGAGCATCCTACTCGCGTTTATCGTTTGAAGAAGGCTCTTTACGGTTTAAAGCAAGCTCGAGGGCATGGTATGATACCTTGTCAAAGTTTCTTCTATCAACGGATTGACAAAGGCGATTGATCCTACATTGTTCACCGAAGTCGGGCAAACATTTAACTCATGTTCAAATTTATGTTGATGATATTATTTTGCCTCGTGACCCAATGGAATGTGATCGTTTTCTAATGAAATGAGTTCAAAATTTCAAATGTCAATGATGGGACAAATGTCATTTTCTTGGGATTACAAATTTCACAAAGTCCGGAGGCATTTTCATAAATCAATCTAAATATGCAGCGAGATCTTAAAGAAATTTGGATTTGATTCAAGTGACCTGTTGACACCCCATGATTGATCGAACCAAACTAGATGAGGACCACTCGGGGATCATGATTGACCAAGCGAAATATCGTAGTATGATTGGATCACGATGTATCTCACGACTAGTAGACCAGACATCTTGTTATTTGTTTGCATGTGTGCTAGATACCGAGCTAAGCCTACTAAAAAGCACCTTGAAGCGATTAAGCGGGTCTTCGGTATCTCAAGGAACCATCAATATGGGACTATGGTACCGAAGGACACGGTATGTCACTAACGGCCTATCGGATCTTGATCATGCGGGTTGTCAAGATACACGTCGAAATCGTCGGGAGGTGCTCGGTTTTGGGTGATAAGCTTGTGGTGGTCTTCAAAGAAGCAAATGAGTACTTCTATTTCCTCTACAGAGGTGAATACATAGCCATGTCATCTTGTTGTGCTCAAATCTTATGGATGAGATCTCGATTATCGACTATGGCTTTGAATTCAACAAAATCCCTACATCTTGTGATAATAAAAGTGCTATTGCTCTCTCATGCAACAACGTTCAACACTCAAGAGCAAAGCATATCGACATTCGACATCATTTCATCGGGGAACAAGTGGAAAAAGGTGTGGTGGAACTATATTTTGTGAGTGCGAATATCGGTTAGCGGACATCTTCACCAAAGCTCTTCAAGAGAGCGTTTGAGTTTATTCTTCACGTCTTGGTTTGAAAAGCCTTCAACGAAACTCTCAAGCGTCTTGAGGAGGAAGGCGAGGAGTAAAGGTCTATCTTCATCTATCTCTTGTAAATATATATTTGAAAAACAAAATACAAAATTATAAAACCTTCAAAAATCAAATAGAAAAATATAAAACTTTCAAAATCCATAAAAAGTTGAAAAATTGAAAAATCTTCAAAAAATATTGTCATTTTGTCATGTTTCTTCGGTTCGATAATATCTACGGTCTTTGTCTTTGTCATTCAAAGAATGACACGGGACTTTAGATATTGTTGAATTTTATTAAAAAAAAAAAAAAAATATATATATATATATATATATATATATATTTGGGAGAAAGAGAAAAAAAAATGGTTTATTGTCATTTTGAGGCAATAACCGGTTTTAAAAGAAAAAACGAGCCATGTCTTAACATGTTTTCACATTCCATGCTCGATTCTATAAACATTTATCTGCTTTGAAAACCAAATGCTTTGAAAAATAACTCGATCTCTATTTTGATAATCATCGGACTTATTTGTCAAAATTCCTATCTCAATCAACAACCTATGTCATTGATTGAGGGAGAATGATTTCAATTAAATTAAAAGTTATTTGGCATTAAATTGTTTTCAAAAGATATACATGCATGTTTTATCAATGGGTTTAAAGTCTTAAAATCCGATCCTTATCGATTAAAGCTTTCATAATCAAGTCACATTTCTCCTTAAAAGCTTTCAAAATCAATTTAAATCTATAAGAGATCACAAATCTCAAATGATTTGATAATTGTGATCGGGGAGAATGTTGGTTTAAAGCGATAATTCGGTAAATGGTTTTATAAGGATGTACATCTTGTCCTTCTCACATGTGACAAAGCGATTTCAATTTTTACATGCACATGTTGAGGGGAGCATCTATCTTAAACCTATGATTTGAAGCGTGATCAATTTATATCAATGTGCGAGGTTCCTCTAGTATGTGCAAAACTCTTTTCAAACCTCGAGGCACATATTGAGGGGAGCAAATTATGGAAACCTCATCCTTCCGAAATGCTATATCTACTTGATTTGATGTGGGAAGTGATGTTGATATCTTTAGAAAATGGTAATCAAAAAGTTAATTCTTTCTCTTGCCTCCGTGTGCAAAACATTTTCAAATACTTGATGCACATGTTGAGGGAGTTCTCGTTCTAAAATATCAAAAACAATTCGGTACAAAATGCTTTGATAATACATCACAAGTATACGAATTGATTTTCAAATGGTTTCTCAATTGGATCCAATGGCGGATGAACAATACCAAATTGACCGACCAACTTTACTTTATATGCGGTGATATAAGGATGATAAGGTTAGGTATTGGTTCCCATGATCCTTGAGCCGGAGGGATCTACCGAGGACAATCCACTAGTTAGTGTAGAAGTCCTTAGGTATGATGATAAAAGGAGAAAAATGAGATATGGGAAGAGTGCGGACTAAGGCGAGCTAGTCTTGGAATAAACCCAACAAGGTTCTAGTTATGAAGTCTCGGTAAGCTTGAAGGGTTGAAGAATTAAAAGAATTGAATGAGAATAGGGTGAAAACAAATAGCCTCCATTTATTCAACCTTAGGCGAAACCGGGTTCAATTCATATACTCTTGATGGTAACATCGGTATTGAAGACAAGGCGTCATGGACCCGGTGGCCTTGCTTGCCTTCAACTTTCAAACCACTCAAGTTCCTCTTAAAAGGACTTGTTTCATTCTCACGGGAACCAACATTATCTATTGACTTTCTCTTAGAGATTGTTGATATTGAAGAGGAGACCCTCTCCTAGTCTCGACACGGGATCCAAATATGCACAAATTGAGTCTAGAGCCACGAGATCATCAATAAATCTCATTAGGACACTTTCAATGAAGACTCTCTGTTTCACACAATGTGGAAGAGATTATATCTTGAGTCCTCGCATTATCCTTGTGGTATTGCTAGAACATCCGAGTGATGTGTTTACATATTCACAATGAAGATGGAAAGCCTTACGGAGCCAACATCAAACAAGCTCTGGTAGGTGGCATGTGAGATCTATTATATGGATCAACCATGTGACAAGCTGAGCAGAAACAATGGGCGATTCAATTTCTTGAATCAATCACAGTTCGAGTTAGGGATTGCGGATACCTTTGAAAAACCGGTCTTTGTGCTTATAAACTCTTTTCTTTAGCACATCGACCGTGTACTCATTTTCAAACCAAAGGTATTTTATGATTGATAATTGATTTTCAATAAAACCTTCGTTGTATTGCAAAAACAATTTCTATTGAGCAATACGATTGTTTTCAAATCTCTTTTCATCAATCGGTGGAATTAAAAATTATTTGGTTCACTCACTCCGTGTTGTCTTCTTTGAGATGTTCGGTTTGAGACGACTAGAACATTGCGAAACCACATCAAGGAGATTCTTAGGAATCCTACACGATCGCGAGCGGTACTTGTCTTGATCAGCGAGGAAAGTGGGCGTGTACCTCAATTCAGCGAAAGTGATCAAAGACACTTTCGTGCGATTTATTAACTAGCTGTTGTGTGCGGTACACGGCGTTTGCGGTGATCGAGAATGAAGCGGTCAATCCATAGCCGCATGCTCACTTAACACATTCATCTCAAAAGAAATCATGATTAGTGCATCAATGACTCGATATTTTCACTCCATGCTTACCTTTCTGCTGCTTGCCAATATCATGAATCAACTAAAGCTTCCGCTACTCGATGAGAAGATATCATGATCCGAATGTGAGCATGTCGGTCCCAAAGTCACAACATCACAAAATACCAACACCACAATGGATGTCTCGAGATTGTTGATGGTGATGATCTCAAAAGATGGCTCAAAATTATTATCACGTGGATCGGTAAAGACCTCCACTTGGAATAACCAAACATGCAATGTGAAGAATCAATGACTACGAGCTTAGGAGCAAAGGACTACATCAAGAATGCAAGATCAATTGTTAAATGTAATATCTATTTGTATTCAATGTAATTTTGGTACATGATTGAGGTGACCTCCTTAGGGAGATTGTTAGGAATTAGAAATTCCGGTATTAAAAAGTCGGTCACCTCAGTATATGTAATCGTTAAGCTCGTAGTCGTAGTTATTTTAAGTTAAGTAGTATTTAGTTAAGTAACACCGTGGAGGGACAGACGGGTCTTTACCAGCTTGTATGCACGATCCACGACCCGAAGTGTGGCGAGTTATGTAAGACTATAAATACTCTCTACCTCCCAGGTAGAGTTGGAGCTCATAATAATATCTTTCACTTTCTCTCACTAAGTTCCCTAAACCTCTAACTTTCTCTCTGATGTGTATGTGAATTCCATCTATATGCTACTTTGTGTTGAAGTGGTTTGATGTGTATGTGAAAAGTTATATCTTACAATCTGTTTGATGCAGTGATTCTGCTATCGGGTGCGCTTGAAAGTACTGCGTGATCGTTTGGCGACAAATACCAATGCTAGAACTAACTTTTCCATTGCACTATAATTCATCTCCGTCTTATTGAGTGCTTTGCTTACAAAGTAGATGGGGTTTATCTTGAATCCCTATCATTAGTAGCTTCTTGTTGTTGCTCCATCGATTCTGAACAAGTACATGATCGAGTTCTTCCCACAGTGGGGTGCAACAAGTGTTGGGGCGTTGCGGATCTTTGTTTGGTGAGTGAAGGCTACTTACGCCTCCGTAGTCCACGAAATCACCCTTCTTTATGCACTTCTTGAGTGTCTTGAAAAGTAGCGATTTTCTGCGACTTGGATAGGAACACATTCGGGCGGCCGACTTTCCATTGAGGATTGGACTTCCTTCAGCGTGCGTGGTGAGGAAGGTCGATGACCTCCTTTGTTTCTGGACATGGTTTTATACCGTCGGGTTCGATAAGGTATCCAAGGAACATACCTTGATAGCTCGAATGTACACTTTTTCGGATTCGACTTCATGTTGATCTCGTAGAGTTTGAACGTTTCCTCGATGTCGGCGTACTAACTCGCCTTGATGTGGCTCTTTATGACTAGGTCATCAACATAGACCTCTAGATTGCGGCCCACTTTGTTTTTCGGCGTTATCTACTAACCGTGGTAGGTGGCACCACGTTCTTCAAGCCAAAGGGCATTTTGTGTAAAATAAGCGCCTTGGCTTGTGTGGGCATTTGTTTTTTCCTCGTCTTCTTTAGCCATCTGTATTTGATGATATCCTTTGTATGCATCGAGGAAACACTTTAATGGGTATCTGCACAAAGACTCTACTTTCGGTCTATCTACGGTAATGGATAGCGATCTTGTGGACATGCTTTGTTAAGGTCAATGTAGTCTACACACATCGCTTGTTGCCGTCACTCTTCTTTACCATGGTTGGATTGGAAAGCCGGTCATGGTAATCATTTCCATGATTCCTGCATCCACAAGTTTGTGTACCTCCGCCGGGATTGCTTGCAGCGTTGGAGCTGCCGTGCTTCTTACGGCGTATTGGTGAGTACCCTTGCCGGTTCTCGATCTATGCTCTGTTATGGGCGTGGTACTCGATCATGTGTTTGGTTCCCATGCGAAGATGTCGGGTTCTTTTGTAGGAGCGCCTGGCCGTTTCTGGTTGTCCGCGGTGATCCTCAATAGATATTTCACAGTGCGGGTATTCGGGATGAATTGCTACCATCGGTTGGAATTACGGTTGCCCGTTGTTACGGGATGCATGCCGTGTCGCGTGTAATTGAGTTACATTCTCTATGTGGGATAGTGGCACTGTGGGGTAACAATGCCTCCTTCCACTAGGAATTTAAGCATCTCGTCTTGTTGTTGATACCTTGGCATGGGTGATATCGGGTCTCCGATAATGCCATTATATGGCGATGGAGATTTGATCACCATGAATTCCATCCAGGCCGTTGCGGAATGTTGTTTGTTTCGATCTTGACTAGTAGTCTTATTTGCCCCATCGGCCATATTTTTCACAGTAAAACCGGTCAATGCCGTCTTTGGCGGGCTTAATTATTGCGTATTTAGTATGACCGTTAAAGCAATGCTCATACATGATGTTTGCGAGGCTCCACCGTCAGCGTACATGCGGTGGATGTCGTGACCCGCGCTTATCTCATAGTGAGTGGTTCCACCTCTGCGTTGTCCTTGATTAAAGTGGGAAGGAGATTTCCTTTCCTCGTGAAAATTCTTAGGTGACCTTACGCCTCGTGATTATTGCCATGATTGTATCATGTAGATTGTGTCGACCTTGTCTTTGGGTGTTTCCTTCTTGTTTCCACTTTTTGTCTATCCTTTCCCTCTTTGATGTTTTTGACCAAGTGGTCCAATCTACCTTCTTTAACCATCTTGTCGATGGTGGTGTAGTTGGACGCGTTCGTTGGTGGTATGGCCCTTCCGTGCGTGGTAATCACGGTATCCATTCGGTCGCCCGATCCTCGGAGTGCGCATTTGTGTCGATCTTGGAAAATTCGCACCTTACATTGCGAGTATTTCCTTCGGGACTTAGTTGGCGGGGTGTATCGTCATTATCCCTCCCGCTCCCAGGCTGCGATAGCTCTATTACAGTTACTACCCGGTCATTGGATTGTCTCCCGAGTTGTTCTGTGACCGGTAGTTCGATAGTTCCTTTGCTATCCATAGCTGGCTTCTCCACGGACGAAGGACCGAGGCGTTTCATGAGTTCATCAAAGGTTTCGGGAATCTTGTCGTTCAACCTCTTGATGA
Source organism: Chrysanthemum lavandulifolium (assembly GCA_022545495.1). NCBI lineage: Eukaryota > Viridiplantae > Streptophyta > Magnoliopsida > Asterales > Asteraceae > Chrysanthemum > Chrysanthemum lavandulifolium. The sequence goes on along the minus strand of CM040239.1, from coordinate 65,520,624 downwards.
GTTTTGGATTGTTAATCCCGTTCATGAAACGAGATCTTCAATACTGCAGGCATGCTTTAAATTGCATGCATTAAGTCTTTGAAGCGTTCCATGAATACGCTTGTAGACTATCCTTGCATTGCCTTTACCTGGCGAGTTCGACGGGATTTTTAGCACTTCTTCCTTTGAGTAAAGTTTAGGCGACGCCTTTCTCAATTCCTCAAATCCGTTGATGCTTATGCATTGGAAGCTTCTTTGAACTAATTCCGCGTTTACCACTAGTGTGGAATTGAACATGTGGCACCTGTGGTGCGGCCAATTTTCAATTGTCGCGGTGACTCAAAATACAGGTGATCATCGGGGTCACTGTTCCATCATAGGTCTTTCGTTGGCGGGCATGCGCCTTCTTTTGCTACGAGAAGTCAGCGTCGCCGAGAAACGCGCATCCACTTTTGGCGGCGCCAAGGAGGATATATCTTCATCCTCACGGTCATCATATCTATTACGGACTTCCGGTGTCTAGTTTCACTATCCTCGTTGTCAGGAATTTTCGGAGGACGAATTTTTCCTCTTTCGGCGTTTGCGCATTGTCCTCGAGTTTGTACTTAGGGGCTTTCAACAGGGAATAGTGTCGTCCCAATCATCTTGGATTCTGCGGCTACCAAGTCTAGTGTGGAAATTGGTGCGCTTTTCATCTTCATCATTCTCACTCGGATGGTGCGGTGAGATGTTTCATCTCCTCGATTCTCCTCCCGATTCGGTTGAATCTTTGGGGTCGGGTGTCTCTTCCTTCAGCTTCTCTTTCGATAGCGACGGGGAAGTCTCGTATTGAGAATCGAAATTGAGTCGGGACTTTCAAGTTCCGACTGATCTCTTCTTCTCTTCCTCTTGCATGAGGCGGTTAATGTTTCGTAGTTTTGGGATACGAAAACTTACGGTGCTAACTACAGTGCGACCCCCAAGGCGAGTGCGTTTGTTTCTATCACTATACCCTTATTCGGTCCGGTGCCTGCGGTACCTTTGTCGGTCGGTTTCTAGCACCGATTGAAAGGGAGTAGTAAGGGCGGTCTTGGATGGATCTACTCCACTAGTGGTGGTGTAGGAGCTTGGGTTGTTCGGGCGGTTCCCTTGGAGAAGACCAAATCTTGGCACGATCCCTTGTTTTTAGCGGTATTTGGTTGTCCCGAGTTACGCTTAGGAGTTAGTCCGCTTTGCGACTTTTTTCCCATAAGATGCGGCTGCGATCGGTGATTTCCATGCTTCGTCATTCTAGCGTTGGTTCTTAGTGTAGGGTCCCACGGATGGCGCCACTTGTTGATACAAAAGTTGGGCGTTCCTTATTCGGGGCTCCGGTTCTCGTACCAATTGAAGATTGTTGCTTGAGACACTGCGCTAAGAGGCAAAAGACACAGATTAGGCTTCACAGTGGGATTGTCTCCACGATTATCCTCGGCGTGAGAGTAGTAATCGGTTTTAGGGTTTTGATAAGGTTTTAAAGGTACCTTTTAAGGGGTCATTTAAGCCCTTATTCGATCTTTGTATCCGTTATTGCTTAATATCGTTCCTTTTCACTTTTAGGTCTCTTGAAGGCAAAATCTTTGGAATGATGCTTATTTGAACGAAAAGCGCGAATATCTGAAGAAAATGGCCAAAGTCGAATCGAGACACTCAAAGGCTGCTTTGAAACATAAAGGCGGCGGCGTCCTTGCATATCTGCGACGCCGTCGGAAAGAAACCTGCTGACGGGTCGGGCGAAGTGCATGTTTTCAAGGGGCGGCGTCGGGTTCTAAAGGAGTAGGCCGTCGTTACTCGGGCGGCCTAGATGCGGCCAAGGCGGCGTCGGTGAAGGGCGGCGTCACGGTCATAAGGTGGGCCGTCGAAGGTTTACGTGGCCAGGCGAAACCCTAATGGCGGCGACACGGCGGCGTCACGAAACATAAGGTGGCCGTCGCGGATGTAATCTTATATATAGAATCCGAATTTTTCGGTTTTGGTGTGTAGTCTTTTGGGTAAAACCTAAAACCGAACCAAGGCTTTCTTGTGCGGTATTTTAGGGTTCTAAACCTATTATACATCAAGATAAGTATTTACTTCATTAATTTAATTATGTCTTTGATTATTTGTGTGTATGCTTGCATGTTCTCCATGTCAAGCTAATTTATTTGTGTGTTTGCTTAGGAATATGAAACTTAATTATTGAATATTGATTGGTTGATACTTATCTTAGTTGACTAATGATCTAGAGTCGCTAGATTATTAGTTGTGTATAATGCTTGACATTTCTTTGTGAACTTTAGAATATAATTATCTAGGTAATTGTAGGATAAAGTATTCAAGGACAACCGTAGAGTAGGCGTCTATAAATCACTAGAGGATTTGTAAACAAGACCCTTTGGTAATTTCAAAGAGTTAGGAAATAAGCACGCCCTATAGCCTTAGAATCACTTGCATGACTAGGAATAAGGGCGTGACAAATCAACCATCAATAGGAGATAATTAAGGGTAGTAAAACCTAAGTAAACACATCTTTAAACTATCATACAGTACACATCAATTAGACATAGACTATCACAACCTTAGCTTAGATAATTAGATAATAGTAGAGTAATCGGTAGCAATACCAACCCCCAATCCAATACCGAGATTCGTACCTTTTCATTTTCTAAAAACATAAAAAGATAAAAATAATCTTCCTCAACCTCGACCTTAGCGTAGTAACTTCTCACTAGCATTCCTATTCCCTAGAGAGCGATATCAATACCGTGGCTTACCCTAATTACTACACTACAGCGATTAGGTTCCTTTGCCTGGGGTGTTATAAAACTTGCTCGAAGAAAGGAAGTTTCCTTGACCCCGAGCGGCGCGTGTGGCGTTATCAAGTTTTTGGCGCTTGCGGGAATAGAATAGCTAGTTAGTAGTCCACCTCGTTTAGGTTTCTTTGTGATTCCTATCAAGTAAATTTTTCTCATTTTTTTAGCTTTCTCTTGGTCTATCCCCTTCTTCGTGACCTTTGTTCGTAACACCCATCACTTTTCACCATGGAAGGTGACAACCAACCACCACTCATCAACCCGCGCAAGCGACCCGCAAGAGCCCGTACTCTTGGTGAGTACTCGAGACCAAACCACCTGGGTTATAGGAACACCATTGAGCTTCCGACCAAGCCCAAACTACGGCCTGCGATCAGGCACCATCCGGTTGGTGCAAAGCGGATGTGCATTCCATGGACTTCGTTAGAAGATCCAAATCGACATCGAGGATTTCCTCAAAATTGTCGATTCCATCGACCTTGATGCTACTACTCGGGAGACCAGCGCTTGCGTCTCTTCCATTCTCTCTACGGGACCAAGCTAGTAATTGGCTTGGCGACTTCCATGGCTCCATCTCAAGTTGGGATGATCTTACTTCTCGCTTCCTTGCTCAATTTTTCCCACGGGAGAACCACTAAGCAGGCGAGAAATCTTAACGTTTCGGCAACTCCAAGGTGAATCACTTTACAAAGCGTGGACTCGATTCAAGGATCTACTCCGTGAACTTCCCATCATGGCATCGATCTTTGGCTTCAAATCCAAATCTTCTACGATCATACCGACTTCATCACTCGGCGATCCATTGATCGGGCGCGGTGGAAGGCTCGGCGACTTCAATCGAGAGAAATCTTGGGATATTATAGAGGAGCTTGCGATCAAAGCTACGAAGATTGGAATGATTCTCACGAGACTCCGATTAACGTAATCAGCGCCATATCAACCCGTCCGAATCCTCGAGCACCTCGAGAAACAAATGGCGCCATTGAGAAAGGTTGATTATCTTATGGAAAAGCGGAAAAAGCCCCGTACAAATTCCTCGAGGCCGTCAAATTCGCCAACTCTACCTACCACCCCACCTCCTTGGTCTCAGTCGTGATCAAAACCCAACTTCGAAAGGCGTTTCCGTTCTACTTCCCCAATACCACTCTCACCAAGCTTCAAGGAACAAATGAGGGAGTACATGGCGGCTCATACGGAAAGATTAGCGGGTTTGAAGAGGAGGTTTATAAGCGAGAGAGAGGAGATGCAAGCAAAGATAGCGGAAATGATGAATTTGGTAATTGAGTTTACCAAAACAAAGGTTCGAAAAGGTGCTCGTGAAACAACGATTGCCCTCCACTTCATTTGTCATATTTGTTTCCATTATGCGAGAATGCAAAGGTTGAGGCGGAAAAGGCGGGGAAGTAATAAGGAGGGTCGGTGCATGACGGCGAGCACGAGACCATTGAATACTACCTTAAGCACGAAATCAACAAGAAAACCATTGCAAACCAAGTAAACAACTTTAGGTACAATGAAGTTCTCAAGGAAGCCCTTGATGAAAAAATGGTGAAGAAGAGTATGGCCCTACCTATGGGACCCTGTATGAGTTAGTTATAAAAACCTCTAACAAGGAAGCGTAACACCACGAGAATTTCGTAATACCAGTTAGCATAGGTGACATTGATAATATTAATGCCTTGGCGATCGGGGGTGATGTGAACATAATGCCATTATCAATCTATAATAAGTTAACTAAGGAGAAACCGGCCGATCTGGGCCTTAGACTCTCCTTAGCTAATCACACTTATGTTCACCCGTAGGAGTCGCAATAGATGTTCTAATTGAGGTGGCTAACATTGTTTATCCGGTAGATTTCGTGATCGTTGATTTTGAAGAAGACAAAACATACCCTCATTCTTGGAACACCGTTTCTAGCTACCGCCAAGGCAACCATCAAATGCGGAGAGGCGTCATGATACTCAGCGGAAAGGGGTATGCTAGGATACCCATCATCCCAGGTATCCTCTCAAAATCATGGAAATGATTACGAAGGAATCGGAAAAACCCTAGCCATAATGTTAAGAAAAAGATGAATGGCGGGAAAAAGGGCTTAGAGACTTCATGGTCCAGGATTGTATGCAACATTGTGGAAACCGATAATAAGTTAGGAAGCACCCCTTTCGGTACCTAAGGCACAAAGGACCTAAGAAATTTCTAAAAGGAGAAAAAGTACTTACATACAAATCAAGGAAAAGGGCAATGCAAGGAAAAAACAACCCAAGATGGTTTGGGCTTTTCACAATTAAGAGACCAACTTAATGAAACCGTCACCATAATTGTGACAATGGCACGGAATCACGGTGAACATACAACGTCTCGCCGCGCCGATGAAGAAAATGAATGACGAAGAGGCGGTGATGCAAAAGCGTAGGAGTAGGACTACGAGTCTAGCTACAAGACTCTTAAATAAAGAAAAGCGCTTCGTGGGAGGCAACCCATGCTTAATTGTTTGCTTGTTAGTGTCATATATCTTTTATTAATTGTTTGTCCTCATGTTTAAATTTGTAAAATGCTTTATTTTGTTTTAACCTCGTCTTAATTACATATAAAGGTATTTTACATAAAGGATAAGTGTAGGGAGGATTACACACGTTTTCATAAAGCGTGAACATGAGAATAACAATTAACTAAAAGATATATATGTTTGTTTGTTCGAGTCAAATGCTTGTATCGAGTCATAATGGATGTTTTTGCGAAAGTTTTCAGTTCTAAAGATGTAAATTTTCGAATTTTTTCGAAAATCATGAGACCGGTTTTGTCGGGATAACTTTGTGGCGTCGAGATTGCAACAACGGCGTCGGGAAGGAATAAAAACTTGACTTACTTTTCTCGTTTTACGAGCTACTTGTAAAATTTTGGAATTTTCGGATCTTAACTTTCAAAACAAATTACGTAAACATCCATTCCACAAGCATTATATCCTAGTTTAAATCGAGTCTTATGTATATTATTACGCCGATTTCTGTGAAGGTTTCGTTTGTTTTCTTCTAGTGTGCGAGGTTTAGTTTGTCAAGAAGAAGTTACACAAGTTTGGAAGGAGCCTTTCGCAAAAACTCTTCTTGGAAAGATTTAACCACCACTTTTACGGATCTACCGAGCTAATCGGGGAGTATTAGTTTCTTTCGTTTTAATTACCTTCTATTATCATAACTTTGATACTTTCGGGAACATTGGGGACAATGTTCGGTTTAAATGTAGGGAGGAAAATAAAGCAGGAACTTTGAAACTATGCTTATCCTTGACTATTTGCTTTGTCAAGTGTATTTGTGTAATAAACCATGAGAAAATGTAGGTTAGGGTAATTTTAGCCAAATTTAAAATTTTTTCATGGCGTATAAAGTGGGCCATTAGTCTTAACAAAAGCGTCTCATGGATAGGAAGTTGCATGACTAGCACAAAAAACCCTTACCACCTAAATTCCACCCAAAATGTGAGGATCGCCCTTAGATTAGTAGGAATTAAAGCATTCATCTTTAATGCTTAGAGTGTGAACCGGTAGTATATTAGATTCTAGAACTTGTTTTGTGATGCATTCGAGATCGCTAGTGAGGCTACACTTGTGTAGTTAGGAATAACTAAATGATAAGAGGCATTAGGATAAACCCTTGTTTGATACACGTAATATAATTACTTCTTCCATATCGGTTGAGTAATTCCCCGCACCACTGCGTTGTACTCATCTTTAGTACACGATACCCCTAGTTAACCCCTCGAGCCTATCCTTTTCGCGGTTCTCGTGATGTTTGGTTTTCAGGAATATCAATGAAAACATTGTTTACACCACCCCGAATATACACCCAAATCGCCTTAGCCTACCTTTATTGCACTCACTTTTAGTGCAAATTTATGTTATCACCCAAAACCCTTAGTTCAATTATCGGTTGCTTGCATGAGTTGCTAAGTCGAGTCATATCCCTTGTATCTGATTTTGGGATGATTGGGATTCATGGGAAAAGTTAAAGTTTATGAAACATAGGGAAGAAACGTTAAACTCAAATTCCCTTTGTTTGCATAATAATGTACTCAAGTGTTTTGATCTTTTCAATTCGGGTCAAATTAGTGTTAGAGTAATAAAAACTCAAGTGTAGGGATGTGTCTATAAATCCCTATCATTTTGATGTACCGTAGAGGATGGTAGAGTAAAAGTGTAAAAAAAAAAAAAAAAAAAAAAAAAAAAAAAAAAAAAAAAAAAAAAAAAAAAAAAAAAAAAAAACCATACGGGCTACCATCCTACATCTATCTTTTAAATTATGTTTGTTTATTTTCGTTGCCTAGAGTTTTAGAGTGTCGAGTCTTGGCTTAGCGCCATTCTTCGTATACTTGCAACATAGAGATTTTTGACTATCCACCACTAAATAGCCTATCCACCAAACCCTTATTTCCTACCAGTAAGCCTAACGTTACAACCCTTTAAAGACCTCTTTGATAGTCTTTCCTAGGTGCTTCACGTAAGCGGCGGAGGTTTGATCTATTCTCGAGCCTATGGTAATCTATGTACTAGGACGGTTAATGAGTGTTTATCTTCCATTTCCGATTTGTTATATTTCATATATACACCGAGAGAGATGTGAGTATCAAACACCCCATGTGAGGTGCTAGTATGTAATTCCGTGCTTGTTATGACTTTCTTGGGCTTATATGTGTTGTGGACCGTTTTGAATGGATGCTTCATGACCACAACTTATAAATTAATTGGCTAAAAGCACATTTGCTTGAGGACAAGCAAATACCAAGTGTAGGGATATTTGATAAGGTTTTAAAGGTACCTTTTAAGGGGTCATTTAAGCCCTTATTCGATCATTTGTATCCGTTATTGCTTAATATCGTTCCTTTTCACTTTTAGGTCTCTTGAAGGCAAAATCTTTGGAATGATGCTTATTTGGACGAAAAGGCGAATATCTGAAGAAAATGGCCAAAGTCGAATCGAGACACTCAAAGCTGCTTTGAAACATAAAGCGGCGGCGTCCTTGCATATCTGCTGACGCCGTCGGGAAAAAGCCTACTGACGGGTCGGGCGAAATTGCATGTTTTCAAGGGGCGACGTCGGGTTCTAAAGGAGTAGGCCGTCGTTACTCGGGCGGCCTAGATGCGGCCAAGGCGGCGTCGGGCGAAGGGGCGGCGTCACGGTCATAAGGTGGCGCCGTCGAAGGTTTACGTGGCCAAGGCGAAACCCTAATGGCGGCGACACGGCGTCGCGAAACATAAGGTGGCCGTCGCGGATGTAATCTTATATATAGAATCCGAATTTTTCGGTTTTGGTGTGTAGTCTTTTGGGTAAAACCTAAAACCGAACCAAGGCTTTCTTGTGCGGTATTTTAGGGTTCTAAACCTATTATACATCAAGATAAGTATTTACTTCATTAATTTAATTATGTCTTTGATTATTTGTGTGTATGCTTGCATGTTCTCCATGTCCAAGCTAATTTATTTGTGTGTTTGCTTAGGGAATATGAAACTTAATTATTGAATATTGATTGGTTGATACTTATCTTAGTTGACTAATGATCTAGAGTCGCTAGATTATTAGTTGTGTATAATGCTTGACATTTCTTTGTGAACTTTAGAATATAATTATCTAGGTAATTGTAGGATAAAGTATTCAAGGACAACCGTAGAGTAGGCGTCTATAAATCACTAGAGGATTTGTAAACAAGACCCTTTGGTAATTTCAAAGAGTTAGGAAATAAGCGCCTATAGCCTTAGAATCACAAGTGACTAGGAATAAGGGCGTGACAAATCAACCATCAATAGGAGATAATTAAGGAGTAGTAAAACCTAAGTAAACACATCTTTAAACTATCATACAGTACACATCAATTAGACATAGACTATCACAACCTTAGCTTAGATAATTAGATAATAGTAGAGTAATCGGTAGCAATACCAACCCCAAATCAATACCGAGATTCGTACCTTTTCCATTTCTAAAAACATAAAAAGATAAAAATAATCTTCCTCAACCTCGACCTTAGCGTAGTAACTTCTCACTAGCATTCCTATTCCCTGAGAGAGCGATATCAATACCGTGGCTTACGTGTGGCCTAATTACTACACTACAGCGATTAGGTTCAACTTTGCCTGGGGTGTTATAAAACTTGCTTTCGAAGAAAGGAAGTTTCCTTGACCCGAGCACGGCGTGTGGCGTTATCAAGTTTACTTATGGTGGTTGTGGTATGCCGGTGAGTGTTTTCATGGTCACGAGATGAAAATCACGGCCAACTTATCGATATCTGTCGACCACGATGGTTCATGGTCTCAAATAACCAGTAAATTACATATACTAGTTGTGTAAACGAAGAGGGTTGATATCAGAATAGAGTTCTGATAAATGGTTCATGAATGTTTTTTAAAGAATTCTGGCGAGTTTTACTCGTTAGAAGTCAACAAATGATTCATTAACGATAAAATTTTGGAACCAGTTTTAAACTTTTAATTGGAGAAGGTTAAGGGCAGGATGGTAAATATACATTGAATTTCTGTGTAGGAAGTAAAAACTTCCGTGTAAATATCAATTCCTAAAAAAATCAATCTACACATTTTTTCTTCGCACTTATAAAACAATTGTAAAATTTGTTAGTTTAATAACACTTAATAATGTGTAAAAATTGGTTACATTAAGTGTGAAAATATATAAAACAATTTTTTCACTCTTACAAATGTATCCAAAAAAGTTTACACTTTTAAGTGTAAATAATCTAAAAAATGTTCAAACTTATAGGTGTGGAGATTCATTGTAACATTTAAGTTCTCCACACTTCCACAAGTGTGGGGAAATTGAGTACGGCGTATTACAATTAATATTCACACTTAGTAGTGCGGAGGAATTTTAGAATTTCACGTACTCAGAAGTGTGAATATTTTTTATGCAATTATAAGTATGAAAAATCTATTAATTTTTTCTTCACTTTTATTAATGTAACTAATTTTTACATATTATTAAGTGTTAATAAACTAAGTGTAATGCTGATTCACATAAATTTTACGAAAATAAATCCACACAATCATGTGTCATGATAATATATGGTATTATCTTCCTTCTTTTTGTACTTTTTCTTTTATTTCATCCACAAATTAACATACACATCATTGTGTGATTTTTTTTATTAAAATCTTATCTGAATGTAGCATTTCTCAAATATCAATAAAAATTTACACGCTTTTTAAGTGTGTCAAAAATAAAGGTGTATAAATTGAACTATTCTTTTAGTGAACAATAAGTGTGAAATAAAGTTTTGTTATTGTTGTGAATTCCATTTCACATGGTTTACAATTTCACATGACAAACAAAGTAAAGTAAAGTTGCATAAATTGTGTCAAATATAGAAATAAAGTTATTTTGGAGCCTAAAACATGAAATTTAGGCCATTAAAATTTGGTGTAGATACTTGTGATGGTGTGCAAGCTCGTTATCTTCATGTTAAGTTGTGATTTTAGCAACTTAACGGTATAAAATAAATGTCACAAAACAATCATTGTGTTCACTCACTTTTTTTTTTTTTTTTTTTTTTTGGTAAATGGTCTGTGACCCGGTAAAATTGATTACTCCAAAAAACCATTTAAGTACAACGAATATGGGTCATTTCTCATATCACAACCCGTTACATAGACAATCTTGCATATCAATGCACTTCCTATCTTCTAGAAAAGAAACAAACCACAAATCACACGATAATAAGTAAATACATTAGTCACCACAAGAATTACTTCCTACATCACCCTTGGATCTTGAAATCAGCATTATAGTACTCATCCATAGCTTGAGGGAGATCGTAGATCTGATTCATGTAGTCATCATAGTCATCTTCAAGGTCATAACCGCCACATGCAGATGAAATATATTGCGCCATGGGGTTATCGTCTGGAAGTACCTCGTCATCACTATCAGAAACATCAATTTTGTTAATACAAATAAGCAAGTAAAAGCGTTTATTAATATTTTGCGATCTCTTTGTGTTTTGTTGATAACATATATAATGTTGTCTTAAGTATAATTATAAGGATACATGTTATTTTTGTAAAGCATTTACATCTGATCTTTTAAATACAAAATATAGTAATTAAACATTTCTTGTAATAGTTTATTAGGATGGGTAAAACCATAACCCATGGACCATAACCCATGGATCTTAACCCATACCAAGAAGACTAGATACAATGTATACTTAGATACATTGAATCTAAAGAAAACCCGTTGACGACCCGCAACCCATGACCCATAACCAAAAACCCATGGGCGAAGAGGCGTTCCACGGATCCTAACTTTGTGCTAGCGGATCCCAGTGGAAGGGATACGTGGGATCCGTGGGAGCAGTGAGAAATTTTCCTATAAATAGAAACCATTTCTTCATTCTAACTCACTCTCTTCTTACTAAATCTCACATACACTCTCATTCTCTTACAACATTTAGATCACTTGATCTAGAGAGTTGTTCTTCTTTCTTTCTATTTGTGATCTACATATGGGTCCTTCTAAAGCGAGATCACGAGCATTCTACAAGTCATTCAAGCAAGGGTCCTTGATTGATTTGTCCTCCATAAGATTTACATGGCGAAGATCTTGTATTTGATATTTCACATATTTGTTGTGTAATAGTTGTGTTGGTTTGGTCCGCGTGCTCGGACTACGTATCTAGCTTTGTGCGGATAAAGTGTAAACAAGCGTTGTGAAGGCTTCTCCATGAAGTGAAGGAGTTTGTTGACATAGTGCTTGAACTCGAGTAGGTGACTCGGGGAGTGGAGTAGGCAAGGAAGGTGTCCTATGGCCGACCACTATAAATCGGTTATGTCATTTCTATCCCTTATCTTTATTTATTTGCTTGCACTATCATTAGATCTATCGTTCTCAACATCCATACGGTTTCACATAATATCGGATCTAAAGTATTTGAAATCACATTAAAATCGGCAAAACTATTCAACCCCTTAGTTTTCCACAATTGGCATCAAGAGCTAAGTTTATAAAAGTTTTAAAATAAAATTGTATTTTAAAAACTTTTCGATCACTATGGGTTACGAAAATTATAAGGAAGGAAATCTATGCAGCGACCACCACTACTTGAAACTAATGGTTTATATATTGGAAAAATAGATTCGAAACATATGTGAAGTCTAAAGATATTGATCTTTGGTACATTATTGTTGAAGGTGATTTTGAGGCTACCTCGAATGATGATAAGGAAATTTAGTTAACATACCTCATGATAAACTAAATGATGAAATGAAGAAAAAGCTTTGAAAATAGTGAAGCAAAAATGGTTTTATATAATGCTTTACCGAAAAAGGAATTTGAAAAATTTCCTTACTCAAAACCTCTAAAGAAATTTGGAATTCTTTAGTTGTAACTCATCAAGGCAACGAACAAGTTAAAAATAATAAAATTGATTTATTTGTTCAACAATATGAACAATTTTCAATATCGGATGAGAAACTATAGATCATTCATTTGCTAACTTTAATACTATTATTACATCTTTACAAGCACTTGATGAATCTTTCTCTAGCCGTAACCATGTTAGGAGATATCTAAGGGCACTTCCATCGAGTGGAGATCTAAGGTGACGATCGAAGAGTCAAAGATTTGACAACTCTACTTCTCGATGAACTCATAGGCAATCTAAAGTCTGAGCTTGTTCTTGCTAAAGATTCCGAAGCCTTTAAGGTAAAAGAAACATAAATCTCTTGCCTTAAAAGCCAAAAAGGCTTCAGTGATGAAGAACTCTTCCTCGGGTAGTGACGACGAGTATGCTATGGCGGTGAGGGACTTTAAAAATTCTTTAGAAGAAAGGGAAGATCGTCAAACAACCGTATGGCGATAAGAAAACTTTGGAAAATCAAAGAGGACGAAAGCAAAGGATGATCGTACTTGCTTTAAATGTGGGGACCCAAACCACTTTATTAGTAAGTGTCCCAAGCGGGATGATCAAAAGGCATTCGTGGTGACACGTGGGGAATGGCGGCGAGGAGGGCGAAGAAATTTGTCTCATGGCAAATGGCGAGGTATGTCACGAATACTATAGTAGTTCATCATGATGACGACTCATTGCATAATGAATATGATAAACTATGCAATATTAGCTTAAAACTAATTAACAAAAACAAGCTTTTAAAGAGTCAAAACCAACGTTTAGATAAAAAGTCATAAATTAAAAGCAAAACTAAAGCGTTTGGAAAAGGGTAAAATAGCAAGTGGTGAATGTGAACTTTGTGTTCAACTTCAAACACTAGTTGATCATTAGATTCTAAAATTGCTAGAATGAGTACAAACACCTTAGATACAATACTCGATGGTGTTAAAGCGGCAACAACCAAAGGGTCTAGGTATACAACAACTTGATCCATCAACTAGTGAAAGTAAAGAAACAAAATTTGTTAAAAATTAGAAAAACCGACCCTTTGTTGTGGCGGATCCTGGATCCCTAAAAAGGGCAAGCTGAGTGTACAAGCGGGATCCGTGGATCTGCTGCGACAACTAGTGGTAATAACATAACCTCATCATATAGAACCGAGTTCGTTATCGTTAATAGGAAGAAACCAACTCATGTCACCACTAGACATCCACCTCCAGATATAATCCTACTTTTGCAGAAACAAAGCACCATCTTTTCAAAACATAATGCATCTAGGAGACCTAATAACGTTTATCCAAGTAACCATCAAATGGGATGGAACCCTAATATCAAAGCGGTTTCTCTCTTCAAAACTTTGCTCCATGGAATGCATACTCATCTTATCCATACATGTCTAACATGAATGGAATGTTTAACAATAATGGACCCATGAACAAATGGGGACCAAACTTTGAGTTTATTATTGTTTTAGGCGTGCTTAAGGTCGACCTAGACCCGATGAATGGATCAAGGATAGCGGGTGCCACGAGGCGCATGACCGGCAATAGGGATCTATTCTCCACGTATGAATCCGTAAATGGAGGTAATGTGGTGTTTGGAAATAACAAAGTAGAATCATCGGTAAATGCGGTTTCTAACAAATCTATAACCATTAACGATGTATGTCGCGTAGAAAACCTAAACTTTAACCTCTTAAGTATAGGACAAATATGTGATAAAAGTGCAATGTACTTTTACGAAAACGATAGTAAGATACTTAAAATGGCATAACCATAGGAAGAGGAATTAGGAAACATGGGTCTATGTCATTAAAATCGGTAATGAACCTAAAGATAAACTATGTCTTACCTCATGGATGATACTTGACCTTATGGCATCGAAGATTGGGTCACGCCAACATCGACTTCTTGATCACTATCATCGAAGATCTAGTAAGAGATCTACCTAAGTTAAAGTATGAACATCATTTTGTGATGCTTGTAATATAGGTAAACAAGCTCATTCGAGTCATAAAGCTAAAAACATGGTGTCCATGACTAGGTGTCTAGAATTACTACATATGGATTTATTTGGTCCATCCGCTATCCAAAGTTATGGAGGCAACTACTATACTTTGGTAATAGTGGATGACTACTCTAGTATACTTGGACAAAAATTTTAAAGAACAAAGCGAAACCTTTAACTATTTTGAAATATTAAGCAAAAAGAACCAAAGACAACTAGGAAGACCCATAGTGTCTATTAGGACGGATCATGGTAAGAATTCGATAATGAAGTGCAATTTGGAGCCTTTTGTGGCCTAATGGTATTACTACAACTTCTCGGCTCCAGCACTCCACAATCGAATGGGGTAGTAGAAAGAAAGAATAGAACCCTTGAGAAATGGGTAGAACCATGCTTAATGAATAATCCATACCTCAAAAATTTTGGTGTAATCTGGTTGATACTTCAACATACATACTCAATCGAGTCTTAATTAGACCAATCTTAGGAAAAACTCCATATGAGTTACTTGAGGCAAAAGCCTCGTTAAATCACTTTAGAGTCTTTGGTACTAAATGTTTTATTCTTAACAATAAAGATTACCTTACAAAATTTGATCCTAAATCAACGAAGGTATCTTTTAGGTTATTTACCAAATAGCAAAGCTTCGTCATATTAAACAAAGAAACAATGAAGGTAGAAGAGTCATTAAATATAAAATTTGATGAAAGTCCACAAACCCTCTCCTCCTCTTGTCGATGATGAGATTATAGAAAGTGAAGCCATAGTAATAAAGAAAAGATAAGTGAAGAAGAAGAACCTCTAAGTGATGTAATAGTAAACATTAAAGAGTCCAAAGATCACCCGTAGATAAAGTCATAGGAAAACTAAGCGAGCGAACATCAAGGTCTCAAGTACAAAACCAAAGTAGCTTGTGTTGTTTCGTTTCAACCTTAGAACCTAAGAATACACAAGAAGCCATAAAGATGAAAGTTGGGTAATGGCTATGCAAGAAGAACTAAATCAATTTGTTTCTAATGATGTTTGGACACTTGTCCCTCCACTAGTAATCAAACCATAATATGAACCAAATGGGTTTATAAAACAAATTAGATGCAAGCGGAGTAGTGTCTAGGAACAAGGCTAGACTCGTTGCTCAAGGGTATAACCAACAAGAGAATAGACTTTGATGAGACCTATGCCCCGTGGCTAGATTAGAGTCTATAAGAATACTTCTTGCGTATGCTTGTGCTAATGATCTAAAGCTTTATCAAATGGATGTCAAAGCGCTTTTCTAAATGGTGTCATAAATGAAGAAGTATATGTAGCTCAACCTCAAGGGCTTCATTGATTTTGAAAAACCTAAACATGTGTATAAATTAAAGAAAGCTCTTTACGGTCTTAAACAAGCTCCAAAAGCTTGGTATGATGAACTCAGTCATTTCTAGTTAAACACAACTACACCATGGGGTTAGTTGACAACACACTTTACTAAGAAAAGAGAATCACATATAATCATAGTACAAATATATGTAGATGATATTATATTCGGATCCACTTGTCAAGACATGTGTGATGATTTCTTTAAAATCATGCATGGCGAGTTCGAGATGAGTATGATGGGAGAACTTAGTTTCTTTCTTGGTCTACAAATAAAACAAGTAGAAGATGGTATATTCTTTAATCAATCTAAATACATCAAGGAGATGTTAAAGAAATTCGGTCTAGAAGAGTCAAAACCAATTAGGGTCAATGTCATCGACACCAAACTCACAAAAGGCGAGGACGGAAAATCCGTTGATAATACTAAATATCATTGGCATGATAGGTAGCCTTCTCTACCTCGCGGCAAGTGGGCGGATATCATGTTTAGTGTTTGTTTATGTGCTGGGTTTCAAGAAGACCCTAAAATATCACACCTAGAAGCCGTAAAAGAATATTTAGATATATTAAGGGTACAACACAATTAGGATTATGGTATCATAAAGCGCGGGGTAGAAACAATTGTATATGCAGTTAAGGCATGCGGTGATTCGTTGATAGAAAAAGTACAAGTGGGGTATGTACTTTCATGGGATGTTGTTTAACATCATGGTTCTCTGAAACAAGCGACACTTGCAATATCAACAACCAGAAAGCGATGCGTCTCCGCCGTGCAAAGCATGCCAACAAGCACTATGGATGAAACAAGGGTTAGTAGACTACAACATCCATCTAGCGACATAGCCATCCTATGTGACAACAAAGGTGCAATCGACTTAAGCAAGAATCGATGTTACATTCTCGCATAAAGCATATAGAGATTCGTCATCACTTCCTAAGAGACAATGTTCAAAGGGAACATCTCTATTGAGAAGGTTGCATCCGAAGACAACATAGCGGCGTCCTCACCAAACCGTTGAGCGGGAACAATTCAACCTACGCCGTCTTGGTCTTGGTCTAATGGAACAAGCGTCATAACAATTGACTCTACAAGGTATGTAAACACTAGCCTTCTTCTTTACGAGTCTAGGACTTCTATTTCACACAACTACTTGAAACAATACAGAATTTTCAAAACCTAAGATAAGTCTTCCATTTATAATTTTTACACATAACTACATACACATTTTTAAAAAAAATCTCCTTTCAAAATGTTTTCTAAAAGAATGATACCTTAGGTATCAATTTCACAAAAGCAATTTCTCGCGTCTAGGAAAAATCGCTTTTCATTTTTAATACAAAGTAAAACCAGTTTCATTGCATCTCATGTCTTTTGAATGCTAAAGGGAACATATAACTAATATGTGTTTTGGTACATTCATTTAAGCAAAAATGAATTAGGAGCATTGATAACACAATATTACGTACTTATGTACCAAATGTGTGTTTCGGGTTATCTCAATAGGATTTATTTTCCTCTAGTTATTTTCCTTTTCTTTTTAGAATTCGAAAACCATAACTCAAATAGTTTGCATATAGGCACACAATAGGCAAAAATGTTTCCAAAAGAAAATTTTGTCTTTGCTGAATCACGGACCACGGATCCAGCCTTCATGCTGGACGGATCCATCAAGGAAGGATCCGTGGGATCCGTGAAGGCAGCATTTTTAACTTATATTCTTTTCACTTTGGATGAAAACCCACATTTGTTTCATTTTGGGAGTATGCTCTTTAATGCTTGTGTTCTCGTGATCACATGCCTTGAATTCATATATAATCATTAGATTTTAATCCACATTTTGTTTCAAGCATTCATTACAATGCTTTGTTTTCTATATATATAACTCCCAAAATGCTTGCATACTCCATCTCCTTCTCATGAAACACACTTCATCATGTCATCAAAACCCCTTTGGGAGAATCATCTAGTAGAAACAATCATGATATCAAACCTTTGTACTTCCACCATCAAAATACCACAATCAAATTCTAGGATATCCGCGGATTAGTATCCGATCTTGTTGTTTAGCAAAACCAACTTCAAATGATTCATCCTCAACACATAACTCACCACAAGATACTTCCATTATAGCACCACCTTCATCACCAACAAGTACACCAACTTCATCACCACCTAAAATAACTCTTTTGGAACTCCTTAAGACTCAACAAGATCTAACCAACCTAAAGAAAAGAATTAGTCTTTCAACACCACCACATCTCCAAATACTATATATCACGATCTTGAAACATTACCACCATTAGCTCCCATCACATCACAAGAACATCTAGGTTCTTTTCCACCACCATTTACTAACATTCGGATATTGATCCATATTTTCCTATTTTTCCACCACAACTTCCGCATAACTCAAATCAAAACAACCGGAAAATTTCCCCACTCATCACCCATCATTTACATTGTGAACATTGCCAATCCGGTAGGAAATTGCAATAGAAGTTAGGGAAGAAATCGTTTCATACTCAACCTCATCCTTGATCGCATCAATACCATTACTCATCAAAACCTCCATCCATAACCTTATGCAAGCATGGAAGGAATCACTACTACTATTTTTCACTTTTAGTATTATTTTTCTTTTGAAGTCATTTTCAAGAACAAGTTTTGTTCTTATTTTTACATGCTTGTAAGTGGCTTAACTACCACTACAATTTGT
This sequence comes from Chrysanthemum lavandulifolium, assembly GCA_022545495.1. NCBI lineage: Eukaryota > Viridiplantae > Streptophyta > Magnoliopsida > Asterales > Asteraceae > Chrysanthemum > Chrysanthemum lavandulifolium. The sequence continues at coordinate 65,502,363 of CM040239.1, read as the reverse complement.
CGTTTTATTACAAGGCCTTGTTTACATACCTTGGCTCCCTATCTTGATTCTCGACAACCACAAGATCATTTAAGCATGTTACTAACCTCTCTTTTTGTAGGATTTTTATTTTCTTCATGGCGCCCCAAACTAGGGAGCTACCGTCGAGGGGAGTAAAAATCGTGAACTACTTTTCCTCAAGGTTAATTTTTTGTTTCGACAAAAGGGAGAAAAGTAAAACTTAGGAGCTTTCAAAACTTACATCTATTCTTAAGTTTTACTCATCATAACATTATATTTTGTCATCAACAAAAATGGGAGATTGTTAATACAAATAAACCGTAAAAGCGTTTATTAATATTTTGCGATCTCTTTGTGTTTTATTGATAACATATATAATGTTGTCTTAAATATAATTATAAGGATACATGTTATTTTTTGTAAAGCATTTACATATAATCTTTTAAATACAAAAATGTAGTAATTAAGCATTTCTTGTAATAGTTTATTAGGATGGGTAAAACCATAACCCATGGACCATAACCCATGGATCTTAACCCATACCGAAGACTAGATACAATGTATACTTAGATACATTGAATCTAAAGAAAACCCATGGACCAACCCATAACCCATGTCCCATAACCAAAAACCCATGGGCAAAGAGGCGTTCCACGGATCCTAGCTTTGTGCTAGCGGATCCCAGTGGAAGGATCCGTGGGAAACGATGAGAAATTTGCCTATAAATAGAGAGCCATTTCTTCATTCTAACTCACTCTCTTACTAAATCTCACATACACTCTCATTCTCTTCTAACATTTAGATCACTTGATCTAGAGTTGTTCTTCTTTCTTTCTATTTGTGATCTACATATAGGTCCTTCTACAAGCGAGATCACGAGCATTCTACAAGTCATCCAAGCAAAGGGTCCTTGATTGATTTGTCACTCCATGAATTTACATGGCGAAGATCTTGTATTTGATATTTCACATATTTGTTGTGTAATAGTTGTGTTGGTTTGGTCCACCGTACTACGAACTCGGTATCTAGCTTTGTCTGGGATAAAGTGTAAACAACGTTGTGAAGGCTTCTCCGCCAAGTGAAGGGTTTGTTGACATAGTGCTTGAACTCTCGAGTAGGTGACTAGGGGGTGGAGTAGGGCAGGAAGGTGTCCTTTGGCGAACCACTATAAATCGGTTGTGTCATTTCTATCCTTATCTTTATTTATTTGCTTGCACTATCGGTAGATCTATCGTTCTCAACATCCATACGATTTCACATAATATCGGATCTAAAGTATTTGAAATCAAATTAAAATCGGCAAAACTATTCAACCCCCCCTTCTAGTTTTCCACAAATTTCACCCACTTTAGAGAAAGGATTAACCCTCTTGGTGGGTAAAGTGTTAGGAGAAGAAGAATAAGCCTTAGAGGCAGTACCCACAACCATCCTAGGCTCCTTCCTTTGATCATCTACCACACTTGGATCTTGTGGTACATTACCCGTCGGTTTGGATCCCTCCTTGTGTAACCATTGTAGAACTAGACTCGGGAGGTCCTCACTTAGTATCAACCTTAGTAGGCGAAACAATCATCATCAACGTATTAAGAGCTTGAAAGCATTTGTTGTAGGAACCTTATTTCCGCTAGTACAGGCATATCCGATGCCTTCTTCTCCATCCACCTTATTGGTCCCAGAAGATGCTTTAGGTTGATAACGAACCTTAGTACCCACATTCAATTTAAAGAATCCACTTTTAGCCGGTATAATCTGTTTACCACTTTTACCCGTATTCGTCCCTCTCATAGCCTGGAATCCATCATCATCCATATGCAAAGTTTGAGCAGGGGATGATCATATTTAGGACAAGTACCCAAAGTATGGCCAAAATCTTACAAGAATCACACGGGGTGGTTTCAGGTCATATTCCACCGAACCGTTTCAACGAAACCCCGGTCTCAAGTAATGGAATGGCATGATAATGTTGTCTTTAAAACCTCATCCACTTTACCTCAATCAAACAACGAGCAAAGCTACTACGACCCCAGGATTCTAAACACATTTGACTAGTATAAGAATATAACATTTTAGGCGTACCTATCAAAGTAGCAAGGAGACTGAGACCATCTTCTGAAAACATTGCAATAGGGACATCATGGAACTTCACCCACACCATAATGTTGGTCAAATCCTCTTTAAGTAAATTGGTATTGACAGTCCAATTCGAATAATAGGAACATTACGTACCATCCACGGACCATTCTCAAGAACATCTTCAACACCCTTACTAGTAGCAAACTTAAAAAAGAATAACCCTTTTGCCTTCATCATGACCTTTTGAAGGCCATATTTGTTCCAAACATTACGAACGTAATACTCAACAATCGGAAAGGCTATACGTTTGCCAAGAAAGTAACCATACAGTGTATTGTCAAACCGACAGTTAACCTCTTCAACCACTTGTTTAGGGATAGTAAGATCCACGCCATCAGTTTTGTAACTACTTACCAACCTACGAAAATTAACTTTAAGCTTCTTAGGTTCAGTAAATGTAGCTGCCACAAACGTTTTCGGTGTCTCATTTTCAAGCTTCTTAGGGTCATAAGACTTTTCATGAACAACACTAGTAGGACTACTAGTCGCATTAGGGACATTAGAAGCCATAGGAACACTCGTATCTTGAGGAGGCTTCAATTTATAACCAATAGCAGTAAGCATCTCCTCTAGCTCCTTCTGTGACTGCGGCACCTTTGGATACTCAAGTGGAGTAGCCCCAGTAGAAGTAGATATCCCCGGTTGTTGATAACCAATATTCTTAAGCATATCCTCTAACTTATCCCATCAGGTTTCAATGGTAGCCCATCTTCACCCACTAGTACAAACTTCCCCTCTAAAATTTGTTTTTCAAAGTTACAAATTTTACTAGCCAAAGAATGTTGATCATGACCCCCGGGTGCGTCATGGCTAGGGCTAAAAACAAGTGGAATCGGCTCCACTTGTGCATTGGTGCAAACAACATCAACATCCCTACTACTTACACCATTCGGTTTAGAGGAGGTGTTATGTGGAACTGTCTCCACATGAGGTTCACTCGAAAAACTCTCCATACACACATAAAAAAAACCACCCTAATAGAAAAAGAAGAAAAACAAATCGTTGCAAGTCAAGAATAAGTCCACGTTATCTCAAACGTATGATAAAACCCTAGTCATAAACTAGGGTTTATAATACTATGACGAACAGCTCAACCCATGAAGAAGCTTGGTACACGATAAATTAAAATATAGGAATTGAATTCAGGTCGGTGTAAGGACGAACCAATAAACAACAATCAATATGAAACCCTAACAGAAAACCGATTAAGATAATACCCCTAAATCCTATTGAATCGCACCCAACACAGATTAAATAATGCACAACACGAATGTAATGCCCTATTAATCAGAGTTATAAACGATAACAGTAGAGATTAGAGCGGAATCAAATCGTTTTTAGAGAGTTAGGGTTACAGAAAAAATCGCCTAGGAGAGAAAATTGGAATCGGTTTAGGGAATTCCTAAAATGGGCTATTTTCTTTTTTTTGCTTATGCAAATTGGCTTAACTGTTACGTAAATCCGATTAATACAAGTTGAAGACAGTTTCTAATTGTCAAATGAACAAACTGCTAGGTATTATAAGCTAGTTTTGATTATACAAGTTTCTAATTGTCAAATGAACAAACTAGTAGTTGGTGCAATAAAATAAGTAGTCTTACGTACAGAAAACCACACACAAACTGCAACTTAATCTAGCCATTTATTTATAACAAAACTTGAACTGACAAGAAGCAAAAAACTTTGAAACTAAACAATGATACGGCGTTACAAGGATGTCCATAACCTTGTGAAATCTCCAAGCTGAATGCACACATAACTTATTTCCATCACATTGTATTACAATTTAGGGGGTGTTTGGGAGTGCCTTTCCTATGAGATTATCTGCTTATCACGGCATCAAAACACACATAATCAGATGGCAATTTCAAAACATCAATAATCACCTTTCAGATTTCATTTACCAAAACGCCAATATGGTAATTTTATTGACTAAGCAGAATGCCGTCATGAGGGAAGTGGATCACATTTTTCCAAACCAGGTTTGCACGTGTGGCACTTATCTCGTCTCGTACTTTTAGCCACTTCGTATGTTTTTAATTTTCACTGTGTTCTACCATATATATGCAAATCGAAAATCTTTCTATTTCTTGAAAATATCACAAATACCCTTCAAAAATTTGTGAATCTAGTGTATCTCATTACCCATGCTTTGCTAATTTAGACAGAAACGAGTCAAAGAAATTTTTGAATTCAATTCACGATTCTATTCCATTGGAACTTGAAAAATCATGACACATTATTTTCATTCAAAGTATTTTTCAATCAAAATCCAATTCAACATTATTATTTCAAGAAAAAGTTTACCCCACATCCATTGACGCGTTTATCCACGCACTTAAGTTTCATCACCTTTTAAAACCGAAAGTGCGTGACGTACACTCTCCACCACCAACACAATCACAAATACACTTCTTTTATATAAACCTTTTTTCCCCATTATAAAACCCACACACTAATACACACTCAAAAACACACACACATTCATCAAAACATGAGTTACTACAATCAAGGACAACCCCCTGTCGGTGCTCCTCCACCCCAAGGTTGTTATCTTGTTTTCTTGATTAGGGTTTTATTTTTTTTGTGCTAATTTTGTAAAAAGTTTGGTTTTTATTAATGGGTTTTTGATTTTATGTCTAATTCTGAAAATTTAGAGTTTTTTATAAATGGGTTTACGATTTTTTAATTTTTTTTTATATTAAGTTATGGTTTCTTGATTAGGTTTTTATATATTTTTTTTGTTAGTTTTGTAAAAAGTGTGGTTTTTATTAATGGGTTTTTGATTTTAGTGCTAATTGTGAAAAATTAGAGTTTTTTTATAAATGGGTTTTTGATTTTAAGAATTTTTTAGTATTAAGTTATGGTTTCTTGAATAGGGTTTTTTTCTTTGTTAGTTTTGTAAAATGTGTGGTTTTTATAAATGGGTTTTTGATTTTATGAATCTTTTTAACTAAATCTTGTTTTTCTTGACCAGGGTTTTTGTTAAATTTTGTATAATGGATTTTTGATCTTTTTGCAGGTTATCCACCAGAAGGGTACCCGAAAGACGCGTACCCTCCTCAGGGGTACCCACCACAGGGATACCCTCCACAACAAGGGTACCCTCCTCAGTATGCCCCACAGTATGCTCAACAACCACCTCAGCAGCAACAGCAGAGTACTGGCTTCATGGAAGGATGGTATAATCACTGTTTTGCCCTTCTTTTGGTTTTTGGTTATCTGTTTGTGTTGCATGTGATTGTGAATGTTATTGGATCTAGATTGCTAGATCTCAGGTTTATATGTGTGTTTGTTAACACGGGTATTTTGATTATTTGGTTTGGTTTTTGTTTGGGGATGTTTTGGTTTTTGCTAGGTTTTGATGATTTTAGTACAGACCATGGGTTATTGAGGTTAAATTTATTGCTAGAAATCATGTGATCTAGGGGTATTTTGGTCATTTGTAAATGTGGGTATGTGTTCTGAGGTATGTTACTTGGTTCAGTTGTTTAGATTAAGTTTAAGATGAATTTTGGATGGATCATGAATCTAGTTTAATTGATTGCAAAAAATCATGCTAATTTACGGGTATTTTTTTTTATTTGTAAATGTGGGTCTGTTTTCAGGGGTATGTTATTTAGTCTAGGTCATTTGGGGTTGTGTAGACTTTTGTTAGGTTTATGATAAATTTCAAACGGGTTATGATTCTTTGGAGATTAATAGATTGCTAGGAAGTAAGTTCTTTCAGGGGTAATTAGGTCATTAGGTTTAGCTGATGTTATCACTGATTATAAAGACTCTTTGTATTTAAATAATTGCTAGGCATCATGTGATTTCAGGGGAATTTTGGTAAGTTAGTACATCTGTCAAATGTTTTTCAGGGGATTTTGGTTCACTGCATTTATTGGATTTTTAGTACAGATCATGATTATATGGATTTAAAAAATTGCTTATGTGATTTCTTGCATGCAGAAGTGTAAATTCAAAAGGTAAAACGATATTTTTGCACTTTGTATCTGTGAACGACAAGTAGTGTTTAATGTGACTAGCGGTTTTAATTTAATATACTTGATCAGTAATGAAGAACTGTCGGTTGTTTATTTAAAGGTTTCAATTTTATATTTTGTTATGCATATATCCTTACTTTGTGATCTTGTGTCGGTTAAGCTTATCTGAACTTGTAAGAAAATCATGTTCATTTTTTCTAAAAATAGAAATAATGAGACGTGCACGTTTTAGCTAGATTGAATATTAATTGTTAGGTAGAACCATGTACTTATTAGCTTGCATTTTCACTTTGTTAGCATCTATGGAGGATACAAGAAGCATATCCCTTGGTTTGGACCATTTGGACCATTTTGATATGCATACAACGAAAGTGTTAATTTCAAGAATATCCTTGTTCACATAAGTGTCAATATATTTCTTATAGCAACTAGGTTTTGGTTTTCATCGTTAGTTGTATATTTGATGTGAAATAAAGAAGCAATTTTTTGAGTGGAAACGATAATGGAATCTCCTTAGCTTAAAAGTTAGTATAAGTGGATAGACAATTGAATTACGTTATGTGCATGTTGTGCAAGGATTTTTTTGGTGTGTGTTCGCCTGTTCGGTACTTTGAGTCACTTATTTATGACTTTGTGCTCGTCATGTGAGTGAATTGATAAACGCACACATTACTAATCTGACTAGTGGTTTTAATTGAAGTACTTGATCATTTATGAACATTTAAAGCTGTTTTGTGAAGTTTTTAGATTTTATTATCTTATTGAGCGTATATCCTAATTTTGCGTTATTTTTTACAAGTTTATATATATTGTGCTTTTGTGTTGGTTAAGCTTATCTGAACTTGTTTGAAAACAATGTTTTCTTTTATCATTATTATAATAGAAACTTGAGTCGTGATGCATGCATTAGCTAGATTGAATATTTATTGTTAGGTAGCATTTTTGTATACTCTGCAGTTAGCATTTTCGTGTTGACAACATTTATGGAATATATATGTAGCGTATTATTTGTCTTGGACCACAGGTCCACATGGATGTTCTAACACAAGGATGGCTGTAAATAGAATATCTCTATTAACCTATGAGTCCAGATTTTTCTTGTAAGCTAATAACTAGGTTCTCCTTGTCATTTATTGGGTGTTGTATTTTTTATTTATACTGAAATAATGAATTAAGTTTTGATTTATTTAACCTTGTTATATGATTAGAAGCGATAATGAAACCTAAACTTGAAAGTGAGTTGAAATAATAGGGATAAATGGTTTAATTGCATAACGTGCATATCGGTATGTAAAAGCGGCGATAATTAGTAATTGGTACTTGTCCTGAGGCGCTAATAGCAAGTAGAAATAAATATGGGCAATGAGTGAAACTGGTATGTGTGGTAATTTAGTGCGACCAACAGATAGTATTACGGCGCATGGAACTTGGAACCAGTTTGGTGAGTAATTAATGTAGCAAGTGCGATTCCAGAAACTTTTATGTAATGGTGCCCCAAGTTGTAAAGGCTTGTGTGCACTTGGAACTAGTTTTGACCCATTTGACTTGCTTCCCTTTTATCTGACTTTCATTCGAAGATTTATCAACATGACTTATTGGTTGCTGACTTTTGATCAGCCAAAGTGCTGACTTTGTTTAATAAAAATGTGGTTTTGTGCAGTTTGGCTGCTCTGTGTTGCTGCTGCTTGTTGGATGCTTGCTTTTGAATGAAGTATGGATGGGTAGATGGTGTACAAGTTAATCAAAAGTTCATTTGGGCCATCAAGATTGGAACTTGTCACCAGATTTGAACATTTCTTTTATCTTTTTGCATATGATTCTAGACATGGAAAATGAACCTGAAAAATGTACCTAGTTGTTTCTTTTCTGCTTAGCTTCTCTATGGATCATGAGCTGTTCTTTTGGCATATCTTTCGAGTTATCTGTCTTGTGTTTGTGAATGGAAGTTAGATGTTTGCAAACCTTATCTAGGTTTTGCTATTATGTCCATGCACTCTTAATCCTTAAAGAAAAAGAAAATTTTTACGATCTAATGAACGTTTTTGACATTGTTTATGGGTGTCATCAAGTTCTGATGCAGAAATTTTGGATGTATATTTCAGTTATCCTTTTATTATGAAACGAATGTGCTATGTTTCCAAACCTTATCAGGGTTACCAGGAACCCTGTAATCGCTTCCGATCATTTTCCTAGCTGGTGGTCACTTCAGGAGGTATACCAAATGAGATCTAAAGTTTGTTATATCTTGCAAGGATATCAAAGTATCCGAGCACCCCCAAGCTGTTTTCTTTATGTATATGCAAATGCACAAACATAAACATGTACATGATGAATGCTCAACAATAACAGCTATACCCAAATCAGTCGACCTGGTATAAGAGAAATCGGTTGATTTTAAAAAAAGCATTGATTGACATGCCTAAATGGCTTAAAAAACTAATAAATTATTGCCACATCCTTTTAGGCATATAATTAGTCCAATTTTTAGACATCCAAATCATTTTCCTAAATGATTGGTGAAAATTTGGAATTTAAAAGAGATTGGTTTATTTGATATAAGAGAGATCGGTTGATTTTAAAAAATGATTGGTGAAAATTTGGAACTTAAGAGAGATTGATTGATTTGAAAAAAATGATTGGTGAAATTTGGAGATAAAAAGTAGGGTGATAATTTTCGATACGACACAAGAAATGACACGAACCCGAAACGAAGTTAAACATGTTTGGATTGAGGATAAACAGGTTGGGTCAAAAACATGTCAACCCGTCTAAGGGTTGTGTTTGCGTTGAGTAAGTATTAAACAAGTCAACCCGTGAACCCGTTTAAGTATATAAGCCACTAAAATTAAAGTATGTAAATTGGATTTTATGTTGGATTTGGATTTCGTTATGTTCTTAATATATGAGTGGATTACGTTTATATTAAGAATTCAGATATCATTGAAATTGTCGCATAGTTATTTGTATGTTATTTTTATCATTTATTAGATCCTTATATCATTTTTGCATTTAAGTTAGTTAAACTGACATACCACTAACCCTATTCATCGTTTAACCTATTTACTTAAACAGGTTAAACGAGTCACAAATGGGTCACACGTGTTATGCAGGTCTGAGTCAGGGTTAAGTTTGTTGACACGATTAATAAATATGTCGTGTTTGGGTAGATATTATAATAACACGTCAACCCGCGAACCCGAATAGATTAACCCGAACACGACTAGATTGTCACCCCTAATAAAAAGTACATAATATACTTGACAAGTAATTTATGCATTAAACATGTATTTTTAGTCTATATAGCCCTACTCCCCTACTCCTAATATTAGCTTATGTGTTCTTATGATATGCTAAATCAAGCATAATGAAAAGTTGTAGCTTTAGCATAACCTAAAGAAGGATTAAAGTGACCACTAATATATAAAATTGCAACTTTTTTTGAGCTTTTTACACGATAGGAAAAGTAAGAAGCATCATCAAGTATTTCTACCATATTTAGCAAACAACTCGAAACTTATTGGGGCTTAGAGCACACACAAAGGTAACGCCCTAACGGCGTTTTTGCGCAAAATAACGGCGTTATGCCGTTATTACCCTTGGACCTCCGGTGTTAGTCCTTCCCCGTTAACCCTTTAACGGGCGTTATTTTTTATTTTTTTTTTTATTTTTTTTTATGCCCCTAAATGAGGGGTTGTTTTTGTAAATTGTTGGGAATGTTATTGATGTTATTGGGATGTTATTGTTGTGGGTGTTTTTTGGAGATGTTAATGTTAAATGTTAAAGCTGATGTGGCGCTGACGTGGACGGTGTTATCGGTGTTATGGTGTTACGATTGGGAGTGCTCTTATATATTAAATATCATTAATTGATTTTGATGAACATAAAAACAACTAAACATTTGCTAGTTTGGTTTTTATAAAAAAACTATACATGATATTTTGTATACTATGTAGACCTAAAACACAAGCTTAAATACATATTTAATTCATTTAACAAATGTATTATAAATTTTCGAGTAAACTACACCGTTCGTCCTTGTGGTATCGTTGACTATCAAGTTTAGTCCCTTGACCAAAAAAATTGCATCGTTGGTCCTTAACTCCGAATCGTTAGTCATCGTTGGTCCCTACACTAGCGGTTGGACTAGCAGGCGTTAAGCCTTGTTAAGTGGAGGGTATTTATGTCTTTTCCACCAGCGCCGCTTGAAACCCATCCACTTCAAATCATTACGAAACCTATCCACTCCCGTCCACTCCTCTCCTCCGCCTGCTTAATAATCATCACCCCGCCTTCGCCGCCATCGCCGCCGCCCGCCTGCTGCCGCCACCCGCGCCTGCGCCGCATCGCCATCGAGAGGAGCAAGGGTGTGTTTGATTAAGGTTTTGATAAGGGTCGCGTTAGGTTTGTGGCGGGGTTTGTTTGGTTCGAGTTAGCCGCCCTGACCGCCACCATCCCACCGCCTCCTCATCATCATCAAGGCTATCTCATATGTGGTAAGATTAACGAAGGTGTTTGTTTGATTGATTTGGGTCTCGGGTCGCGTTAGGTTTGTGTTGGGGTTTGTTTTGTTCTGTTTTGTGTGGTCTCGTGGATATGGAGATGGTTAAGCGAGTTTAAAACATTTTTGTTAAAGCTTCGTGTGGTATAAATAGTATAATGATGGTGTCGGTTGGATTTGGATGTGCTATTGAGTTGTGCCTTTGGATTTGTTGGTTTTGGTTGTGTTAGCTTGGTTTTGCTCGTCCTTGCCTCGGTTAACTTTGTATGGGTGCGTGTCTTGGTCTCGGATCGGTCTTTAACCCCAAGGCCCAGAAGGCCTTTGCGACTTAAATTTTCCGATGAAACAATGGTGGTCTATCATGCGATCTGGATGGTCAAGTTGACCGAGATTTTTGTAGATTTTAGTTTGTAAATTATATTTTTAATTTTGAATTTGAGTTTATGAAAATGGAGTTTTGGTATTTGTGGGTTTGGTATAATGTTTTTGAGTCTTGATTTGGGTATGTGATGGAGATGATGAAGATGATGAGATATTAAAAAAAATGAAGTTCATGGGAAAAGACATAAATACCCTTCACTTAACAAGGCTTAACGCCCGTTAGTCCAATCGGTTAGTGTGAGGACCAGCGATGACTAACGATTGAGTTAAGGACCAACGATGCAATTTTTTGATCAAGGACGAAACTTGATGGTCAACGTATACCACAAGGACGAACGGTGTAGTTTACTCTAAATTTTCTCTCTTTAAATTCTCACAAATTATTTTTTTAAATCAACTAATCAAATCATTAAATACATAAATAGTTGTGGTTATCAGTCACAACAATCATTTTTTATCCCATAATACGTGAATAAGCATCAAACTTTTGAATGTACAACTTGTATACTACAAAGAGATTCTTTTGAAGACGTACACTACAAAGAGATATTCGTTATTAACGAGTGTCGGCCGCGATCTTGTGGGATTGGCCTCAAGGACTTACTTTGTGCGACACTTAAACCTCATAAATTTTTTTGCCAAGTTGTGAAACTTTGCATTTAATGTTTGGACTTACTTTGCTGACACTTAAACCTCGGGGGATTGTTTTGCCAAATGTGAAACTTTGCATTTAATATTTGAACTACTTTCTGGTGTCGGCGACGCCGAAACATTTTCTGAAACTTGGAAAAGATTGCATTTAATGTTTGGGTTGGGTACAGTTTTCCTCCCCGCTGTTTAGTATATATAATAATTATTGTGACATTATTGTCTAGTTGTCTACCAACTATTCTATGCAGCTTTATTCCTTACCATATTTTTAGAAAATTGTTAAAAAAAGACTTATGTGACTATGTGAGGTCAGTGATTATGTGGTAAAGTTGATGTTAATTGAATTCTAGAATATTTTTTTGTTGGCTAAAGTTGATGTTAACCAAGTCAGCTATTATATGGCGTATCTCGTTTTTAATGTCTTAATTTATTTTTTATGGTGGTTACTGGTTAAGGGATTGACTAGTTAAGAAAGAACTAGTGAAATTTGTACCCTGTTGAGGTTCATTGCAAATAAAAGATGGAAAATCAGTTTTCAAAAACATATTTTTACCAAATATTAATCTTTTAATCAATTACCCAAAAAGTCAAATACCTATGATATTCAAGACTTGTGAAGTTTTTGCAAAATTTCAAAAATTTGGCAGGTTTTGTCACAAAAGTAGTCTTTTACAAATTTTCTTTTCTGCGAAGTTGGTCATTTGCAGATTTTTATTGTGAAAATGGCCATTGTGCAACTTTTGTTGCAAAATTGGTCATATGCACTTCTTATCAAATTTGATATTTTACTACCGTATATTTCACAATGTATTTACACATATTACTCTATAGTACATTTAGCGGTGACTAAAGCCACTCTTTTTTTGGTAGGTCACACCCAACAAGCATTTATAGTCTTTCTCGCATAAAGTATGCTTGGTGAGAATCTAAGAGGCAATCCGGTTTTGCTATGGGCCTAATGAATAGTACTAACGGCCGTTAGTCAACGTTAGTTATCTACTAACGCGTTAACTTTTTATTTATACTTAAAAAATAAAATCGACAAGAGTCCACGAGGTTTAACTGCGTTGCAAATTAGGTCCTCTAGGGACTAACGATGTAAAAAATTACATAATTAGTCCTTCATGTTACATGTTAGTTACACAAATAGTCATACTAACGGCCGCTACCTAACGGTTGTTACATAACGATATTCTATCATTTTAATTAAAAGTTTTATATAAAGCGATCGACAAATCTTGATAACATACTTTTTGTAAATTCATGCAGCTTAATTATATTGTTCACACTTAAAATACTTAACATATATAATAAAAACATGCTTGGGTCGAAAGTTAAATAATCTTACATGTCTGAACACCACATTATGAGCCTTGAAAACTCTCGTTTCATACATATTTGAGGAAAGCTATAATTGTTAGAGCATTGGGTGTGGTCTCTTCGTCGCTCGCCGTGGCTCGCCACCATACCGCCGCCCCTCTTCGTGGCTGGCCGTTGAAGGCTTCATCGTGGTGACGACGAGGTGTAATGTCTGACAAGCAATGGATATATAATTTTGTTCAAGTGTGTGTTTGTATTTTTATTTTAATAAATAAATTTAGTTTATTTGGAAATTTGAATAAAAAAAATAAAGTGGTAGTGTGGCGCCGAATGAAGAGGTTGAGGTTTGTTATTTGGGGGGTTTGTTGGGGTTAGTTGTGGAGATTTGTTATCTTTGAGGTGGCGGTGATGAAGATGTATGGCTATATCACCACACCACCGCTCTTGGTACTCGGTTTTATTTTTGGGCAAATGATAAAAAAAAAAAAAAAAAAAAAAAGTATCATCTTGTCGCGTTTCTTTTGTGGGTCTTTCTTTCAAATTCATCCTCTTTAAGGTATTATGTGACATTTTGCCCGCGGGAAAAAAAATTTATTATTAGGATGGGCAAAATGTCCAAAAATTCATGAAAATCTGCAAGAGGATGAATTTGAAAGTATAATCACAAAAGAAAAAAAATTCATTACATAATGAATGATGTCAGTATAATATATATTTTTATCATTTGCCTTTATTTTTAGTGTTACGTTAGAAACACATAAATGAATGAGCTTTATTTCTTACATCGATGGTTGCCTTATAAGATGCTCTTGTTGTGTGCATTAACTTATTGTTGTGTACATATACATTAGGAAAAATATTAAATTAAAAAAAAAAAAAAAAAAAAAAAAAAAAAATTGCACAAGGACCATTTTGCAAAAAAAAAAATATATATATTCCACAAAGGACCGATTTCGCAAACAAAAAGCTTCCCAAGGGCTCTCTTGTAACAAGACCTTGCGATTTTTTGAATTTTTACGAAGTGTTCATAACTCTTGCAAATTTTATAAGATTTTAGCTTTTCTAATGAAAAATAAATATTTGGTTAAAAATAATTATAAAAATAAGTAAATACTATTTAACATCTTTTGAGAAAATAGTAATACTTTTTGTAGCTTGTTTTTTTTTTCCTTAATACCTACCATGTTTGGTAGAAAAACTAGGTTAAGAGAGTTGAAAAAGCGCTTTATAATCAACGTTGGCATGCATAAAAATGAAAAAACACGGAGATTTCCATATTTATCAAAACTAATGGATGCAATTTTACATGTTAGTTATTGAAGAAAGACAAGCATTTGAGTTAGATTTCAGATTTATTTGATTAACTATTTTTTCTTATTCACTCAAATATGATCCATCATCAAATGTCCTCAAAATACGTAGTTATACATTTTTCGCATAACAATGTATGTTTAAAACCTGCCATAACACACTCATATAATAAAACTCGTTCCGTGCATTATGCATTTCTCTTTAAATAATCAACAAGTTAAAAAGACAATGCCATATCTAACAATCCTTAAACAAAATTTAACAATAATAAATACTGATATTTGTTAAGGCTAGACGTAGTGAAATAGTTTCTTATACGTAAGGCATCACCAATCACATGTCACTTGCATTACAACCAATGTTTTAAAAACCGGTTTTTTGATTAACCCGGCCGAGTCACTGGGTCACCGGTTGAACCGCCGAGTCATACCTGTTTCCTGCCCATCCAAAAACCTTTAATTAATCATGTTATTAAACATGTGTAAAACCTAAAAAACCGTAATACCAAACAAGCATAAAGTCTCCAATATATTCAATACCAAACACACTGACTCATAGATACGAATATGATTTTTAATTTCATTTTTTCAAAAGCCTCATTCTTATTATATGATTTTTGCGTATCACAGTTCTCATATTATAAGTATATATTAAAACTCAAAAAATACGACGCGCGTTTATGTCTTTGTTGTAACCCTAACCCGACAAGGGTAAAGATATCATAAATCTGGGTTCATATCGAACTTTAAATACTATACATGCGAAAGTCTATCGAAATTTTCAAAGAAAACATAAATAACTTAATAACCAAAATAATTCTAAGATCTCATGGTCGAATCTTGCTCTCGTCTCTACTCTCAACCCGGATCGGCTATCCCAAGAGCTCATCTTGAATGCTTAAAATACACTGCGGGAAAAGAAAATGTCTTGGTGAGCTTACAAAGCCAGTGAGCGGATATAACAAAACAAAAACATAATCTGAATTGAGCGAAGAAGCGAATAACAAAATCGTGGCGGAATGAGAATAATGAATCATTGAGGATTCTGCGAAACACAATTACCGCAATCCGGAACAACAATTAGCAATCAAGGACAAACACATAGCATATTGATGACTCCAACGCAAACACATCAAAATAACCGGACACTTAACATATCAAGAAGAAATAGATTACATATAAACCAAGCGAAAAGTCTAAGGCTAACGGAAACACTTTCTAGAAAATAAACATGGCATTCAACAAATTAATTAACCTTCACTTAACACACTTAATTCAATATTGCGGTGAAATAGCGATCAAATCATGGCGATCTCACAAACAAATAGAAACATAGTAGACAAATTATAATTAAATAGACCAAACAAAACATAGCATAACCATTAGCAATTATCAAAGCAGATATCATAAACTAAACCGGTTCTCGGATCAAATCCTAACATCAATGAGTTTAAGCATGGCGGTCGCATAGGCGGATAAAACACTCGCGTATAAGCAAAGTTCACAAAATTAAGCGAACAAATTATACATACTAAACTTATAGCATACTCACTTTCACACTAGCACATTCATCTCACGGATCAACGAATTCACATAACGA
Organism: Chrysanthemum lavandulifolium; assembly: GCA_022545495.1. Lineage (NCBI taxonomy): Eukaryota > Viridiplantae > Streptophyta > Magnoliopsida > Asterales > Asteraceae > Chrysanthemum > Chrysanthemum lavandulifolium. The sequence continues at coordinate 65,486,481 of CM040239.1, read as the reverse complement.
TAAACTAACATGACATCGGATGATGACATATGAATCATATTTAAACATATTAATCATAACCTAGCATAGTGAGCGGTGAGTCACATACACATCAAAAGCATAAACATATATAATAACGTATAGTAGGCCTAGCACATAATTATTAACACTTGAACATACCGAATCATAATAAGAATACTTAACATAGAAATAACAAATAAAGATTTAGTTAACTACCACGAGCCCGAACATATCATATCAAAACATCATAACTATATAGAAACAATCTTAGAAAATAATTTGGAGTAGCTAGCTCCCGAAGTTGTGAAGACGCGTGATTGCACGACATCATTCACCTGACAAATCATATCGGATAACGGATCGATCTAGGATGCATCCATCGCCCACAAACATATATTGATAATATAATATAACTTGAGCTCATAACAAATAATAGATAAGGGACGTGGCGAACTTCGCTCTCATCGCCTAGAGTCGTATCGAGGTGCATCAGCAGCGGGGACATGGAACCCCATGACTAGTTATTATTTGGCTCGGGTGTCAAACTAACTTAGGTCAAATCGAATGTCATAAGCGACATAGATCATATTTTATCAAATGTTTAATCATGTTTTCAAAATCAAAGTCTTCATATCATATAGTTCAAAATCAATGTTTTATGATTCAAAATCAAAGTTCGGATAAACAACATTTCAAAAGACACATTAGTGTTCATAGCAAATAACATATCGGATAACTCATATCATAAGGTTCATATTCAAATATAACAAGGTTCAACAAATATGCATATCAAAGTCTTCCTAACATAAAGTTCAAATCGGTATCGCATGGTTCAATAAAACATAAGTTCGGTTAAACAGGTCAAACAATCGGAAAGGGTTCATAGCAATGGCATGAAACCCTAATAAGTAAAATAGGAAAGCTAACGAAAAGAACATCATAAGGAACCTTTACTAAAAAGGTCGGAATATCATGCCTTAAAGCAAATGAGAGAAAAGCAAGCGAGCGAGTGAATCACGAAGATATAACGTCGCGTCTCCTTCAACGAATCTACGGATTATGATTTATTTAATACTTATTAGCATCATTAAAGTTATAACGGATTCATCACATTAACATTCTTAGAGTAATAGTATATTCTCATTTTATAAACTTCTTATGCAATTGTAAGTGTGTTACTATTGATATCATATTTTATCTTTCGGTTTCTATAACTCATATTCGGACCGGACTTTAGCGATTTTATAAAATACTTACTTAGCTCAAATGAAATCAAGCAACATCCAGGGTTTCCCATATGAGTTAAAAGACTCTCCAAAATTGGTGGGTTCTATTTCCATGCTAAATGGCCTACGGAAAATCATAAGTCGAGACCTATCCGAAAGTGATCGGAAAATACACCTTAAAGTTTACGCTTATTGGACTGTTTAGACACCTTGGAAAAATCCCGAACTCCCGAAATTCATTTATGTCATAAATATCACTCCTGTAAAAGGAGAGCTCCCAATTCCTTATGGTTTGAAAATGAAAAATCAAACAATACAACTAAATTTCAGACCCGTTTTCTCAGCTTTGACACTTGATTTTGTAAAATTCAAAAATACGACTTAGACAACTCCAAATTCGACCAAACCACTTGGAAAACTTAACTAAGACATAAAATAAACTTTCCCAACAAAAACCCAGATTATTGCACTTATAAAGTTGGATCTATAACACACACAAATTCGACATATGATGCTGTCCAGTTTTAGGGTTTATAAAAACCACTATAATCACATGTTTAGACCATTAATTACACTTAGGGTTCCATTCCAATTAGGGTTTCAAATTTATGATAACATTTATATATGTGGTTCGGTTCTCTTGTGCTCGACATACCTATGATCCGATTCAAACAATACGTATTACATACATGTTCTCTTAATATTACAAGGTTGATTCATATGGTTTGTTTGTTTTGGTTTCGTGCGGCTCGACACAAAAGAAAAACACAAGTCGACAAAACAAACTAGCTACAATATATTAACTTAAGGCGCATCAAAGGAAGGCGAGAAACATGTTATACCTTAACTTGGTTGAAGCAAAATCTCGACACCAAAGGTTGTAGGGTTCGGCGAGTAGGAGCAAAAGAAAGAGAGGCAACCAAAACTAAACTAGGGTTTCACTTTTGAGTTTATGTATTGTATATATAGTAGTAGTATTTTCGGTTTAGGGCTTTAGGAGGGTTGGGTTTCGACCAGCCCAACGAACACACAAACAAACGCCCATCTTGGGCTCACCAAGAATCGAAATAAGGCCCAAACGATCTAGCGAGGCGTTTAACTTTAAATCGTACAAAGTCGATCACGTACACATATTAGTTAAGTTTTAATTATTCGTAAGTTAGGTTTTAATTTCGTTAAACGAATGTAAACGTATTTTAATAATTTTGATTTCAAGGGTAAAAGGGTCTTATTATGCGTTTATATTTTTAGGGTTTTACAACTCTCCCCTTCTAAAAAGAAAATTTTGTCCTCGAAATTGAACAAGACGGAACAACACGGCAACAATTGTGGATTTCGAAACTTCAAGGAATAAATGACGAACGCTAAACTTATCTCGAAAGAAACGGTTTACTATCGAAATCCTCAAACTCATATTTTCCAGAAATTAAAACAAAAATCAAATATATACAACAGACTATCCTATATCATCAAGTAATGGCAGATAACGGATGAGATGTAGAAAATCAAACGACAATTCTAACTTATCAGGTATCTAATGATGAGGTCAAACATATGCATAGACGGAACTAATCCTAATGGTCTTACTAATCACAGATAATCAAACTAAAAGGATCTAATGTTCCTCAAACACTTCACGAAAATCCTAGGACCATAATAAGGGTACACGGAGACGTACACATTTAGAGCAAACATAGCGGTTCATAGTTCACACAAATCATAACAATTTCGGTCCAAAGCGCACAAAACTTACACGTAATGATATCGGCGAAACCTCACAAATAGGTACAAAATTTCCAATCGAACATAAGGGTGACAAATAACATATACAAGTCAAAGTCCATTCACGTATCAACCAGGCATTTCCCAGGGCGTCATATAATTTCAATAAGTTCAAATTATATGATCTCGGTATATCACGATCGGCGTCATAATACTGCATCACATAACAAGTTCTTATTGTCATCATATTACGTCCCGGGTCATGGCAAACACATAACTAATATCGAACAAAACATATCATATCTGGATAACATCTGAGATAGCAAGTAACATACTATATGAGACGGATCACATACATACGGCATATCGACATCAAAACAACTTACCATACCACAAAAGAAAAGAAGGCCGCAATGCACAAAGCAGGTTCCTCATGACTCATTCGGCGATCCGAGAAAGAAAAGATGAGTTATACCGGAATGCTAAGCGATAAAACTTCACGATTCAAACCGAGTTACGAGCGAATCAAAGAAAAGTAATGCCGATCAAAATCGCGTAGCAAGATATCAAACCGCCTCAAAACGCGTGACAAGCGAATAAAAGTAACACGTCGGCGCCCGAATCATATGAAGTAGATGAACCTTCTCGACCGCGATTGAATCTTATCTCCATCTTTTGCGCCTTTGGTTGGTCCGTCCGACTTCCTCTAGCGGCATCACGAAGTCTCCAACAACACGGCGTTGGTGTGGCCGCTTCACGAACCTCTCCGGCGGGGGCTGTTGCGACAGCGCAGGTCGGCACCATCTTCTTTGGCTTCACGGGTAGTCTCCATCTAACGATCGACAAGCGGACGGCGAAAACAAAATAACAAAATTCGATGCGAACAAAGGAGGCCAATTCGGTGAAGGCAAAGGATATCGAAGTTAAATCGAGCGACCATCAAAGGAATCGAAGATGTTTGAGCAGACGAAACCTAATGTCTACCCGATCCTCGCGGTCATAGCCTAAGCTTTAAGGTCCTAAAACCTAGAGCTCGATACCATAATTGTAACACCCAACCCGACAAGGGTAAAGATATCGCAAATCGGTTTCATATCGAACTTTAAATACTATACACAAGCGAAAGTCTATCTGAAATTTTCAAAAGAAAACATAAATAACTTAATAACCAAAATAATTCTAAGATCTCTATGGTGAATCTTGCTCTCGTCTCTACTCTCAACCCGGATCGGCTATCCCGAGCTCATCTTGAATGCTTAAAATACCGCGCGGGAAAAGAAAATGTCTTGGTGAGCTTACAAAGCCGGTGAGCGGATATAACAAAACAAAACATAAATACGAATTGAGCGAAGAAGCGAATAACAAAATCGTAGCGGAATGAGAATAATGAATCATTGAGGATTCTGAAACACAATTGCTGAAATCGGAACAACAATTAGCAATCAAGGACAAACACATAGCATATTGATGACTCCAACGCAAACACATCAAAATAACCGGACACTTAACATATCAAGAAGAAATAGATTACATATAAACCAAGCGAAAAGTCTAAGGCTAACGGAAACACTTTCTAGAAAATAAACATGGCATTCAACAAATTAATTAACCTTCACTTAACACACTTAATTCAATATTGGCGGCGTGAAATAGCGGTCAAATCATGGCGGTCTCACAAACAAATAGAAACATAGTAGACAAATTATAATTAAATAGACCAAACAAAACATAGCATAACCATTAGCAATTATCAAAGCAGATATCATAAACTAAACCGGTTCTCGGATCAAATCCTAACATCGTTGAGTTTAAGCATGGCGGTCGCATAGGCGGATAAAACACTCGCGTATAAGCAAAGTTCACAAAATTAGCGAACAAATTATACATACTAAACTTATAGCATACTCACTTTCACACTAGCACATTCATCTCACGGATCAACGAATTCACATAACGATAAACTAACATGACATCGGATGATGACATATGAATCATATTTAAACATATTAATCATAACCTAGCATAGTAGGCGGTGTCACATACACATGCAAAAGCATAAACATATATAATAACGTATAGTAGGCCTAGCACATAATTATTAACACTTGAACATACCGAATCATAATCGAATACTTAACATAGAAATAACAAATAAAGATTTAGTTAACTACCACGAGCCCGAACATATCATATCAAAACATCATAACTATATAGAAACAATCTTAGAAAATAATTTGGAGTAGCTAGCTCCCGAAGTTGTGAAGAGCGTATTGCGCACGACATCATTCACCTAGACAAATCATATCGGATATGGATCGGATCTAGGATGCATCCATCGCCCCAAACATATATTGATAATATAATATAACTTGAGCTCATAACAAATAATAGATAAGGGACGTGGCGAACTTCACTCTCGCCCTAGAGTCATGTCGGTGTGCATCAGCGCGGGGACATGGAACCCCATGACTAGTTATTATTTGGCTCGGGTGTCAAACTAACTTAGGTCAATCGAATGTCATAAGCGACATAGATCATATTTTATCAAATGTTTAATCATGTTTTCAAAATCAAAGTCTTCATATCATATAGTTCAAAATCAATGTTTTATGATTCAAAATCAAAGTTCGGATAAGCAACGACTCAAAAGACACATTAGTGTTCATAGCAAATAACATATCGGATAACTCATATCATAAGGTTCATATTCAAATATAACAAGGTTCAACAAATATGCATATCAAAGTCTTCCTAACATAAAGTTCAAATCGGTATCGCATGGTTCAATAAAACATAAGTTCGGTTAAACAGCAGGTCAAACAATCGGGAAAGGGTTCATAGCAATGGCATGAAACCCTAATAAGTAAAATAGGAAAGCTAACGAAAAGAACATCATAAGGAACCTTTACTAAAAGGTCGAATATACGTACCTTAAAGAAAATGAGAGAAAAGCAAGCGAGCAGTGAATCACGAAGATATAACGTCGCGTCTCCTTCAACGAATCTACACGGATTATGATTTATTTAATACTTATTAGCATCATTAAGGTTATAACGGATTCATCACATTAACATTCTTAGAGTAATAGTATATTCTCATTTTATAAGCTTCTTATGCAATTGTAAGTGTGTTACCTATTGATATCATATTTTATCTTTCAGTTTCTATAACTCATATTCGGACCAGACTTTAGCGATTTTTATAAAATACTTACTTAGCTCAAATGAAATCAAGCAAAATCCCAGGGTTTCCCATATGAGTTAAAGACTCTCCAAAAATTGGTGGGTTCTATTTCCATGCTAAATGGCCTACGAAAATCATAAGTCCGACCTATCCGTAAAGTGATCGGAAAATACACCTTAAAAGTTTACGCTTATTGGACCTGTTTAGACACCTTGGAAAAATCCCAGAACTCCCAGAAATTCATTTATGTCATAAATATCACTCCTGTAAAAGGAGAGCTCCCAATTCCTTATGGTTTGAAAATGAAAAATCAAACAATACAACTAAATTTCGGACCCGTTTTCTCAGCTTTGACACTTGATTTTGTAAAATTCAAAATACGACTTAGACAACTCAAATTCGACCAAACCACTTGGAAAACTTAACTAAGACATAAAATAAACTTTCCCAACAAAAACCCAGATTATTGCACTTATAAAGTTGGATCTATAACACACACAAATTCGACATATGATGCTGTCCGGTTTAGGGTTTATAAAACCACTATAATCACATGTTTAGACCATTAATTACACTTAGGGTTCCATTCCAATTAGGGTTTCAAATTTATGATAACATTTATATATGTGGTTCGGTTCTCTTGTGCTCGACATACCTATGATCCGATTCAAACAATACGTATTACATACATGTTCTCTTAATATTACAAGGTTCAATTCATATGGTTTGTTTGTTTTGGTTTCGTACGGCTCGACACAAAAGAAAAACACAAGTCGACAAAACAAACTAGCTACAATATATTAACTTAAGGCGCATCAAAGGAAGACGAGAAACATGTTATACCTTAACTTGGTTGAAGCAAAATCTCGACACCAAAGGTTGTAGGGTTCGGCCGAGTAGGAGCAAAAGAAAAGAGAGGCAACCAAAACTAAACTAGGGTTTCACTTTTGAGTTTATGTATTGTATATATAGTAGTAGTATTTTCGGTTTAGGGCTTTAGGAGGGGGTTGGGTTTCGGCTTGGCCCAACCGAACACACAAACAAATGCCCATCTTGGGCTCACCAAGAATCGAAATAAGGCCCAAACGATCTAGCGAGACGTTTAACTTTCGTCGTACAAATTCGATCACGTACACATATTAGTTAAGTTTTTAATTATTCGTAAGTTAGGTTTAATTTCGTTAAGCAATGTAAAGCGTATTTTAATAATTTTGATTTCAAGGGTAAAAGGGTCTTATTATCGTTTATATTTTAGGGTTTTACAAGCGTAGCTCTGACAACTACTGATGCTCTGATGACATGCTCTGATATTGGGTTTGGTAGGGTAGAGCTGGAAATCGTTGGGTCGGGTGCTACGATACATTCTTCTGATGCGTAAAAAAAAAAAAAAAAAAAAGGTTTATAAATTTTTTATAAAGGTTATAAAAATTTATAAGAATTTATAAATTTTTATAAAAAGGTTTATAAAAATTGATAAAAAGTTTATAAAAATTTATAAGATATTTATAAAAATTTATGAAAAAGGTTTATAAAAATTTATAAAAATTTATAAAAAGGTTTATAAAAGTTTATAAAAAGTTTATAAAAGTTTATAAAAAGTTTATAAAAATTTATAAAAATTTATAAGAAATTTATATAAAAAAGCATAATTTTTTAAATCGGAAAAACGGTTTTAAAAAAAAAAAACCCAATATATATTTTGAGTAGATTTTAAGAAAAAAATAACACAAAAATATTACAAAAAAAAAAAAAAAAAAAAAAAAAAAAAGACATAACGTAAAAAGCGCACAAATGTATTTTAACAAAAAAAAAAAAAAAAACTTGGCTAAAAATTCAGCGCATAGCCACGGACCAATCTTAGTCTCGTTTATAAGAAAGTTTGTAAGGGTAATGTACAGTAGTACATCATGCATATAAGATCAAATCATGACACATGTTTAACATTGTATGTTGTTCCAGACATGAACCTTCCTTTACCAAAGGTATTTTCGTAGTAACATTACCGTAAGAAAGTTTGTAAGGGTAATGTACAGTAGTACATCATGCATATAAGATCAAATCATGACACATGTTTAACATTGTATGTTGTTCAGACATGAACCTTCCTTTACCAAAGGTATTTTAAGTAGTAACATTCAAGTAAGGCATATGGCTTTATAACCATTATATAAAGGTGACTTTTGAGAACAAGGCGTGTTGGTGTGCCTCGAGTAAAAGCGAAACAAAGACGAAGAAAGGAGGCGGTTATGGTTTTGTTTCGTTAAAGAGACATAAAAAGTAAAACCGGCGGTTCCGGTTCACCGTTCAACGGGTCAACTAAAACCGGCGGTTCAATCCGGTCTCAAATCCTCAAAACCCGGTTGGTAACGGCTCGGTAACATCACCGGTTCCCGATTCAACCAGTTCAACCGGCCGGGTCGAACCGGGTTTTAAAACATTGATTACAACCCCTTTTCACCCTCATGCGTGTGGGTGATTTTGCACTCGTTGTGGACTTGTGGTTACCACAGCGACGAAAGCAAAAGAAAAAAATAGGGTGTATTATTGTGTATGTTTTATCTATACTATATTATAATGCATGTAAAAGCCAAACTTCATTCTAAGCCTAACTTCTAACTAAAAATTAAGATAAAGAGCTACAATTATGAGATGACATGTGTCACTTTTATAACAAACTCAGGCTAACTCCTGCTAAAAAGAGTAACATAAGCATTTCCGATTATAAAGTGACGTGTGTCGATTCTCAACTAAAATTCATCTTTATTTTCAAATTGACATATCTTTTTATCTACTTATTTTTTTTATAATCTAATTTCACTATATTTTCTAAAATTTTATACTCTTTAATTCAACATCCATTTTGATATATTTTTATAAGTTTTTAGTTTTTATATTTTTAGTGGGTTTAATTTGTTTTAATTCAAATTTTTACAACTTCAACCTTTATTTCAATTAATACGATCTTGATTCGTCAAAATCATATACTTTTGGGGGAGTGTTTGACGTGTAAGAGATTGCGAGGGTATTTCTATATGCGGGAATAATGATGTCAAGGAAAAGCTACGGGTAACCCAAACAAACACATACAACTAACACATATACATTCGAAGTGTTGTTAAACGAATTCACTAAACGGGTAAGCAAACACATATAACTGTACTTATCGCCGCTTGTTGTCTTGATGTCAAACTATTTTAAATAATTACTGAGTATAGTAAATGGTTAATGAGAGTTATGAGGATATTGGTGATAAAGTGAGAATGAATATGATGCGACGCTGATGAGTGAAAGGGAATTTGATGGGTGTGAATAAATAGTCCACCTAAGAGTAAATTGCAATTCGTTCATGTCCTTTATCTAGTTTAGCAAAAGTCATTCGGAAGTATTGACATGGGTCATTTCCTAAATGGTTAAACCTAATATAATCATTATTGTAGGAGATTTTTTTAGAGGCATTATTGTTAGAGATAATTTAATTGACGTGGGTCATTTCTTAAACCTAACATAATCATTATTGTTAGAGATAATTTATGTAGAGTTTGACAAAAAATTTGATGACAACTTATCCCTATAACAACGTTGTAAGCTATCTTTGAAAATGATAATTTATGTTAAGATAAACAAACCACATACGCATAAATAACAGTGAGCGGTAGTTGTTTTTCAATAAAACCGTTTGGCAACGTTGTTATAGCTATAATTATAATGTGTAAAATGACGTAATATTATCACAACTCTTAAATGCTCAATGTTTCTTAAATGCTACTTAATGAAAAGTTGAAAAAAGAGCATTATGAAAAAAATATAAAGCTAATTGCCAAAAGGGTATTGAAAATCACAACGGTCAATGTTCACCGCTCTTAAATGCTCTTAAACACTTTGCGCCAAACACGTTCACAAAGACAGTTAACACAATCATTTTTTTTTTTTTTTTTTTTTTTTTTTTAACAAAGTAGTATATTAAAACATGTTTAAATAATACGTAGTACTAAAGACTACGCTAATCTCTTGAAAGAGATATGTTAGAATTTGTGGTTATAATCTGTGGCAAACATGTCATTCTATCAATTGCTAATGGTTTTCAAGTTATGTTCATTGCAGGCTTATTACAGGGGTTATTCTTGGACAAAGCATAAATGGTTTAAGTTCTCATTTCTGCTGATGATTGTCCATTTCTGTTGATGCTTATTTATGACCGTTGAGGGGGTCATTGTGTATCTTTTTCTTCTATTTAATCCTCCCCTTAACCTAGGATTAGTCACAACTATTGTCTTACAATATCTCTTTCATATCATTGTACTGATCTTATTTCTTCTTCTTTGTATTTGTCTGGTTATTGTCTCATTGATATTAACCTAACCTTGTAACACTTTGGATACTACTGTTGGTTTAATCTAAGCTGACTATTGAGGCTTTGGTTTGAATAAAGTATTGTTGTGAATCTATTGTTGCTGATACTTTCGTACATGGTATCAGAGCTTCAGGCTCATAATCACAGCAACAATCAAAAGCTATTCTGGGTTTCAAAAGGTGGGTTGGGGTTATTACTATTGGCGCAATCGCTGGTTATCTCTTATTCTCAATTAGCCCTAGACTAAGTGAATCTAGGGTAATTGTGATTTGTTACTTCCGCTGCATATTACTCTGTAAGTCTACTCTCATCTTCAACAATAGTACCTAAGTCTTTGTGGGTGCAAACGGGTAGACTAAAATCTTGATCTGCCACCTCAGAGTGGTATGAATACATGCTCTGGTTTACCCAGTTCACGAGCTTGGTTCTTGTTGTTTCAATTTCATGTTCTTATTCTTCTTGTCTTTTATACATTCATCTGCATTAGTTGTTATTTTACATCTTTCTTATGGTGTTGGTGATGATAATAATGGTGGTGGTTCCTCCTTTGAAAAAAGCTTATCTTTTGGTGATGCTTTATATTTACACCCTAACAACACTAATGGTACTCCTATTATTTCCATCAAACTCACTGGAACAGAAAATTATAAAATATGGAAAATGGCCATGACCTTTGCCTTAAAGAATCATAATAAGTTAGGATTTATTGATGGTACTTGCTTAAGAGATGACTCGAATCCTATTGTTGCTACTCAATGGGATACATGTAACTCTGTTGTTGTCACCTGGATTCTTAACTCTCTCAGTCCTGAATTATTTGCTAGAGCTATCTATGCCAAAACTGCTTATAATATGTGGAATGACCTTAAAGATACTTATGATAAGGTTGATGGTTCGACTATTTTTAATTTGCATAAAATATAAACTCTCTTAGTCAAAATGGGTCTTCTCTGCGATTATTACAACAACCTTAATTCTTTGTGGAAACAATTTGATTGTATTATTAGCTTATCTCCACAGTACTTGTGAGGCGCAAAACATTTTGAAAAACACAATCACTAATCAAATTAATGCAATTTCTTATGGGTCTTGATGACTCCTATGTTCCCATCGAAGTAATATTTTAACTAGAGACCTTTGCCTAATGTCAAAGCGCTTTCTCTGTTGTCTCGGATAAGAATCCCACAAAATGTTTCATCGGGAATAGCTCGCTAAACCCAATGCTACTACTTTTCTTTGCAAAAACCTTTGATAGTGGAAAATATTTTGATAACAAAAAGGTTTAACAACAACAGTTTCAATAAAGGTTACGGTTTTAATCTTTGTGTAACTCAAACAACAGAGGACCAAACATGAATCTCAAATGTACTAAGCGCAAAAACACCGGTCACACTGTTGATAGATGTTATGATCTTGTTGGTTATCTGCTTTGGATATGTCAAAGGAACTTTAATACCAAACCTTTCAACAAGTAACAATGTTTCCACCGATGCTAATCATGTCACGATAATAGAACTAGCAACTCTCCTGTCTCTTTGTCTAATGAACAACTCTCCGGACTTATGAGTCTTCTTAATGACAACAATGTGTCTTACGCTAATGCCAACATGGCATGTAAAAAATTCGAGAACTTTCTTTAATGGTAGTGTCAAGTTTAACATAAACTTCAACAAATTTTTAATAACAACACAAAACTTTATCCGAAACATCGGTCTTGGTTGGATTGTTGACTCGGTGCAAATCGACATGATTATGTCTGCAAATTTTTAATCAATGTTGTTGACATTTCAAATCTTGGTCTAACTGCTGGTCATCCCAATGGTACTCGGGCCTTAATTACTAAAATTGGTGATTTAAAGTCAATAATGACCTAACTCTTTTGATGTTACGGTTGTTCACAGTACAATGTTAGTCTGTCATGCATTCATAAGATTGCTAGAGACAATAAGATGTTTGTTGGATTTAATGAATCTAATTGCTATATCTGATTTACATCAAAAAGGATTGTGGGGATTGGTAAACAATGCAATGGGTTATATATTTTTGATATTGATTCTACATGTAAGAATACTTCTAATAAGCGCATATCATTTGTCATGTTTCTAGAAATCTACGGCATCAAAGACTTGGTCATCCCTCCGACCAAGTCCTACATATCTTAAACCTACTCTTAAGCGATAGTACATCTGAATCTGACCATCTTTGTGATACTTACAATAAAGCTAAACAAACCAGGGAACCATTCCCTCTAAGTGAGCATAAATCAACTAAAATTGGTCAACTTGTTCATCTAGATGTATGGGGACCATATAAAGTCACTAGCAAAGATGGTTACAAATATTTTCTAACCATTGTTGATGACTACTCCAGGGCTGTCTGGGTTTATATGCTTAAGGGAAAGGATGATGTTTATGTTTCCATTGTCAACTTTATTCATATGCTATCAAATCAATTTGAACACAATGTTAAGATATTCAAGAAGTAATAATGGGACGGAATTTGTCAATAACAAACTTCAACACTTCTTTCATGAAAAGGAATTTTACATCAAACCTCTTGTGTTTATACACCACAACAAAATGGTATTGCAGAAAGGAAACATAGGCATCTCCTTAATGTGGCTAGATCCCTTATGTTTCAGGGAGAATTACCTCTATATCTTTGGCCTGAATGTGTTCTAGCTGCTTTGCCTATGTCATAAACAGGTTACCCTCTTGATGTTGTCAGCAAGTCTCTCTCTCTCTTGTGTATGGGCATGACCCTTCACTCTCTCCTTAGAGTCTTTGGTCGCTTATGCTATGCCACCATTCTCAACATCTCGATAAATTTAGTAGTAGGTCTGAAAAAAGTGTTTTTATTAGGTATTCAAATGAGAAAAAAAGTTATAAACTTTTAAGTTTAGAAACAAAAAATATCTTTTACTCCAGAGATGTCAAATTTTATAAAACTGTTTTTCCTTTCAAAATGAAAAATTCTTTGTCAACACCTTTTGTTGAAACTTATGTGCCTAAAGATTTAAATCACAAAAATTTCTTTGACTCACAAACAAGTCCCAATGATGAAGGAGAGTGACATCCTATGATGATGGCACGGTGTTGGAATCATCCCTTGGGGATGATGAACCTGTTACAACATCCATAGATGGAAATACAAACCCTGAGGGCACCATATCACATGAATCACATTCTGCTGATTCATCTTCTGATTCTGCTGATACATCCTCTGATTTAAATCAGAACTCTGAACAAGAAGAAGGCTTGCTAGCCACTACTGCTAGAAGGTCAACTAGAGTTTCCAAACTGCCCAGTACTCTTAATGACTTTATTGTTGAAGGGAAAGTTAAATATGGTGTTGAAAAGGTCGTTAATTACTCTAATCTTAACAAGATAACTCTGCTTTGCCTCTAGTCTAAATAAAAGTATTGAACCTACATGTTATGAAGAAGCTATTCTTGGCAAGAATGGTGGGTTGATGCTATGAACTCGAAATTGAGGCCTTAAATGAAAATAATGCTTGGGATATAAGCGATCTTCCATCTAATAGAACTCCATTAGTTACAAATGGATCTTCAAAATCAAATATAAAGCCAATGGTGAAGTTGATAGATACAAGGCTAGATTAGTTGCTAAAGGTTATAACCAAAGGAAGGAATAGACTATGATGAAACATTTTCTCTGTTGTAAAATGTCTCTCGTTAGATATCTTATTGCCTTAGCATGAAAAACAAATGGCTATTATGAATATTTATGTGGCTATCCATATACCTTAACCTTCATAACCTATGACCTTTTGTATTCCCTCGATAATGGTTGTATTAAATACTTTGATTGTTGGAACCCTATAAATAGAGGTCCACATTGTAGTTTCTAATCACTCAATGAAAATGCATTCCACAATCTCTCAATTGTTCTAGCTTATACTTCTTGTCGGTTATCATTATTTCGTAACACGTTATCGCGACGATAGTCTCAAAGCGTAATCCTTGTTTTTGACGGTAAGTCTTGATACCCATTTTATCGGTATGCATCATCGTGTGGTTCTACATGTTGCGTTGCTCACTTGTTTAGAAACTTTAATAATATAAATTGAAACAGTTGATTGGTACTTACTAGTTAATTGGTTATTTGCACGTGATTGCAAAACAAGTTTATAGAAAAAGAATGCCATGATACATATAAATAATGAAATTTTGTTAACCATTTTACGTAGAGTTATACTTATGTATGATCTCAATTTATGGGTATAGAAAAATTTTGATATTAACTGTTTGTCAATTTTGGTTGCATATATAAAAGGGAAAATGACAAAAAAATGCATCGAACTTGACACTTGTTGTCATTGTGTGTAATCAACTATTTTTTTTCATTGTAACACAAACCTTTTGAATTTTTGTCATTGTATGTAGCCGATTAGGTGAATTTGTGTTATTGTATGTACCAGTCGGGCTTAGCGTTACATCGTCGATCCTTTTATATTAATCGTTAGTAAATAACTTAAAATTTCGTTCTCTTACGTTTTATTCGTTTTCATCCGTTATTATCGTTTCGTCCGTTTTATACTTTTTCGTCCGCTTTATACATTTTGGTCCAATGCTTTCATCCGTTTTTACATTTTCGTTTGTTTACTTACGTTTTCGTCGTTTCTTACGTTTAGTCCGTTATTATCGTTTTCGTCCGTTTTATACTTTTTCGTCCGTTTTATACATTTTGGTCTAATGCTTTCATCCGTTTTTACATTTCGTTTGTTTACTTACGTTTTCCTCGTTTTCTTACGTTTTAGTCCGTTATTATCGTTTTCGTCCGTTTTATACTTTTTCGTCCGTTTTATACATTTTGGTCCAATGCTTTCATCAATTTTTACATTTTCGTTTGTTTACTTACGTTTTCTTATGTTTTAGTCCGTTTTATCGTTTTCGTCCGTTTTACGTTTTGCTCGTTTTCATCCATATTTATCGTTTTAAATCATTTTCTTACGTTTCATCCGTTTTTATGCGTTTTGTCCTTTTTCGTTTCATTAGTATTTATCGTTTTTTATCCGTTTTCTTACGTTTTCAATTGTTTTATACATTTTAAATACTTTTTTTAAAGTTTTAAATCTTTTCTAACATTTTCATCTTTTTATACGCTTCGTTGGTTTTCTTACTTTTTCGTTCATTTTCTTACTTTTTCGGACGAAATGTATAAAACTTAAGAATCGGACAAAAACGTATAAAATTGGATGAAGGTGTAAAAGCAGATGAAAACAAAAAAAACGAAACATATAAAGCAGATAAAAGCATTTAAAACATATAAAAGCGTATTTAAAGCGTTAGAAAATCGACGAAGACATTTAAAAGCGGCGGCGATAAAACGGACGAAAAAATATAAAGCGGATGAAAACGATTAACGATAAAAGCAGATGAAAGCGGACGAAAACATATAAAACGGATGAAAACTTATAAAACGGACTAAAGCGTATAAGCGAATGAAAGCGATAAAAGCGGACTAAAAGCGTAAAGCGGACGAGAATGTAAGAAAAGCAGAAAACGTAAAAGCGGGAAAAAGCAGCAGACGAAAAAGTATAAAACGGACAAAAGCGATAATAACGGATGAAAGCGAATAAAAACGTAAGAGAACGAAATTTTAAGTTATTTACTAACGACCGTTAATATAAAAGGACTAACGATGTAAAGCTAAGCTTCGTGGGTACATACAATAACACAAATTCACCTAGCGGCTACATACAATGACAAAATTCAAAAGGTTTGTGTTACTGATGAAAAAAAAAATAGTTACTACTACAATGACAACAAGTGTCAAGTTCGATGCATTTTTGTCATTTTCCTATATAAAATGAGTTATTTTTTTATGTGATCTACAAATCGTTCAATAAACTCTATGTGTTATATGTTTTGATTTAATGTGCATATTGATCTATGTTAACTCTGATATTTAGACATTTCTATATGTCTTGTCATTATATTCACTTTTATATTTGGTAAATATATTAGTCTTTCTACTGATATTGTGCGCATACATGTCTAAACTGTTTGACATTGCGATGACGTAGATGTTACCTTTTACAATCTTTCTTATTAACTTCTATCGTATATATGACAAATGTTTGTAATATAGTATGTTTAATTTTGTATTTGCTTTATGCATCTATGTGTTGCTTTTACACTAGTGTAACATGAACATAAAGGGATGTATTAACTGTGTATTTTTATAATGCTATACTTGTCGAATCAATATGTAATTTTATATGTGTAATGCATGTTAACTGTATAATAATTAGTACTAATGTAATATGTTGTGTCATTTTTTTTATTGCTTATTTAGTGTTTTTGCATCTATATTTTTTTTATAACAATTCGTATATATTGCATGTCTTAAGTTTCTGATGTACTTACTATGCCATGGATTCAAGTATGATATGATGTCTTTCCGTATTGTATGATGCTTACCGACTATTTATTTTGAAATGAGTGAATGTTAACTTTCATATATTTGATAATATAGCTAGTCATGTCGAATCTTGCGAAACTTGATTTTTTTGCTTTGGACATAACTGGACAAAACTATTTGTCTTGGGTTCTGGATGCCGAGATACACCTTGCGGCTAAGGGTCTTGGTGATACAATCAAAGCGGGAAAGGAAACAACTGTTGAACAAAAGGCTAAGGCAATGATATTCTTACGCCATCACCTCCATGAGAATTTAAAATATGAATATCTTCTTTGTTAAGGACCAGCATGTCCTTTGGAATCATTTGAAGGACGAGATATGAACATCGAAACGGTGATTTTACCGAGAGCCCGCTATGATGGGTTCATTTAAGGTTCGTGATTTTAAAGCGGTGAGTGAATATAATTACGCTATGTTTAAAATTACCTCCCAATTAACTTTATGCGGAGAAAAAATCACTGATGAAGAAATGCTTGAAAAAACATTTTCTACATTTCATGCCTCTAATTTACTATTGCAACAACAGTACCGCGAAAGAGGTTTTAAAAAGTATTGTGATTTGATCTCGTGCCTACTTGTCGCGGAACAAAACAATGAATTATTGATGAAAAACCATGAGTCACGTCCAACTGGATCCGCTCCAGTTTTGGAAGCAAATATGGTATATAGAGGTCGCGGTCGTGGATCTGACCGTGGACGAGGACGTGGCCGTGGTCGTGGCGCGGCCAAGGGCGTGGTTTTGGTCGAGGTAATTATCATGGTTTTCAGTCTGGAAATACAAGTGGTCACAAAAAGTGGCAAGAGAAAGGAAAAATGATCAAAAATGATGGAGGTGAAAAATCAAAAGGTGTCATAGAAAGTGCATGTTATCGATGTGGTGGTGCTAATCATTGGGCCCGTGTGATGTGCTTCATCGGGGTTTTAAATTTGTAAACATGAATTACCGGTTAACTAGGAACACATTCGGGCAAGTATACCCTAGTCAAGTTGTAGTATAGTATATGGTAAATCAATGTCGTCCCAAGAGACTTGGTTGCACTACAAGTGTCGTTTGTTTGTTTAAGCAAGTAACAAGTAACAAGTTGATGGTTATGATTGTCACGGATCAAACCAACAAGAAAAGCATTATAAGAACAAGCAAGTATCAAGACATTCATCATTATTCCAATCAAACACAAAATCTCAATAATCATATCAATAACAAACATCTTTAAATAGAAAAGTAACAAGGTTTACCCAAAGTATGAATTACAATAGGCAAAGATGAAGGATTATAGCAACCTTCAAGCCTCCAATCAACTACAATAGTTCTACCAAGCCGGAAAATGATGTCCAAACGCCGACAACCCTTGAGCACACTACGAATTTGGCAAGGTTTGTGGTCTTTTGGGAAGATAAGTTGGTGTAATTGGTGGAAATTGCCCTAAGGGTGGAGGCTTGAATTTCACACAAGTTGGGATAGGATAGTTGGTGGAAACTCGTCCTTAAGGGTGGAGGCTTGAGTTTCACACCTTTGGGGTGAAGATATTGAGAGTGGTTGTGTTCTCTCTGGGTGGAAATTCATCCTTAAAGGTGGAGGCTTGAATTTCACACCTTTGGGAAGGTAAGTTGAGAGAGGATGTTGTTTTAGGTGGAAATTCGTCCTTAAGGGTGGAGGATTGAATTTCACACCTAGAGATGGAGTGGTGGATGAAAGGGATGAGAAAGATGGAGAAGGATGATGAAATGAGGTGCCAAATGGGTTCTATTTATACAACTACCAAGGCCTAGGGTATTCAATGCATTTCTTGGAGGCCAAGGAGCTTGGAAGGGACTAGAAACCATGTAGGAAGGACTAGAATCATTTGGAACACGTTTGGGGTCTTAGTGATGCGAAATGGTGAAACAGGACCTCCAACCGGATCCGTTGGGCTCCAACCGAATCGGTTGGTCTTCTGCATACTCTCCAACCGAATCGGTTACGGGTCTAGACCGATCGGTTGGAGCAAAATCCTAAAAAGTCATAAACTGCAAAGCTGTAGATCTTTCTCTTAGCTTTCGTGGCCATGAACGGGGGTCAAACGGAGTCCGTATGCAAAAGTTATGGCCAAAATGGTGAAGGTGTGTCGGGAACAACAAGTCTTCAATATGTCTTCGTTTAAGCTTCTTTTCTTCATTTCTTTCTCGCTTTCCTTCTTGAACTTTATTCTTGAGTCTTTGGACCACTAACTTGATGACTTTATCTTCTCGAATATACTCCACAAGTCTTGCTCTTGTCGGAATTCTTCGTATTTGGAGAAATCTTCAGATTTTACTTCTTTTTCCGTCTTTTCTCCACTTTCCGTGCTTGGCTACAAATGAACTAGCAAACGCACTTTGATACGATTAAGCAACAAAAGTATATGATTATAACCAAATAACATACATAAAAGCACGGATAACGCTACTAAAAACATGCACAATTTGAGCGTTATCAAATTCCCACACTTAAACTTTGCTTGCCTCAAGCAAATCTAAGAAAAGAAAAATGAAAGACAAACCTAAATGACAAAACGAAAAAAAATATTTTTGGTTTTTTTTTTTTTTTTTTTTTTTTTTTTTTTTTAAGAATAAGCAAAAATAAGCGAAAAATGAGCATAAACTCCCCACACTTAAGGTTTTGCTTGCCTCAAGCAAATCTAGAAATAAGAAAAATAAATCCGCATGGTGCATGAAATATGATAGAAAAAGGCGATGCAAATCTACCAAGTACAAGTACAAGATAAGATTCATCGTTTTAAGCTTCAAGAGGTGAAAAACCGAGATGTTTGACAATACCCTATGAATTCTCTCGCTTGATAACATGGCTAAGCACCTCACGGAAAAAAAAACGGATGTATAATTCACTCAACACTCATTTTATTTGGTGATGGATAGTATTAAGGAATAGTACACTCATATTTGCTCAGTCATGATCTAAATATTACCATAGGCTTGTACAAGAAACAAAACTCCACCGACGTGGCGTAAGCACCAAGTATAAACATCTAAAGAGGGCTTTTATTCGGGTTATAACGATAGGCTTCGGGCGAATAAAGGGTGTGGATAAGGCATGGGATTATTGATGAAATTGGTGTTAAAAGAAAAATAAAGATAAAGTCAAGTCTAATACCCATGTTGCTAGTCACTGAACAAACCGCAAACCCGAAAATGATTATAGTCACAATCTTCTCCTCTTCACATATCGATCACCAAATATATAATATATATCACGTCTTAGCACATTGGCTAATCGATAACTCAAACATACTTCATCTTCCTTCATCTTCATAATAATATAGCACATTGGCTATAATTGTCATCACACATTTTTTTTTTCGATGACTTATTCTTTTTTTTTTCAATTTTTTTTTTCACATTTTTTTCGTTTTTTCAACACTTCTTCTTCATACATCACATCTCCCCACTTCCGTATAAGCACACCACAAAAATACAAATAAGAAGCTGCGGTCTTCATCTTTGTCGGAATAGCACACACGAATAGCAAAGTGTGGCTAACTCATAATCATCAAAAACAATCCAACATACCAAGCAACTAGCAACCAACCATTTAGACATTGACAAGGGTAGGCTAAGGTTTAAAGTGTAAAATATTTTTGTATTTTTCGGATGCAACAAAAGAAAGGATGGCTCGAAGGGTGTACTAAGGGTATCTAGCGCTAAATATGCGCTAACAAATGGGTCCATATGGTGGTTAACTAACCGATGTGGTTAGCTAATATATCATAATACGTAAGATGGAAGGCCATTTGGTTTTATTCTAAGGTTGCCTCTTTATCACGCATAAACACTTATATCACACGAATGTGATCTTACTGCGGTCTGGTAATGATTTACAAGTACAAGTTCTAGAATAAATAAAATCACCGGCACACTCATATCAAAAGATCAAAGCATAAAAGATGTATGCTATATATGGAATAGGCTCAAATCCTCACAATTTAGTGGAAATGGCTAAAATATGTGCTAGCAAATGTCATCGATCCCAAAATGGATTGCAATATTAATCGGGACACATCTCAAGTTTTTCAAAAATTACCGATTTCACCAGTGGATTGATCCAGTTATTCTAATATATTATCCTATACGCGTGAAAACAACTAGATCACAAGGGCAAACAAGTTCACAAAAATTTCAAAATTGGCCCAAAAATATGAAAATTAAAAACTAGTTTCGCTTTTCGCAATAATATTTCCCCCCACACTTAAGTTTAAGCACACAAAAGAAAAATAACTTAAATCTAGTTACGACTCTTTTTTTATTTATTTATTTTTTATTTTTTATTTTATTTTATTTATTTTTTTTTTAAACCAAACATGACTTATTCTTGTCCCACGAGTTCTCGGTAGCTCCATTGAAACGCACAAAAAGCGGAGAAGCGGTCGGCTAAGCATATTAAAAACCAAACTTCTTTAGGGAATCGGGAGACCGCCTTATACCTCTCACGGTTTGTTTACAATGGGTGAGCCTTACTTTCGAGGACTTGAAAAGTCAATTTATTAAAATAATTTACCAAACAAACCAACAAAGGAAAATAAAAAGAAACAAAATAAAGCAATTGTGAAAACTTCAAAGCATGTAAAGATAGGAAAATTAAAATAATAAGTCTAAGTGAAACGAAACCTCCGGGCTAAACATCACGATCGAACTCCATATGATAAAATGCTACAGTGAGGCTAGCATAAGCGTGTGAGATCAATCGATTTCTCATCCAAACATGTCCAATCAAGAGTATAAGGTTCACGATCCAACCAATCCTTCCTCCACAAGCTTATTAAATCAAAAAATAAACAAAACTACAAAAGCGTAAAATTCTAAAACTCACTTCAGAGGCATCACGGTTGCATTTAGCGCATGCAACAAGCCTTTAAACCCTCGGTGGCCAGTGGACGAGTTATAGTCTCGTGAGGGTTTCAGAGAACATACCCACAAAGTTCAAAACATTTTATTTTAAAAAACAAGTACTTATTTATTTACAATGTACCAAATTAACAAAACTAAAATGGAAAACCAAATAAAAGAAATGATACTCTTGCAAAATTAAAAGACATTTAAACTTATTTAATCTAAACACAAACACACAAAACAAAAATTGGCGATTTTTTTTTTTTTTTATAGATTAGTCCAACCGATCCGGTTCACGAGGTGTGACCGAGCGGTTGGAATGAACCAAATGAGACAAACCTTCCAACCGAAGCAGTTACGGGGTGACCGAGCGGTTGGAGGAAATTTCTAAATTTTTTTTTTTTTTTTTTTTTTTTTACAAGTTTTATTTCAAACCATTTATTGATAAAATAAAATAAGGACACAAAAGGTTACGAACATAAAACTAAACACAAGCACATAAACACATATTAAAAAAACAAACAAGAACATAAATGTCCCTTAAAACAAATAAAAGCACAATCACGAAGATGAAAATCACATAGACGTTAAGCACACACAATTAGTTTCGTAACACTAATCAAACAAGATAATCTAAAACAAGATAATCTTATTCAAATTAATCTGAAACTAATATAAACAAAAATAACAAAACAAATAACATAGAGACATGCAAGAGATCATATAACATAAAAACACAAAACACGAAACAAGTAACACAAGAAATGATTTTTTTTTTTTTTTTTTCTTTTATATAGAACTCACAACCGGATCCGGTTACGGGTAGTGACCGATCGGTTGTAGTGGTTTTATTAAGTACGAAGCTTCCAACCGATCCGGTTGGAGTGCCAACCGATTCGGTTAGAATGATCTGGGTGGTTTTGGTGGGTTTTTTTTCGCAAACGATTTCGAGAACATTAGAAAGCAATCATTGAATTGAACATTTTAGAACACATGAAACGAAATCCCAACATCAAAAACACGATTTTGATGCAAAGATCATTTGAGCAATTATGAGAAAATGAGAGATTTTTAAAAAAAAAGACAAGCATTCAAGCAAACATCATGAGCAAACATCAAGAGCAATCAATTTCAACAAGCAAACAAACACAAGAATACAAACGCAAGTCCCCGGCAGCGGCGCCAAAAAACTTGATGTGCTTCATCGGGGTTTTAAATTTGTAAACATGAATTACCGGTTAACTAGGAACACATTCGGGCAAGTATACCCTAGTCAAGTTGTAGTATAGTATATGGTAAATCAAGGTCGTCCCAAGAGACTTGGTTGCACTACAAGTGTCGTTTGTTTGTTTAAGCAAGTAACAAGTAACAAGTTGATGGTTATGATTGTCACGGATCAAACCAACAAGAAAAGCATTATAAGAACAAGCAAGTATCAAGACATTCATCATTATTCCAATCAAACACAAAATCTCAATAATCATATCAATAACAAACATCTTTAAATAGAAAAGTAACAAGGTTTACCCAAAGTATGAATTACAATAGGCAAAGATGAAGGATTATAGCAACCTTCAGCCTCCAATCAATTACAATAGTTCTACCAAGCCGGAAAATGATGTCCAAACGCCGACAACCCTTGAGCACACTACACGAATTTGGCAAAGGTTTGTGGTCTTTTGGGAAGATAAGTTGGTGTAATTGGTGGAAATTAGTCCTAAGGGTGGAGGCTTGAATTTCACACAAGTTGGGATAGGATAGTTGGTGGAAACTCGTCCTTAAGGGTGGAGGCTTGAGTTTCACACCTTTGGGTGAAGATATTGAGAGTGGTTGTGTTCTCTCAGGTGGAAATTAGTCCTTAAGGGTGGAGGCTTGAATTTCACACCTTTGGGGAAGGTAAGTTGAGAGAGGATGTTGTTTTAGGTGGAAATTAGTCCTAAGGGTGGAGGCTTGAATTTCACACCTAGAGATGGAGTGGTGGATGAAAGGGATGAGAAAGATGGAGAAGGATGATGAAATGAGGTGCCAAATGGGTTCTATTTATACTACTACCAAGGCTAGGGTATTCAATGCATTTCTTGGAGGCCAAGGAGCTTGGAAGGGACTAGAAACCATGTAGGAAGGGACTAGAATCATTTGGAACACGTTTGGGGTCTTAGTGATGCGAAATGGTCGAAGCAGGACCTCCAACCGGATCGGTTGAGCTCCAACCGAATCGGTTGGTCTTGTGACTCTCCAACCGAATCGGTTACGGTCTCGACCGATCGGTTGGAGCAAAATCACAAAAGTCATAAACCGCAAAGCTGTAGATCTTTCTCTTAGCTTTCCGTGGCATGACGGGGGTCAAAACGAGTCCGTGTGCAAAAGTTATGGCCAAATGGTGAAGGTGTGTCGAACAACAAGTCTTCCAATATGTCTTCGTTTAAGCTTCTTTTCTTCATTTCTTTCTCGTTTTCCTTCTTGAACTTTATTCTTGAGTCTTTGGACCACTAACTTGATGACTTTATCTTCTCGAATATACTCCACAAGTCTTGCTCTTGTCGGGAATTCTTCGTATTTGGAGAAATCTTCGTATTTTACTTCTTTTTCCGTCTTTTTCTCCACTTTCCTGTACTTGGCTACAAATGAACTAGCAAACGCACTTTGATACGATTAAGCAACAAAAGTATATGATTATAACCAAATAACATACATAAAAGCACGAATAACGCTACTAAAAACATGCACAATTTGAGCGTTATCACCGTGCATGTCGCACACCCAAACATTTGGTGGAACTCTACCAACGATCCCAAAAGAACAAAGGAAAAGGGGTCGAAGTTAACTTTGCATATGATGAAGGAAAATTTGATAGCCTTGATATCGATAACCTCGGTATTGGCAACCTTGGTGTTCCAGAAGATCAAAATGATAACACTCATTTGGATGTGAGTGATTTCCTCACAAACGAGTGATCCATAAATCCAATAATAAGAGTGTCAATAAGGCCAAGAATAAAACGTCTTCACATTGATGTTGATCTTGTTTTTGTTTCGTTTATTTTCTTTCAAGTTTCTTATGTTGTTCTATGAGACGTACTTTATCTACTCACTTGGCTTAATAAAACATGTTATTTCCTTTTAATTATTCAATTAAATAATTTACTTATACTATGTGTTTTATTTTGAAGAATATGGATCGTGTGGCACAACTTATTATTGATGATGAAGACATATGTCTAGTGGATAGTGCAACCACACACACAATACTCAAAAAGGAGAAATATTTCTCACACTTGAAACTACAAGAATCAAACGTTAGTACTATCTCGGGTAGTGCAAAACTAATAAAAGGTTATGGAAAAGCACATATATTATTACAGGAAGGTACAATGTTTAAAATTGACAATGCACTATTTTCCCCCATGTCTCAAAGGAATTTATTAAGTTTTAAAGATATTCGTCAAAATGGATATCATATTGAGACTACAAATGAAGGAAATGATGAGTACCTTCATATTACAAATATGATTTTGGGTAAAAAGAAAGTGTTAGAAAAATTACCCGCATTTTCATCCGGATTGTATTATACTAAGATTAATATTGTTGAAACAAATGCGGTCATAAATAAAAAACTGATTGACCGAGAGAAATTTATCGTTTGGCATGACCGGCTAGGCCATCCCGGATCATTAATGATGCGAAAAATAATAGAAAATTCAAAAGGACACCCATTAAAGGACCATATGGTTCTAGAAATGAAAGATATTACATGTGTTGCTTGCTCAAAAGGTAAATTGATCACGCCCATCACTGACTAAAATAGGGAATGAATCCTTAATTTTGGAAAGAATCCAAGGGATATATGTGGGCCCATACATCCACCTTGTGGACCATTTAGATACTTTATGGTTTTAATCGATGCATCAACTCGATGGTCACATGTGTGCTTATTGTCAAGTCGCAATATGGCTTTTGAGATTACTTGCTCAATTAATAAGATCGAGAGCACATTTTCCAGTTATCCTATAAAGACAATACGTTTGGACAATGCTGGTGAGTTTACATCCCAAACATTTAATGACTATTGTATGTCTATTGGGATAAGTGTAGAACATTCAGTAGCTCACGTTCATACACAAAATGGGCTTGCTGAGTCCTTTATCAAGCGGATTCAGATGATTGCAAGGCCTATGATTATGAAAGCGAAATTACCAGTTTCTGCTTGGGGCCACGCTATTTTACATGCGGCAACACTAATTCGTATCAGGCCAACGAGTCACCATACTTACTCCCCATTACAATTGGTTTTTGGTCAGGAACCAAATATTTCCCATCTAAGAATTTTCGGTTGTGCAGTAGATGTCCCAATTGCTCCACCACAATGCACAAAAATGGGACCTCAAAGGAGAATGGGAATATATGTTGGGTATGATTCACCATCTATAATTAGATAATTAGAGCGATCAACGGGGGATTTTTTTACGGCTCGATTTGCTGATTGTCATTTTGATGAGTCGGTATTCCCAACATTAGGGGGAGAAGAAACAGCTAGGAAGTGATATAAGTTGGAAAGAATTATCATTATCTCATCTTGATCCTCGAACAAAAGAATGTGAACAAGAAGTTCAAAAGATAATTCATTTACAAGGGTTAGCAAATCAATTACCAGACGCATTTACTGACCTTAAAAGAGTAACCAAGTCACATATACCAGCTGTTAATGCTCCTGTCAAAATTGATGTTCCTAAAGAACATTCAGAAATTGCTAATGAGTCTAAGGCACGCCTAAAGCGTGGTAGACCAGTCGGTTCCAAAGATAAAAATCCTCGAAAGAAAAAGGGAGCCTATGATCAAGATGGTCAAGTCGAGGTTAAAGAAACACCAGAAGGGTCCTCTATAAGGACATTAGACATGACGATTCAAGATGAACCTCGGGTACCCGAAAATGAAGAGATCTCAATAAATTATATCATGTCTAGAAAGATTTGGAACCGAAATGAAATCGACGTCGATGATGCTTTTGCATATAATGTAGCGCTAGAAGTTATGGAAAATGATGAGGATCAAGAACCAAAGTCAGTTTCGGAATGCAAAAATAGAAGTGATTGGCCAAAATGGAAAGACGCAATTGAGGTAATTAAAATCTCTTGAAAAGCGAGAAGTTTTCGGACAGATAGTCCAGACACTGAAGGTGTAAAAACATTGGGTATAAATGGGTCTTTGTGCGAAAGCGAAATGAAAAAATGAAATTACTCGTTACAAAGCACGCTTGGTGGCACAAGGATTTTCACAAAGACCGGTATAGATTATGAGGAGACATATTCTCCGATGGTGGATGCAACTACTTTTCGGTATCTAATTAGTCCGGTAATACAAGAAGGACTCGTCTGCGTCTAATGGATGTTGTGACAGCCTATTTATACGGCTCACTTGATACAGAAATCTTCATGAAGCTTCCAGATGGGTTTAAGCTGCCTGAATCATGTAAAGCAAGTTCTCGAGAACAATATGCAATCAAACTGAATAAATCTTTGTATGGGTTGAAGCAGTCTGGGCGAATGTGGTACAATCGCCTTAGTGAATATCTATTAAAGGAAGGATATAGAAATGATTCTATTTGCCCATGCATTTTTATAAAAAGGTCTGGATCTGAATATGTCATAATTGCTGTGTATGTTGATGATCTGAATATCATTGGAACTCCAGGTGAGCTACCAAAGGCAGTTGAATATCTCAAGAAAGAATTTGAGATGAAAGATTTGGGAAAAACAAAGTTTTGTCTTGGATTACAAATTGAACATCTAAAGAATGGAATCCTTGTCCACCAAAAGGCATACACAGAGAAGTTACTAAAAAGATTTTATATGGAAAAATCCCATCCATTGAGCACCCCAATGGTTGTAAGGACCTTAGATGTAGAAAAGGACCCTTTTCGACCTCCAGATGACGATGAGGAAATTCTTGGTCCCGAAGTACCATATTTAAGTGCCATTGGGGCATTGTTATTTCTTGCGAGTCATACACGACCCGATATATCATTTTCACTAAACTTATTGGCAAGATATAGCTCGTGTCCAACAAGGAGACATTGGAATGGGGTGAAACAAATATTTCGCTATCTTCAAGGTACAAAAGATATGGGTTTATATTACACTAATTCATCCGAAAGAGATCTAGTTGGTTTTGCATATGCAAGATATATGTCTGATCCCCATACCGGTCGGTCCCAAACTGGATATGTTTTCACAAGTTCCAGTACGGCCATTTCATGGCGTTCCGTGAAGCAAACAATGAGTGCCACTTCATCGAATCATTCAGAGATCTTGGCCATCCATGAAGCGAGTCGGGAATGTGTATGGTTAAGAAGTGTAGTACAACATATTCGTAAATCATGTGGTATCTCTTCAGGACAAGGAGCTCCAACAATCGTGTATGAAGATAATGCAGCATGTATTGCTCAACTTAAGGACGGATACATCAAAGGTGACAGAACCAAGCATATTCTACCGAAGTTCTTTTTCACTCATGAATTACAAAAGAGCGGCGATATTATTGTTCAAAAGGTTCGTTCAAGCGAGAACTTAGCAGACTTGTTTACCAAGGCACTTCCCACTGCAACATTTAAGAAGTTGGTTCACGGCATTGGAATGCGAAGACTCAATGAACGATGATCTAATCATCGAGGAGAACATACGGGTGCACTCTTTTCCCTTAGCTACGGTTTTTCCCACCGGGTTTCCTAGCAAGGTTTTTAACGACTGACAGATCTAATCGTATGACAACTAATGATGGATAGCCAAGAGGAGTATTATGAATATTTATGTGTGGCTATCCATATACCTTAACCTTCATAACCTATGACCTTTTGTATTCCTCAATAATGGTTGTATTAAATACTTTGATTGTTGGAACCCTATAAATAGAGGTCCACATTGTAGTTTCTAATCACTCAATGAAAATGCATTCCACAATCTCTCAATTGTTCTAGCTTATACTTCTTGTCGGTTATCATTATTTCGTAACAATGGCCTCTTTTCCAACTTGATGTTAACAATGCCTTTCTGTATGGAGACCTTGATGAGGATGTCTATATGACCATCCCTAAGGGGTTCTGTAATGAAAACAATAAGAATCAAGTCTGTAAACTTGTCAAGTCTCTGTATGGCCTTAAACAAACTCCCAGGAAATGGAATGAAAAACTTGTTAGTGTATTAAAAGAAAATAACTTTGTTCAATATGTCAATGATCATTCGTTGTTCACCAAAACAGAGAATAACAAGTTTATTGCTTTGCTTGTCTATGTGGATGACATTGTGTTTACTGGAAACTGCATTGATGAGATAAACCTATTAAAAGAATTTCTAAAATCTAAATTTCATATCAAAGACTTGGGAAACTTAAAATATTTTCTTGGCATTGAGGTTTTAAAAACTGCTAATGACATATGTCTCACCCAAAGAAAATATTGCCTTGAACTTCTCAAAGAATTTGGACTTCTTGGTGCAAACACGTGTCCACTCCATGGAACCCAACTATGTTCTTCCATACATACCCACTCTTGATGATCCCTTTCTTGTTAACATTCATTGGCTATCGGGTTACTTGGGAAACTTATTTATCTCACCCATACAGACTGATATCTCATACTCGGTTCATTATGCGGCACAATATATGCATTCTCCTCGAAATCTCATCTAGAATGTGCCCTCAATGTTCGAGATATCCGAAAGAAGCTCGTGAAAAGGTCTAAGGTACAATTTCATAACTCTGAAAATCATCTTGAAGGATATAGTGATGCGGTGGGCTAAATGCAAGAAAACCGGAAATCATAACGAGTTATTGTGTTTTCTTTAATGATTGTCGATCTCATGGAAAAGTAAAAACAAAACACCCTTTCAAAATTACCCTAAACCCTAAACCCTAAACCGTAGTATAGATCAATGTCTCTGCTTGCTTGTGAAATTATTTGGATTCAAAAATCTTAAAAGATCTAAAAGTTGATATCAATCTCCTGTTAATCTCTTTTGTGATAACAATCTGCTTTACTGTTTCTTGTCAATCCTGCTTTTCCATGAAAGATCAAAACAATTTAAAATTGATGTTCACTTCATCGGGAAATAATTGCAAGAGGTGTTATAAATGCCAAAAGATTGGCTCTTCAAATCAAACCGCAGACATCCTTACAAAAACCTTCCTGTTTATCGGATAAATTCTTGTGTGAAAAATTGATATTATTTGATATGTTTGCCCACCACATTAAGGGAACGTTAGAATTTGTGGTCATAATCATGAAACATGTCATTCTATCAATTCTTAATGGTTTTCAAGTTATGTTCATTGCGGGTTTATTACGAGGTTATTCTTGAATGACAAAGATAAATGGTTTAAGTTCTCATTTCTGCGATGATTGTCCATTTATCTTGATGCTTATTTATGACCGTTGAGGGGTCATTGTGTATTTTTATTTCTATTTAATCCTCCCTTAATCTAGGGTTAGTCACAACTAAGTGTGCGGATCATTGTCTTTAATCTCTTTCGGATCATTGTCGATCTTATTTCTTCTTCTTTGTATTTATTCGGTTGTTATCTTCATCGACATTAACCCAACCTCGTAACACTTTGGATCTTCTTGTTGG
Organism: Chrysanthemum lavandulifolium; assembly: GCA_022545495.1. Classification (NCBI taxonomy): domain Eukaryota; kingdom Viridiplantae; phylum Streptophyta; class Magnoliopsida; order Asterales; family Asteraceae; genus Chrysanthemum; species Chrysanthemum lavandulifolium. Next base: position 65,456,073 of record CM040239.1, on the reverse strand, counting down.
TTTAATCTAAGCTGACTATTGAGGCTTTGGTTTGAATAAAGTATTGTTGTGAATCTATTGTTGCTGATACTTTCGTACAAGATAATGTAGTTGTTTAAGTTTATGCGAGACTTGCAGACTTTTCAATTTAGAAAGTCGTAAACCATATAAAACAGAAAAGAAAATTGTTTGGGTTTTGAGAGCCGGTCCAAATCATGAAACCCGGTCCAAGTGATGAACCCACGACTAAGGTCCAATATCCAGAAGATTGGCATAAACTCCACGCGGACCAATATCTGACAGACTGGTAGTCTTCTGGTACCTTGTTAACAAAACAAAACAAAAACACAAATCATCAAAATCAATCAAACCATATTCTTCAGTTTCCTCTAATTCTAGGGCTTACAAGCAAGGTAATTACTTTATGAATTTATGATATTGAAACTATTAATGCTTACTCATTAAATTCACTCTTACTTTGCTTTTAATTTACTTCGATACAATATGTTTTACTTGAAATAAAGTTTGAATTTTGTAAGAAATTGTGTTAATTGTGACTGTTTTTGTATAGCTAATGCTAATTATTTTGTTATAGCAAATGGATGAGAATATAGATGACCGTGCGGCTTTAATTTCGCGCATACAACTGCTCGAACGCGGTATGGCCTCTCGTTTTATTACTTTACAACATTAGTCCATTGGTTTTATGACTGTTGTGCATTTGAAAGTAAGGATTTAGAGGGTTGGGATTGCTTATTAAAAGAAGCAGATAAACAATTAGCAGTTCAGAAAATAGACTTAGGGGGCGTTTGGTTGGGGCAATTTGAAGGATATTGGGGGCATTTGCATTTTAATTCCCTTCAAATGTCCTGTTTGGTAACTCAAATGTGGGCATTTGAAGTAATTTACAATTCCCCGAATTACCAAAATGGAGAGAATCAAAATGCCTCCAAAAAGTGAGAAATTTAATTTGTTTGAAAAAAAAATTATAAACTTTTTTCTTATTGTTTTTTATAAACTTTTAAATAAAATATTTAAGAACTTTTTATAAAATTTTTATAAATTTTTATAAACTTTTTTGTAAATTTTTATAAACTTTTTATAAACTTTTTATAAATTTTTATAAATTTTATAAAATTTTATAAACTTTTTATAAATTTTATAAACTTTTTTTATAATTTATTTTTATAAATTTCTTATAAATTTTTATAAACTTTTTTATAAATTTTTATAAACTTTTAATAAATTTTTATAAACTTTTTCATAAATTATTTATAAATTTTTTTATAAATTTTTTTATAAATTTTTTATAAACTTTTTATAAACTTTTAAGTAGAATATTTATGAAATTTATATTAAAAAAAAAATATATATATATATATATTTATAAATTTCTGTTAACCAAACATGCGAAGGTATTTTAAATTCCGGAATTTTAAATTCTCAAAAATTTAAATTTTCTAGAATTTAAAATTCCGGAATTTCAAATTACCCCAACCAAACGCCCCCTTAGGAGTTGCTTATTATGTGAAAAAGTGTAAAAATTTAAGTTCAAAGGTTATCGGGTTAGACGTGATGGACTAAAACTCATGTTATGTTTATCTTAAATAAGCAGCTTATTGATAACGTCTTATCTTCTGATATAAAAGCAGAAAAAATAACCAATCCCAAACATCCTCTTTGAATAAACTATAATGGTGTATAGCAAAACCGTGTTTCAGTTATAACCAACTTTAGGCAATTTCTTTGTTTTAGCGCCTATATTGATCGTTTCATGAATAAATAGTGGAATTGGATCAACGTATTTGATTAGTTTTGTCAATTTTGATATGTAGAGCGTGATGAACTACGTAATGATATTGAGCAAATGTGTATGCAACATGCTGGACCTAGTTATGCGGCTGTTGCTAGCAGGATGCATTTTCAAAGGTATGCTGTTATTTAAGAACCATGGATGCAGCTTCGTTTCACAACAATCTTTAGTGTCAAGCGTTAATTAAGATTGATATTAATACCCAATTAGGACAGCTGGTCTGGAGCAGGAGATCGCTGACTTGAAAAAGAAATTAACTGCTTGCCTACGAGAGAATGCTAATCTTCAAGAAGAGCTTTCAGAGGCTTATCGTATAAAAGTAAGTTATTTTATATTTTAAGTGCTTCTCCGCTAATTCATGTTTATCGATAACTAATATTCTGGTTTGTTCTGCAGAACCAGTTAGCTGATCTACACGCTGCAGAGCTTTCCAAGGTCAGTTGTTTACCACCAAATCGTCATTTTTATTGAACTTTGATTCCGCAATTATAATGGTCATGTTATATAACTAATGATACTTATTCTGAATTTCTGATTAATCTCTGCAGAGCCTAGAAGCGGAGAAGCAGATTAAGTTTTTCCAAAGTTCTGTTGCTGCTGCATTCTCTGAACGCGATAATGCAATAATGGAGGTCGAGTCTCTTTTCGAAACACGATCGCCTCAATTATCATTCTTTGACGTATTTTGGGTGATTTCTTGTATCTAATAATTTGACTAGAAATGTTAATATGGCTTTTGATAGGCCGAACAAGCCAAGGAAAAAGAGGAAATCGTGTCACAAAAATTTGACATTATGCAGGAAAAGTAAGTATTTAACCATTCATTGGTTATTAAGGCACTACTTAATGTTAGTTTTCTCGTTTTATTGCTATGCTCATTAATTTGGTTGGTTGGACCAGGATAGACGAACTCAGCTCGGTTATTCATGAAGAAAAGAAATTGTCAGCTACACTTCAGACCAATCTAGAAAAACAAGAGACTGAATATGAAACATTCAAACAGGTTTTATGATGGCTGCATTATCTTTTGTATATACGATACCAATATGTATCATCATGGTTTTTTGTTAACTTATGTTACTCGTTACAGGTGATCAGTAAGTTCTATGACATCAGACAGAATTCTTTAGAGAAATATGATGATGATGTTAATTGGGAAGACAAGTGTACGTCCCTACTGAACGATTCAGATGATATGTGGACTTTCACCGGTTCTGGGGAAACATCGACCACAAAATACATTGTAAGTTCTGACCACCAACAACTAACTAAAATTTTCATTATGCAATGGATTGACTTTTGATTTAGACAGACTGCGCTAGAGGAAGAAGTGGAGGCATTGAGAAAATCCGTAAATAATCTTCGTAGCAGGCAACAAATGGTATTTTATTTTAATTTCCTGTTAATATCACTTACTCATGATGTTGATGTAAGAATATATTTCTGAGCTTAAAGTTCTTGTGTGGATACAGGGATTAGAGATCGAAAAACATTTGAAGAAGATGGTCCATGATTTGAAAAACAAGAAGGCAAGATTTAATCTTTTAACGATAGATTATTACTAATATATGATGCTTAAGTTCATGAAAATTGACGTGAATTGTTTTTAAATGAATACAGGTCTGTTTGGAAGAAAAGATGAAGAGTGACATATCAGATCTTACGTAGTTTTCATTCTCAGCATAGGATGGACATCGTGAATTTGCTTGAGGAGGAGTCTTCTCAGTTTAAATCAGTTGTTGATGATGTTAAAGAATATCTGAGACAAATTTGTGTAAATGAAGAACTTAAACATGTGTCTCCTCAGACGGATATGTCATTGCATGAAAATGATTGTCGTGATGTACATATAAGTCCTGATGTTGGCTCAGATACTATTACAAAGGTATATGAGTATCCTCTGCCAAAATTTTGCTGTATAAATTTGTTAAATATAAGGAAAAAATAATATTTGATGGAGAAGTTATAGTATAACTTTATTTACAGTCTTTCATGTTTATTGTTATGTGCACCCAACCTAGTTGTGCGAACCGACTTTGGTTATAAGGTACCAAATTTGTCATCTGATGAATGATGTAAGAGTGATGCCTTGGTATTTGTTGCAGGAAGATGATTCTGATTTGCCAAGCACTTCCATTTCTGGAGGAGACAGAGATGGCACAGAAGCCCTTGTCGAGACGCTGAACGATGAGGTACGTGTGTATGGATGCATGTGTATCTGCGTATGATTCTTTCTCTTGTTCTGGTAAAAGAACATAGAGAAGAGGAGGGCAAATTTATTAATCAAAGATGCTCTTTTTATCTGTTTTTAGAATTTGAGTGTATGCACTTTGTACAAGTATACTTGTCAAGTTGTCTAAGGTCGGATCGGATTGGGTTGACCCACAAACACGTCTTTATTCTAAATATTATGGATAGTTAATATTTTTTATATGAAAAAGAATGTTACAGTTACTACTGTAATTTTGTTATACTGAATAAGTTAATATTGGGAGGTTTTATGCATTTGAGTAGACTTCGGGCGACATTTGACCCGTTTCCGCCTTTTCTTTTTCCTCGTACTCGTTTGACATGTTATTGGCAAAGTATAACCCACATTGACCTGTTTATTTATAAATGGTTCTGTTCAACGTATTTTGTAGGAAGACGTGTCTGGCATGCACAAACCTTGCAGTTCTGGAAGAGAGGATGCTTCTGAACCCCTTGCTCAGGCATTAAAAGAGAAGGTGTGTGTTCATATGCTCGTATATTTCATTTATACATATATGTTTATCCAAATATGTGGATGATAAAATTTGAAAAATCATGTGGGCATAACAACTTATATTCAACTTCAACATCTCTGGGCCCTTCATCAAAAGGGTGTAAAAATGGATTAATATTGACTGATCATTGTTATTGATTAAACCTTTTCAGGTTGAAGCACTGCTGCTTCTATCACAGCAGGATGAGAGATATTTATTAGAGAGCAACGTAAATGCAGCTCTACAGAGTAAACTTGAGGAGCTACAAAGAAATTTAGTACAAGTAAAGTGTTTAGTTCATTAGTTTGTTTATCTAATAATAGTATGCATTTTCAATTAAGTAACAAGTACAAAACTTTCTATAGGTAACAAATGAAAAGGTGGTTGCCCTGATGGAATTAGCACAATTGAAGCAGGAATACCATCTACTACAAGAGTATGTTTTTTCATTTTTTTTCTTGAAACTAATATTGTAACAACTATCACTCGAGTTTGTGATGTCACTATGGTTTTACACATATAGGAAACTAAATGATGATGTAAAGAAAGGTAAGTTTTTGGCGGGTAATGAAGAGAAAAGCATGATTCGGGATAATGATGGAAGGTTGAAGGGTTTGTTAAAGAAGACGTATTTTAGCCAATGGATTAATCCTCCTAGTTCCCATGGAAGTGAAGGTGGATCCCACCAAGAGTATGCACATAATATCAGCAAGAAAAGTACCATGGATATTGCAAGGTTTGTGTAATTTCTTTGCGTCTGTTTTTGGGTTTCTTTTTATTTCAGAATCTTGATGCCCCTTCCGTTAGATATGATATTATACATAGCCATCTTTTATGATTTGAGTTGTTTGGAATGATCATTTTGGAAAGTGAATATGAATAAGTTTAATCAAATAATCGTCTCTCAGAAACAAGTTGTAGCTAGTGTTAGGATGCGCTTTTACTATTTTGAATTTTATTGTTGAGACAAGAATAGTATAAAAGGTCCCTAAGAGCACTGCCTTGTTGCATAAATAGTCTCTCACCTCACTGGAGTTTGTTTTCATCGGTTTCTCCCACGTGAGGGCAATAGGTCATTTCCACATCCCCCCTTCTCTTATTGGGATAATTTCTTACGTAACCTACATATCTACCATCACTCTCTTTTCTAGTATGTGTTAAACCCTCATTTCTTTCATCTCTTTGCATTGTTGGAAGGCACATTATGGACTTACACTGCATTATATTCTCAATAATAACAAAACGTTTCGTTAGTTTGTTTTACATATTGCTGTTAATGTTTGTATAATTTTTCGGATACTTTGTTCCATTTTTTATGCATTAGTTTCCACTTTTTTATCCATCATATTGACATGACAAAACCCTTATCTTTTTCAAATTTATTTGAAGACAAGTCATGTGGTTAGTTTAGAAATATCCAGGTGGCTGTGACATTAATGGGAAAGTGAACTATGTTGCTATCATTGATTGTGATTACTTTTTATGTCCATGAATTAGATGTTATGATCAAAGAGGTTGGTCATGTAGATGCAAGCAATGTATAGTGTACTGTACTACTAAGTTAATTGCATTGGTTCTTGGTTCTGCATCCAAATGCCTAATTCTTTAATCATAGTAACTAATTTGTATACAGAAAACTAATTACTTGGAATAAACCAACATAATTTGCTTTCCATTAAAGTTATATCCTACCGAGAGACTTGCTAAACTCCCCGCTAGGATTGATTAGGGTTTGTTATGTATAAATGATGCATAAAAAGGTGAAACAAACCATCCAAGTATTTCTGCAAATATTAAAATATGCAAAACATACCATAAACCTCGTTTATATCAAATGCTATCTGATTATAGTCCGTCACCTCAACATAAGAGCCATAATGTGCTTCAACAACGAGAATTCATTGATTGGCTTGAATGTTCTAAGGATAGAATGATGTATTTTGGTCATTTATTTCCTATAACAATGCAAACTCATCAATGATAGGAGGTTTTAAGAATAAAATAGAGCGACTAAAGATGAAAATTGTAGGTTAGGTAGGGGGTGATCCCAGTAAAAGAAGAAAGTGGAAATGACTTATTTGCCTTCATGACATATGATGTGCTAGAAGAGACAAATTACAAACACCCTCTTATTATCTTTTAGGTGCTTATCTGTTTTATCTATTGCTTTATATGTTATGCAGAATGAAGATCGATTATACAGCCCTGAAAGAGAGTTTGGAAAGTATAGAACATCTAACTTCTTCAATTCGTAGACTTCGTCTCTCACTTGTTAAGGTAACCGTCTTTCACCATTCTAAAATAGTTAGTTTATGCGGATTTTACATATCTTTGGTATGCTATAAACTCTCAGGTTAAAGATTCTGTTACCGTTGAGGATACAGTTGACAGCAAATCAAAAATTATTGAGAATGTTCTTGCAGAGGCAAATCTTCTAAAGACAGCACTTGGTAGTTCTCTTCCTGTAAGTTGGTCGGCTGAGGCAAATGATTCAAGTGCGGAAAAGGTTGATTCAGTGTCTGCAGCTGGTTTTGAAATGGTCGAGCTTCTTATATTAGCCTCAAATATATTAAGAAACTCCATATCCTGAAGAATTCCTCCATCGAGTTATTTTAGTTTTTTTTCATGCTTGTTAATGCATGTTAACACTGTAAATATTGGTTGTGTATTGTGGTTTGTTTAACCTCCATGTTGAAGCAACCATGGGTTTTTTTCTTTTTTTGAGATAGTTTGTACAGTCGATATTTGTTGGTCGGATGCAGATACATTTGATAGAGGCTTTTGTATAAACACATTTGTGTGTATTTGAGTTAAGTGAATATCTGAACTGTCATTTGTTCGGGCAAGAAACGTTTTACATCATGTTTATTAAAAGAATACCGCTCATTACAAATGGATCCGTAATCTGTATATCGGATTTAGATTAGAAAAATCCCAAATCCATGGTTAAGTAGACAACATTACAAAATCTACGTATGGAACTATCCAATGAAGCAACTAAAAAAGTATATAGAGGAACTGTAGAAAATTTCAAAGAGATAAATCTTTAATACTTGCATTTTCTTTTAGATTTTGGTTGCTTTTATTTGGAGATGAAGAACAGGTTTCATCACCCAAATGAAATATCGCAATAAACTCAAAATTCCTTATATTTAGCGCTGGCACAATGTTTAAAATTCTACATGTATATTTTTGTTGTATGACGTTCATAACAAAGGTGGTTAAATAAATATTAAATATTTAGAATAAACAACAGGGCGTTTGGTCTAGTGGTATGATTCTCGCTTCGGGTGCGAGAGGTCCCGAGTTCGATTCCCGGAACGCCCTTTATTTTTAAATTTGCCAAATTTTATTGCTGTAACTACCATCAATTTGGGCGATCCTTGCTTTGGATGCGAGATGTCCTGGGTTCAATTCCGATAATGCCCCTTATTATTATTTTTTTTTCATTTGGTTTGGCGTCATTCTGTCGCTCATTGTTTATGTAATTATTGCTGAAACAAGATACCTCATTGACTAAATCATTTTTGTAAACCTTGATTCAACAATATTATGTTCGAGTCGATAGCTCGACGAGTTTTCAGGAGCTCAACTCGAAAAGCTCGATTAAATCTGTAATGATGTGTTTTTAAACCTACTAGATGAAATATAAGATAAGATATAAATTACACTCTAGCTTGGCACGAAAAACTCAATACATTCATAAATAGTATTTACGTTTAGTCTATTTACATATGAATCCTTAAAATATAAACAATATATATAAAACATTTATATCACTTAGAAGCTCGATAATAACAAAAATTGAAACAATTCCTTCAATAAATTCGTGCTCGACTCGTTAAACATCTCAAGGTCACTTTTGGACTCGAGGCTGTACGAAAGCTCGACTTGCTTACACCGTATCTCCTAATCTTATATTTTGTATGATAATGTCATTGGCTTAATCTAATCGGCTTAAGTAGAGGCAGATTAAGAAATTATTGGCGAAAATAACACATGATAATAAGTGTCTGACCTATTAAGAGAAATTCATCAAATGTACAACATGAAACTAAGAGCAGTTCAAGGTGTGTTTGGATGATACCGTAAGCAACTAGTTGCTGATGAGGAAGCCAAATAAAAAAGACTTAACACTCAAAGAAGCCTTATGAACAGTTCAATTCAAAGACCACCTCTCGTGTTTAGTGGTGCACCAGCCGGGAATCGAACCCGGGTCTGTACCGTGGCAGGGTACTATTCTACCACTAGACCACTGGTGCTTTGGTGCTATATCTTTGCATTTATGGATAATATAGCATCTTTGAATTATTTATTTCATCACTTAAGTAACTTTTTTTTTTTTTTTTTCTTTCTTCTTTGCATTATGGTAGGTGTAATATGATATGAGATTTAGATCGAATAAGAAGAAAAATTAAAATAAGAATGATAAGAAGAAACCACAACCGCATTTCGGACGCACCTATTAAAATAGATCGATCTCCTCAAAATCTCTTCCTTATTCGAAATGTGTGGTAGAAATTCTTCTTATTCTTCCTATTTTAGTTTTTCTTCACCTGATCTCTTCCCTATGATATGATATATTAACAATTATTAGAAAAAAGTAGTTTTTCAAAGTAAATAACATTATCACCACAAGAACCAAAGACAACATTTTCATCACGTAACTTTTGGAGATATACTATCCTATTAGGATTCACCACATAGGTTTTCTTTGGGTTTTTGAAACTTCAAATTTAAACATGGTTTAATTATGTGTTTGAACGTTTTTTTAACGACGATTTGGTGTTTGGGTGAAGTAGGAAAAGAGACACAGAAGAAGAGGGAAAGGTGGGTAAAAATGAAGGTTCCTTTTAGTGTTAAGTGAGCTCAAAACTGGGTTGAATAGGTTCATGAAAAGGTTCACAATCTTTTAAGGGGATTCGCAGTTGCAAACGAAGGTCCTAGAGAAAATAAAAAAAGGGATTGGAAACTGAACTCGCAATTTAATTGCAATAATGAAAGTTCATTTAGTTATACTCAAGTACTCAACGGAACACATCAATAGACTAATTGATTCCAAATAAAATCCTCGATGAAAAATATGAAGCATGAATATAAGATGGTTGATCGAGGTATAAAAGATCCCATGATAGTCTCATAAAGAGACACTAGCATGAAAGTTCCAAACGAATCTCAAATAACTAATAAAATCTATTCTATGATGTCTAAAATCATATGGATTGAAACAAAAATGACGTCGATAAATTTGTTTACATACAATATAGCGCTTGCTATTATGCATAATGAGGATCATAAATAAATTGTTATTCAAAAGTGCGCTCAATGAAACGATTGGCCAGCTTGAAAAGACGCAATCTCAGTGAAAATACAAGAAGTATTGGGACATGAAGTCTATACACATGAATGTGTAAAATATTGGATATATATCAGTCTTTTTGTGAATGCAAAATAAGAGCTCTAAAGTTATATCCTTTAAAACATGAACCGTGAATAAATAAATTAAAAAAATTATGAAGTTGATTATTAAAAGAGATATTGTCATTGTGGTGGATGGAAGAATCTTATTGATAGTTTATGAGATAGTCATATAGAAGTATTTAATTCGCTCTAAATGAGTTACATTAGAGTTCTCATATTCCATTAAGGATCAATAATGCCTCAAGCATGTCTAGTAACTTTAACTTCTTTGAGAAATTAATAAAGTTCACAAGAACTCACACTTGATCAAATTGAATGAATCCTTAAATGGATAAAAATTATTTGGACGCATATTATATGAATTGATTTTCCACACGTCTCTATAAAATTTGGTCCTCAAATATCATACATAAGTGCAACTGAGGCTTTGATAATTAATATGCGTCATACGAGTGCATTTTTCACTTTTAATATTTGTATTAGCAATGTCTGTTTTCCAACCATTGCATTTGATATTGGATTGGAAGCTACACATACATTTTGTCATCTTTGCATGACATATTCTTAATATCAATTATCCGATGGACTTTATTACAAAATCTTTTCTGTCAAAATTGTCTGAGCGACTGTTTCCAAAGATTGACATTCGAAGTTTGAAAGATATACATTAAGTTGGGAAGGAGCATTATGCGCATTGCACTCTTTTCCCCTTCATCAAGTTTTTTATAGCCCACCGGGTTTTTCTTGATAAGATTTTTAATGAGGCGGTCTATAGCGCAAGATAACGATGAATATCCAAAGAGGAGTGTTGTAAATGTTAATAATGAGCTAATGTATATTCACACTTATCACAACCGACCATTAAAGTTTACATGTATTCATTTACATTATAAATACTACACACTTGTAACCACTTGAATGATCATCTCATAATAAGAATACTTTGTTCGTCCTTTCATTCTTCATTCTTATGTTCTTGTTGATTATTGTATAACAAATACATTCATAAATAGCAGAAAAAATCCCACGTTTGGTCGCTGTGGTTTGCTCATATTTCATGTTTAGTCCCTAAGTTGTTTTAATTAAAATAGAAATACCTTTATTTTTGAAACCTTGCACTCATTTAGTCTTTATTTTGGATGGGCCGTTAGTATATCCGTTAAGTGTTAAAATAATATGTGCTTGTTAGTCCCTCAGTTAAGATTTTTTGCACCGTTAGTCCTCATTTTTTAAAATGAATTAAAAACTCGTTTTTTATTTGTTTCCGTCAATCTTTTTTATTTTTTCGTCCATTTTTTATTACGCTTTCGTTCGTTTTTTCAAGTGTTCGTCCATTTTTTTATGTTTTCGTACATTTTTAAACGTTTTCATCTATTTTCTTTACGTTTTCGTCCGTTTTTTTTACGTTTTCATCTATTTTTTTACGTTTTTCATTTGTTTTTATACATTTTCGTTTGTATTTTTTTACGTTTTTGTCATTTTTTTAACGTTTTTGTCTGTTTTTAAACGTTTTCATCATTTTTTTAAGTTTTCGTCTATTTTTACGTTTTCGTCTGTTTTTTTTACGTTTTTGTCCGTTTTTATACGTTTTCGTCCGTTTTTTACGTTTGTGTCCGTTTTTTTATGTTTTCGTCCGTTTTTAAATGTTTTCATATGTTTTTTATGTTTTCGTCAATTTTTTACGTTTTCGTCCGTTTTTTACGTGTTCGTCCGTTTTTTTACGTTTCATCTTTTTTTTTATGTTTTATTTACGTTATCATCCGTTTTAAGCGTTTTCATCATTTTTACGTTGCGTTTGTTTTATCGTTTAGTCTGTTTTTTTAGGTTTTCATCCATTTTAATCCGTTTTCGTCCGTTTTTTACATAAATGTAAAAAAACAGATGAAAACGTAAAAAATAGACGAAAACGTAAAAAAACGGACGCAGATGTAAAAAAATGGACGAACACGTAAAAAAACGGACGAAAACGTATAAAAACAAATGAAAACGTAAAAAAACAGATGAAAACGTTTAAAAATAAATGAAAACGTAGAAAACGAACAAGAACGTAAAGACGATTTAAAACGATAAAACGGACGAAATGTAAAAACATTTAAAACGTAAAAAAAAAGAAGACGAAAACGTAAAAAACGGATGAAAACGTACAAAACAGACGAACACGTAAAAAAATGGACGAAAACGTAAAAACAGACAAAAACGAATGTAAACGTCATGGTTGCATATGGTTTCGACTGAAGATGTTATTTATTATTTTTATTTATCATTTAGTTCGGGAAATTTAAGCTTCAACGTTTAATAGTTTCGTTACCCCTAGAGAAAATCATCAAGCTCGGCCATTGCAAACTACCTAATCTAGTTTTAGGAAATTGAATAGTATACTCATTTTATACCAATAGTAGGAATAGAAATCAGTGTGTATTAATTGCAATTATAGTGATTACCATATATGTATGGTGAAAATGCGTTGGCATTACCTATATTATGTATGTATGAACTAATGAACAGTTGGTAATCATGACTCTCGAAAGAACTCTCAATACATAAGACATGAAAATTTCGAACAAGATGAAAAAATCTGTTAGGCGTAATTGCAAAGACCGTAAATGCAATAACCACCAGGCATGCACTTGTTGCCGCACGACCCACAGTTTCTCTTGTCATACGCCAAATTCACACACTCTCCTCCGCAACACGAGCTTGTAAATTTGCACTTGTTTTTGCATGCTCCACAGTTGTGTTTGTCTTCGCTTAAGTCCATACATTTGTTGTTGCAACATGTGGAGTTCTTCCCTTCTAAGATGTAACAAATTTCATTGTCTTTGTTGCAATGGTCTGCAGGTCTAGAGTTCTTGGTCTCAGCTAGGAAACGATTTATACCCTCTTTGGAAATGGCTTCACAACTAAGGATTCACTTCTTGCCGCTTTGCCATTGTCACGGATGGAGGTGATTGTAAGGATAATGATGGTAATGGCGATGGTAATGATCACCATGAATAGTACTTTGATCATCTTCGACATCGTTATGATGAAATTAAAGATCATAGATTGAGGATATATTGAAGAATGGGGTGAGTTAAGGTAGATGAATGGAACACTTGATGTTGGTACTTATATAGGGTGGGGTGGAGGTTGACTCTTGGTACCAGGTGAAATGTGTCTAGTGATCTTACTATATATACAACTATTTGAAAAAACTATAGCTTGGATACGGTGAATGTATGTCTTGGATTAGATCACACTCTAATAATATAGTCGTCGATGGATAGTATACAATTTTTCAGATTAACTTAACGAGGTAAGTCAACTTATTTGTATTGTATTGCTTTAAGAGATAGAATTAGAACTTTTTGCTGGTCAAAGTAACATAAGATATTTTAACTCTATTTACTTTATGTTTTAGAGGAAATATATGTTTCAACCCATTACTTTATGCAGCATCATCTTTAAAGCTAATTGCAAGATGATGTGATCTTGAATCTCCTGACCATGTTGACTCAAGTATAAAGGTTGATATCTCAACCTACGGTGGGAACATGTAGTATAAGACGGAGGTAACGGGTTCACAGTTTCCGTCCCAAATTTAACAGCTCTTCTCGATCCGAAAGAAAAATAGTGTGGTGAAGATGAATCTTCGACTACAAGACTAAATTTATTTATGGATTTTAAAAAATGAAGCTCTAAAGGATATTAACGGTGAGTATCATTAAAAACATAACTACCTTTTCACAGACATTATTATGATTGGATAAAATAACAAAACATATCTTCTTAAACGACCATAAATAAATACAAGTTCTCCTAAAGATTACTCGACTCAACCCGTACATTTTGTCCACGTGTTGTTGACTTTCGGATTTCCCCTAGCCTGACATACCTATACAATTAATCAATTATACAAGAGTCGATGCCCAGAGCTATTAAGAGATTAAGGGCTTTAAGCCAGCCACGGATTATCAATGACATGATGGAATTATGGATGTAAATGAAAGAAATGATGATAACAAAGGAAGAGCCTAACTATTGTCATCTTTAAGATCAGAAGTTTTGCTTGGCTTATGCACAGTTTAAATTCAACATATGGATGATTATCAAGCTCGATCACACCTATTGTGACCAAAAAATTCTTAAGCTCGGAGAGGTCTTATTTCATCAAATAAGGGGATGTTGCACAATGAACCCAAATGCACCACAGCAAATGCACCAGGCGGGAGTTGCAATTTTTCAAAAAAGGCGTGTTCATTGAGCACTTTCTATGCAGTATGGGTGCTTTTCACAACAAGCTTTAACTTGCTTTACATTGATAATGGCTGCACATGTGCCAGTAATAATAATATAACAAGATGAGCATTATACGATCTTACATATTACGAATAATCACCACAAGAATAAATACCATCTCCTAAAGTATGAAACCATTAGTATTCCTAACTATAATCTCCCTCTCGGTAATCTAATAAATAAGCTTAGTAGCAGTATGGAAATCTCCACATACCCGCAAGTTCTTGAATATTCTAATAAGAGTCTATGGGAGGAGTATTTATAATTCCATAGTAGATAGTTCATTATCCTATGTTTATGTACAAGATTAGCCCACTATTAGATAGCTTTTTCATCAAGCTGTGAAACTTTTGTATAATGTATTGTTTTGCTAATGAATTAATGAAATATGGAAAAATCATATTTTAATAAATAAATATGTGTTCATTAAACACTTTCTACGTAGCAGAAGTACCTCAATACATACAACAAGAAGAAAGGTATTGTATAAACTTGAAGATATACATTACCAATAATCATCACTAAGCAAACACTATCCTTAAAATTTTGAAAACAGTTAGAATTTCTCAAAATGAACTCCCTTTCGAAGTCTGGGTACTCTTAGTAACATAATGACAATCCCCACACACCTGCAGATTTCAAATATTCTACTATTAGAAGTCTTTAAAGATCATCTTCAACATTGCAACACAAAGCAATGGTCCAAAACATGGCCCAAACTTTCATTATCGCCACTAAATTATCGAACTCCTTATCTTGTTTTGATTGACATAAAATCTTCCTCGACCTACAGGAAAGAACACTCCTTGAAGAGGAAAACTCGACGGCATTAAGTCAAAAGTTACGGAACAATAAAAAAAAACACGAAACACTGAAAGACGGCATTCAAATATAATTCAAATGCCGTAAGAAAGAGTTTCGTATGCACCAGCCGGGAATCGAACCCGGGTCTGTACCGTGGCAGGGTACTATTCTACCACTAGACCACTGGTGCGTTGTTATCTTTGCATTTACGGATAATATAGTATCTTTGAATTATTTATTTTCATTTCTTTTATCTTTTTTTTTTTTTCATCATATGGTATATATACTTACAATCATTAGAAGGAAAAAAAAAGTCCGTAATGAAACTAAATAACATTATCACCACAAAAACCAAAGATCATAGTTTCATCACGTAACTTTTGGAGATATACTATCCTATTAGGATTCACCACATTGGTTTTCTTTGGGTTTTTGAAAAAGGTTCATGGTTTATCCAATGTGTTTGAAGGTTTTTTTTAACGATGATTTGGTGTTTGGGTGAAGTAGGAAAACAGACGGAGAAGAAGAGAGAGGTTAAATGAAGGTTTATTTTAGTGTTAAGTGAGCTCAAAAACTGGGTTGAATAGGTTCATAAAAAGGTTAACTATTTTTAAAAAGGATTCACAAATGCAAAAGGAGGTCCAAAATAAGTTAAAAAGGTTTAAAAAAGGGAGTTGGCAACTGAACTCGTAAATTAATCGCAAATTGTCTGTGTCGGGAGGTAAAATGAAAGTTCATTTCAATATTAAGTAAGTTCAAAAATTGGGTTGAAAGGGTTCATAATAGGGTTCGGGTTAACAGTTGCAAAAGGTGGTCCAAAAGAAATTAAAAAGGTTTAAAAGGGAGCTCGAAAGTGAACTGACAATTTAATTGCAGATTTATTTATTTTTAGCAAACACAAATGAGCAGCATTTCTTCCGCAGTGGCGTACGCCGGAACAAGACATCGCAGCTCCTGAACCTTCAATCAGCTTTCTTTAATTGGTACAGATTATATAACTTTGAAATTTAATTTTCATTTGTTGTATATTTGTTTTCTAAGGTTTATTGTTATTAGGGTTTAAGGGTTTATCATCAAAATTAATGAATTAATAAAAGGTTTATTGTTGGATATTGGGCTTTGAATTATACTATTGTTTTGATGTGAAAGATTACAAAATAGCTTAGTGGTAAGGGTTCAAACCTCAGTAACTACACATTTGTGGTGGCCAGGAAAAGGGTCGGAAGGGGATACTCCGATTATGCCGCGTAACCTGATTAGGGAAAACCTCATCCGTTTACCCGTTTATGTTGGTAGTACTTTGAAAATTAAAAAGATAGTCTTTTTACTCGTGTAACTGATTACACAATAATTTCAGAGTGTGGTCTGAATTTACTCGTCTGACTGGTTGTGTTATAAATGCAGGGCACAGTTTTAAAAGGCTTTTCGTATCGGTGGTGAAAAAGCTGTATTTGATACAGTGTTAGCTATCGTTCTTCCGATGCTTAGGGTTCTAATTGGAGGTAGGTAAGGCTCTTTTGCTCTTGTCGTTGCTCGTGATCCTAACTTATTGTTAATATTGCTATTATACTTGATATCTGTTATTCACATCTGAAAGATAGAACATTGCAGCTAAAAAGAAAAGTACTTCCCTCGTGTGTTAATCTTACCAACATTTTTACTTTCGTATATAGAATTTGAATGGATAATGGTAACTTCACTAATAGCAAACTTGATTAATCATAAAGGAGAGTCGATAACTAAGTTTATTTTGCCTACATTTCTAGACCTCTAAATGCAAAATTAGCAGTAAACAAGTGTTGTGTATAGGAAATATGTCTTGGCCCTCGAATTCATCGCTTTCCATCTTAAGGTTTGCTTACTTTTGGTTTAACAACAGTCGTAATTTTTTTTTATAACACGACCTACATCTACATGTTTATCATATCATGGTTGCTGTCCTGGTGTTGCTAGGATTTGCTTATCTCGAAAACCCACGAGTAAGCTGAAACATAACATTTTGGTATTGCTAGTTGTGTAGTTTTAGTGGTGATGATAGTTCCTGCCCTTAGACATTTAGATTGGATTCAAATGCAAATAGGATACTGATCACAGTTAAAGGTTTTTAATGCATTCAGGTGCACTCATGAGTTCATTAAACAGTTAAAACTTATCTTGTAATCATATAGGTATGCTATTGTAGCTTAGTCATCATATAAGTTTGCATTTTGATGACCTATTGGGTTTAGAAATTATAATTGGCGTGAGTACAACAAAGTCACTTCCATATCCAAAAGGGCATGGTTTTCTTCACTATGTTATTCATTTATGCTTTAAGAAACTCACCCTGAATGAAATATTTGGTATCGCAAACCTCCGGATTGCATTACTGTTGTATTTCTTGCAAACATGATGCGAGTGAATGCAAATATGTATATGGGTCGGTGATTAATCCTTGCAAAATTCATTCTTAAGTTCGGTAGACGTAATACATATGCCCAGGCCTTACGTAATACAATATGCTCCCATTCTTGTAATAGTTCAAATACTTTTCATAATTGCTGCAGATTAATACTTTTACTAAATTTCTGTCTGTTAGCTTACTAAACTAATTTATTTTTCTCTTCCAGATTACTGCCAAATCGCAAAACTAACTTTTTCCGTTCTGGTGTGGGTCTTCATACATCATATTCCGCTGTTCCAAACTATATACAAACTTCATCTGATTACATCCGAACCAATGCCAGAGAACTTGATATCGACTTTCTATTTCACTCATGCACAAAATCCCACCTCGCCAAATGCCTTCACGCATTACTTATTGTTTACGGGAAGGTCCAAAGTCTATTCATTTCCACAAGACTCGTTAACCTTTACGCCAATCTTGGTAACATCACTCTATGTCAACAAACTTTTGATCAAATTCAAACCAAAGATGTTTACACTTGGAATTCCATGATATCCGCATACGTCCGCAACAACGTTCCTAGTGATGCCATAAGTTGTTTATACAAAATGTTGAACTACGAAGTTAACCCTGATTTTTATACCTTCCCACCTGTTTTGAAAGCGTGTCGCAATATAAAGGACGGGATGAGAATACATTGTTGGATACTGAAATCAGGGTTGGAATGGGATGTATTTGTGGCGGCTTCTTTAGTCCATATGTACTGTCGCTTCGATTTATTTGATTCTGCCTACCAAATATTTAGTAATATGCCGGCTCGTGATATGGGTTGTTGGAACGCGATAATTTCGGGGTTTTGTCAAAACGGGAAAGTAGATAAGGCGGTAAACATTTTAGACGAGATGAAATTGGAAGGGATTAAAATGGATTCAATTACTGTTTCCACTGTGCTTCCTGTTTGTGCACAGATGGATGATATGCTGCAAGGAAGATTGCTTCATTTATATGTTATAAAGCATGGGTTAGACTCTGATTTATTCGTCGGGAATGCTTTTGTCAACTTTTATGCTAAATTTGGTGAAGTTGAGCAGGCACAAAAAATCTTTGATAGTTTGGTGACGAAAGATTTGGTATCATGGAATTCGATTATTGCAGCTTATGAACAGAATCATATTCCTGATCGTGCGGTTGGTTTTTTTGGTCAAATGCAAATGCATGGTTTTAAGCCTGATTTGTTGACACTTGTAAGTATTTCTTCGAGTATAGCGCAGTCTCGGGATTCTAGCAGTAGTAAATGTGTTCATGGCTTTATTTTAAGAAGATGTTGGTTTGATAAGGATGTCATAATTGGGAACACGGTGGTTGACATGTATGCAAAATTGGGCGATGTGGACTCTGCACGTAAACTATTTGAAATACTTTCTTTAAAAGATGTGGTTTCGTGGAACACGATGATTACAGGGTACGGACAAAATGGTCTCGCAAGTGAGGCCATTGAGGTATACCATATGATGGTTGAGACCGCATCTGTAACACCAAACCAAGGAACGTGGGCGAGCATCATACCGGCTTATGCTCACATAGGAGCGCTAAAAGAAGGAGCAACGACCCATGGGAAGGTCCTGAAAAATGGCTTAGTTTTAGATGTCTTCATTGGAACATGCCTGGTTGATCTTTATGGAAAATGTGGAGAAGTGGAAGACGCAATGTCGTTATTCTACGAAGTACCTAGAACGAGTTCAGTTCCCTGGAATGCCGTTATATCCTGTCTTGGAATACACGGACACGGAGAGAAGTCTTTACAACTGTTTAGGAACATGCTTGATGAAGGGGTCCAACCCGACACTATTACTTTCATTTCGTTATTGTCAGCATGTAGTCATTCAGGTTTAGTTGAGCAGGGTGAGTGGTGTTTTAATGTGATGCAAAAAGAATATGGGATCAAACCAGGCTTAAAGCATTACGGGTGTTTGGTAGATTTACTTGGTCGTGCCGGAAACTAGAAAAAGCCTATAATTTTATTGAAAACATGCCTATAAAGCCCGATGCATCAGTTTGGGGTGCACTTCTTGGTGCTTGTAGGATTTATGGAAATACTGATTTGGGTAAAGTGGCTTCGGATAAATTGTTAGAAGTTGATCCAAATAATGTCGGGTATTACGTTTTAATATCAAATATATACGCAACTGCTGGTAAATGGGAAGGTGTGGATAACGTGAGATCATTGGCTGATAGTAAAGGATTAAAGAAGAATCCCGGTTGGAGCTATATCGAACTAAATAATAAAATGGAGGTTTTTTACACTGGGAATTATTCACATCCACAGTGTGACGAAATATATGAAAAGCTGGATGAATTATTGGGGAAAATGAAGCTTTTGGGTTATGTTCCGGATTATAGTTTTGTGTTGCAGGATGTCGAGGAGGATGAAAAGCAGCATATTCTTACTAGTCATAATGAGAGATTGGCGATTGCGTATGGAATCCTAAATACTCCTCCTAAGACTACTATTAGAATATTTAAGAACTTGCGGGTATGTGGGGATTGTCATACTGCTACTAAGTATATATCTAAGATTACAGAAAGGGAGATCATTGTTAGGGATTCTAATCGGTTTCATACTTTTAAGGATGGTATTTGTTCTTGTGGTGATTATTGGTGATCTGCAAGTTCATATAATACCTGTCTTCTTGTAATATTTATTTGTGATACAGCAGAGCAGCGATTATATTTTCAAGATAAAGGGAGCTAAAGCTAGGTGGTTGTGAAAAGCACACTTGCTACATATAAATTGCTCCATGCACACATATTTTTGGACACACAATTGCGAGTCTTGTAACTTGAAGCCTGAACGTTTAACGGCAGGTTGGTTATCACATTCTAGGTGGCTTAAGTTTAGGTTACGGTGACAGTTATGAAGAACTCGTGTTACTGTTATAGTTGCTTGATTACATCTAGAATTTATTCTGGGCTTGCGAGGTGAGTCATCAGCTTTTCATCGATGGTCTTATGTTTATCACTGAGGAGCCAGATGTGATCAAAGTTTTCTCTACATGGTAAATGCTATGCAACTAGTTCTTACTGTCGGGTTTATCTTTTTTTCTCCAGCTGAAGCTACACGAATATCGGCCTTAAAATTTTGTTGCTCAACCTTGAATGGTGTATCTATCTCTTCTGGTTGTCTGGTTGAATGTAATTTATTCGGGGTAAATTTGATTATTGTATTGGACACTTGGTTAGAGTTATAGTAACAATCCTTGATCATTTGTTTCTGTATGCACCACTTACGATAAGGGAGAATAGTTAACAAACATTCAACACAGTACTCTATCGACCATCATAAGGTAACATAAGTTCAGTTTTACAATCTTGTTTTCCTAAAAGAGTTGTTTGGTGAGCTGAAACTTGGATTCTGTTGTTTTGGTGCATTTAGTTAGAGGTTTTACTGACGTATTTTTCTGGTTCAAGAAGACATTGTTTAGTGGACTTTTTACTCTTGTTGCGATTTTTGTGAGCTTCAAATATTAGACAGGCATCAAAAGTTTGCTGTGATTTTATTAGTTCTCATAGAAATTTATCTTCTATCGGCTGCTGTAAAAACATTATTTTAGTTATTTGCTCGTTTTCCTGGTCACAATCAAGTTTCTTTTCAAATTGAAAACTGATCAACAAGATCATATCAACATTGATTGAAGCTGCAAGTACAGTGGATTATCCTCAGCTGGCAGGATTGTACTACTGCGTGAACGATCTTACCAGACATGTACCGACAGTTGACGAATTTGCCATAGGGATTGTGGTCGCATGTGCCTAACAAGAAGTCAAGAACAATGGTTGTGGAGCTTCTCTAAATAGGGATCTGTCAAGTGAACTGTGACATGTGCAGAGCTCAGATTGAAAGCATCGAGCGTGGCTTGGAGTGGAAAGCATCGACCCGAGCCTGTTTTCTCAATATGTAAAAATAAAAATGTTACCTGATGTTTTTTTTTTTCAATGTTATTCTCATGTATGTTGACTTGAATATGTCCTTATTGTACTATTGTTAGTATAAACACATGTGCTAGTAAAATGATTGCTGGATGCTAAAATAAAAAAACGTTATCTACGTGATGAATAAATAAAAATCAAATGTATATAAAAGCAGATATATTAACAATAGACGCAAACATATATAGCACAAAGGCACCAGTGGTCTAGTGGTAGAATAGTACCCTGCCACGGTACAGACCCGGGTTCGATTCCCGGCTGGTGCAACCCAAAATGTTGAAAGAGAGGTATATGTTGTTCATATACCTTCTTTCAATAAATTGCGTTTTTTATTTGACTTCCACATTAGTGGTGCATAAAGTTTTTGTTTGGCTTCGTCATCCACAACTCGTTTTGAGACTATTTTCTATGTGGTCAAGGAAGATTTTGTGCCAATCGAAACACAATGAGGAGTCAGGATGATTTAATGGCAGTAATGAGAATATAGAGTTTCTAGCTTTGTTCTGCAGTATATTGAGGAGGCTGAGAAAACAGCAAATTCGCACGAGTGCACGAGTTATACAGTCAGAGAGTGGCGAGTACATATCTTTTAGTAATAGTTTACTCATGTACAAAAGCTACAACTCGCCAAATGCCTTCACGCGCTACTTAATTGTTACGGGAAGGTCCAATGTCTATTCATTTCCACAAGGCTTGTTAACACCAACGACAATCTCGGTAACATCATTATCAGTTTATGCCAACAAACTTTTGATCAAAGCAAACAAAAGACAGTTTAACATTTTTATACTTTTCCACCTGTTTTAAAAGCGTGTCTGAAGATTGCTTCATTTGTATGTTATAAAACATGGGTTAAACTCTGATTTATTCGTCGGTACTGCATTTATCAACTTTGATAATTTGGTGAAGAAAAATTTGGTATCGTGGAAATCGGTTATTGCAGCTTATGAGCATAATCATTTACTAATGAATTTTGCTGGTTTATCAAGATATAGTTCACTGTTTACTCTTGTTCATGGGATTTTTGTAAGCTTTAAATATCCGACAAACATCAGCTAAGTTCTTATGAATTAACTCTGTATGTCAAAAGTTTGCTGTCATTTTATTACTTCTCATAAAAAATAAATTAATCTTCTCTCTGTTGCTATCAGAATGTTTTAGTTATTTGCTTGAGAAACTAAAAGATTGTACTAATGTGTTTTCAAA
This sequence comes from Chrysanthemum lavandulifolium, assembly GCA_022545495.1. Taxonomy (NCBI): domain Eukaryota; kingdom Viridiplantae; phylum Streptophyta; class Magnoliopsida; order Asterales; family Asteraceae; genus Chrysanthemum; species Chrysanthemum lavandulifolium. Next base: position 65,433,455 of record CM040239.1, on the reverse strand, counting down.
TTGTATCCTCAGCTAGCAGGATTGTACTAAAGCGTCAATGATCTCTTAACTTTATCAAAAGCCAATGTTTTGATGCCTTGCAAACAAAACCAGAAATATACCAATAGTCGACGAATTTGTTATAGGGATTGTGGTGGCATGTGCGTAACAAAAAACAATGACTGTGGAGCTTATGTAATCAGGGATTGTCAAGTGAACTATGACACGTGCAGAGCTCAGATTGAAAGCAACGAGCGTGGCTTGGAGCGGAAAGCATCGACCAGAGCCTGTTTTTTCAATATGTAAAAATAAGAATGTTACCCGCTATATTCAATATTGATCTCATCATGTATATTGACTGCACTTCTATTAGTATAAACATATATGCTTGTAAAATGATTTCTGGAGCAGAATATGATCATTGGTGTCTAAATTATGGTGTGATAATGTTATTTTGTTTGATTACGACTTTTTCTCTAATTATTTATTGTAAAAATATGATATTATATTCTCCTACGAACATTTACATTAGAAAAAATATTCAAATGCATATAAAAAGCAGAGTTATGTAAGTGTCCATGCTTGTTAGGCTCTTCCTTTGTTATCATCATTTGTTTCATTTACATCCATAGTTCCATCATGTCATTGATTATCCGTGGCTGGCTTAAATCCCTTAATCTCTTAATTATTGCTCTGAGCATCGACTCTTGTATAATTGTACAGGTCTGTCATGCTAGGGGCCGGAAATCCGAAAGTCAACAGCACGTGGACAAAATGAACGGGTTGAGTCGAGTAATCTTTCGGAGAACTTGTATTTATTTATGTATGTTTAAGAAGATATGTTTTGTTAATAATGTCGTGTAAAGGTAGTTATATGTAATGAAACTTACCGGTTTAAGAATATTCTTTAGAGCTTCATTTTTAAAATCCATATATAAATTTAGTCTTGTAGTCGAAGAAGATTCACCTTCGCCACACTATTTTTCTGTCAGAGAAGATCTGTTAATACTCACTTTATGGGAAACTGGCCTACTAGCTGGCTCATACCGACCATGCCTACAACTAACATGTGAATGAGATTTGAACCAGTGACCTCCGTCTTACACTACATGTTCCCACGGTACGTTGAGATATCAACCTTTGTACTTGAGTCAACATGGTCAGGAGATTCAAGATCACATCATCTTGCAATTAGCTTTAAAGATGATGCTGCATAAAGTAATGGGTTGAAAATTGAAACATATAGTTCCTCTAAAACATAAACTAATGGAGTTAAAATATCTTATGTTACTTTGACCAGCAAAAAAGTTCTAATTCTATTTCTATCTCTTAAAGCAATACAAATAAGTTGACTTTCCTGGTTACATTGATCTAATCAAAGACACACATTCACCGTATCCAAGCTATAGTTTTTTTTTTTAAAGAAGGGTCAACCTACACCCCACCCTATATAACTACAGTATATAAGTACCAACATCAAGTGTTCCATTCATCTACCTTAAATCACTCCATTCTTCAATCATCAATCTTTGCTCTTTAATTCCATCATAAGCATGTCGAAGATGATCAAAGTACTCTTCATGGTGATCATTACCATCGCCATTACCATCATGATCCTTGCAAACACCTCCATCCGAGACAATGGCAAAGCGGCAAGAAGTGAATCCTTAGTTGTGAAGCCATTTCCAAAGAGCGTAAATCGTTTCCTAGCTGAGACCAAGAACTCTAGACCTGCAGACCATTGCAACAAAGACAACGAAATTTGTTACATCTTAGAAGGGAAGAACTCCACATGTTGCAACAACAAATGTATGGACTTAAGCGAAGACAAACACAACTGTGGAGCATGCAAATACAAGTGCAAGTTTACGAGCTCGTGTTGCGGAGGAGAGTGTGTGAATTTGGCGTATGACAAGAGAAACTGTGGGTCGTGCGGCAACAAGTGCATGCCTGGTGGTTATTGCATTTACGGTCTTTGCAATTACGCCTAACAGATTTTTTCATCTTGTTCAAAATTTTCATGTCTTATGTATTGAGAGTTCTTTTGAGACTCATGATTACCAACTGTTCATTAGTTCATACATACGTAATATCGATAATGCCAATGCATTTTCACCATGGTAATCGTTATAATTGCAATTAATACACTCTGATTTCTATCCTACCATGCTTGTTATTGGTATACCAAATTTAAGTGATCATATCGTTGCTTATAAAATGAGAATACTATTCAATTTCCTAAAACTAGATTATGTAGTTTGTGTCACTAGCTAGTTTATTAAACCACTTAATCTTATACGGCACCATTTATGTTGTAAATACTTTTATCTTCCACTTAATCTTATACGGCACCATATATGTTGTAAAGGAAATCTATCAGACTGTCACGCTAATCACTTTTCAAAATTGAGGTAAGTTAAACCTGGAAAATAATTCGAGAAATACAAGCAAAACATACATAATGTAATCTCCTGTTTAGTTCGAAACTTTGCAAGATTGCTTTAAAATTCCCACTATTTATTATAAGGAATACATTTTGACACATCCTTAGTTTTTTAATCCATTAATATGATTATGACATGAAATTATTAACTTTGATTATAGAATACACTTTTCTAATTTTTTGTTATTACATAGACATTTAATCGATAGTCACATAATATTATTAATCTGTATATATGGTATGATTTGATAAAGTTAAGGGTCGTTAATTAATCTAAAAGACAGGATGTAAGTAAATTAAGAAAAATACTTCATACACTCGATAAGCTGAAGATTGTTAGATTGATAAAATCCCGTAGGTATAAGTTTATTAATATCCACTATATATAATAGTGAAACCCTAATACCCAAAACCCACAAACCGGGCTTGGGCCTAATTATCCACTATGATCATTGATTAGCAAAAGTTTCATCTCAAATTAAAATTGGAAATGAAAAATGTCCTCAGCGGAACTTGATGCTTCAACCTTAAAATGGTGAGATATCCGTTGAGATTCTGTATATTTTTCAAATTTATATGGATCAGCATCCTTGAATGTAACTTCATAATCTCCATGAATTAGCTTTGTCTCATAGAAACCATTAACATCCGTGGTGGCTGTAACGACTGCCCCAGAGAATTTCCTAATGAACCGGTCAACAACGTCGCCTGTGGGCAAGTTCCTAAAACTGTTATCTGTTAGGCACATTCTGAAACAGCCTTTTGGACTCCATGCTGACCATAGAACTATCCCATTCACGGATGGATGTGCATGAGCTTCTCTGAGAACTTGATCTAACACGGCTGCCTGTAATTAACATCACATGCAAATCAAAATTGGATTTGATAAAAATATGTAAATAAATACAAGTCACTGCTTGTATTTCATCATGTAAAAATTTATTAGCGAGGCATTATATTTGTACATTCAGATGAAATAAACTAATTAAGTGCTTTTGAACCCTAGCTAATACCTCATCCGGCCCTGGTTGAACATCTACTTCAGTGAGCCAGATGGGCAGTCCTGAACTTGCAACCTTATCAATGGCGGATCTCATGTATGGTATGTTGAGATGTCTGAAATGACCTTCTAACCCGATTGATAAAGGCCCATCATATCCCCCATCGGATATCTGTTTAATTTTCCGAAGGTAACTATCAGGCGATGAAGCTCGATCCCCAGGTGATTCAATGGTATCAAAGTCGTTCAAGAATAGAGCAGCTTTGCTATCGAGAGCCCGAGCTGTTTTGTAGAAGCTTGAAGAAGCCGTGTCACCAAGTTTGCTTTCGAAGAAATTGAAATGCAAATTTTCATTAACAACATCCCACGAGATAACTTGGCCCGAGTATCGGCCCATGACTGAGTTTATTCTCTTTGTGGTTGCCTGCCATAGTTGCTGTGCGTTTAGATTAGGAACCCAACTCGGTTGAAACTTGGGGTCATCCCAGAATACATTGTGGCCTCTCACCTGAACTCCATTTGATTTCGTGAACTGAAGCAAGGCATCAGCTGCTGAGTAGTCTTCCTGGTTTTGGATACGTTCATTTGTGTACCATTTCATTTCGTTTTCGAATACAGTATACTTAAATCTCGAAAGGAACCAGTTTTTATAGTCCGAGTTTGTTAGAATATTCTTGTTAATTGCACATCCAAATGGGAAATTCGCAAACTTTTGTGCAATGGTTAGTGTCCTATTCGCTAGGGGTTTTCCTTCACTATTAACTGCCTGAAGTTTCACTTTGCTTTTTCTGATCTGTCATTATATAGTAACTTCATATATTAATTTGATTGGGTATGAATATAACTGGATAGTGTTAAAATAGAACGGCTATCACTCTTTTACCTTATCAATGCTTTGATACTGATGAGATTTCCACTCTTCTTTTGTGAAGGGTTGTAACGATACGCTATCGACCCATATATCAATCGACGGATTTTTGCTCTGTGGAGAACACCAACTTATGTTACTATATTTAAATGAAACTTCAGAAAAATTTGTCCAGTGTTTTGGTTGACAGTCGATCAAACTGAATCCCGGTGTGATAAATGTACCTGAAAAGAGAGCAAGGCTGAGCCAGACTCGTTCACAGTGAGTCCACCTTTAAGCATGGACCAGCAGCCGGATTTAGCTATGGTCGAACCAGCATCATAGAACCCTCTCGGTGTTTCAAATGTAGCAAGCACTGTAGCTTCTCCATGACTTATTTGCAGCCAAGCTACATAATATAAATACAGATAAAGCCATAAATTCAAATTATAATATTAGAACTTAATTGTGCTGATACTGGAATTTAGAAAACAATAATAACACGAACAAAACCATGGGGAGGACTAGCTAGATTTGAAAGGGATGATCAATCATTACACAATAAATCTTTTATATAATTATATGCATCTTTTAATGTGTTTTTGGAATAGTATGTAGCTAGTTATGAAAGGGATGATCAATATCAGATCCTTAATAATTTTACTGATAGCCATATATGTTGGTTGTTTTCAACGGTCAAGAACTTTATCCCTGCCAAAATTGCATGTCCATGCTACCAGGACCATAACACCATATATATATGCTCCAAAAAGGTAAGTAGAGATCGAGTATCTTACAAAAACTGAAAATATATACCGCATGTGCTTTTACTAGTATTTGCTAATATGACACCAAAGTTTTGAGTTTAGACATTTGTGTGTTTTATGATCATTTTACTCATACTTTATTTTTACTACCCTATTAACAACAAATAGTAAAATGATCATTTCACATGAACAAAATACGCACAAAGATCCGAATTAAAACTTTAATACACACAAAAGAATAAATTCTAGCCTTTTGCGTTATGATAGCAAAAAAAAAAAAAAAAACTTTGTGCAGCTAAACGTTTCTACAAACAAAACAACATACCAGAAAATGTGTAGAGTTTTTCTCTGTCTAAGATAAACTCCTGAGAGACACTATCAAATGATCGGTTCCTATGATTAGCAACAACAAATTCGTTTCCAATTTTTGACGTTCGTACTTGTAACTTTGCATTTCCATAAGAAGCCCAACCATTCAATCCATCTTTGAGATCGGGATTCACGACTATTCCACCATTGTACTGAGGATTATCAGGGTTTTCTAAGCACTGTTAAAAGATCAATGATAATGTTAATTTGATTGTATAAAAAAGACAAAGCTTTCGTTTCAAGGAACTAATTTGTAGACATCGTGCATAGTTTCATGGTACCTTAGTATTGAAACTATAATCATATGGTACCGCGTCCGTTAAAAATATTTCTGCACAACAAACCCATTTGATAAAGAAATACAATATTTTTTCAGATAACCTATGTAAATAACTTTTAATTGCATAATATTGTCATATTATATATATTTAAAAAAAAATCAAAATAAAAAAATATATAAAGTATTACGTGACATCAAGAAAAGGTAGAAGAACGCTAAAACCGAATAACACCATCCATCAGTCTTCATGGTAACAAGTCCTCAAATTTGATTGTTATAAACCTTAAAACACACAGAACACTAAAATGCTTAGATATAAGAAACCTTTGAAAATAGGAAACAAGAATATAAACTAAATTAAATGTCGTGGAATTAATTGCAACTAGGTAGAAACAGATAAGTGTCACTAACATGTCATACGTGATATATAGTTTTATTTGAGAATTAATTACAGTAATATATACAATAACATACTATAATAGTTCACGCTAAGTAATTAAAAATAGAGATATTTGCATTTATAAATGTCATAACATGACCTATTTATGATATATTATTTCGAAACTATTTGTACAACTAATAATAACATCATCTAAAAATATTTATTTGAAATGAATTATAATTTATGTTATTTATATATTCGAAGTAAAAGGTTTTATCGGTAATAATATATATTATTTAGAATAAATAAATACATGTTAACTTAATTGGTCATCAAACTTGTGTTGAAAATATAAGTATCACTCATTTCATTCTTTTTACTAAATCATGTTTACGTTACTTTATCTCTACTACCTTATAATGCATTTAAGACATTTCTTTAAATGACAAGGCTTAAAATTTAAATTCAGCACAACTTGCCTATTATAAAAAGGGTTATTAGACAAAAAGTTACTAAAGTTTGCGAAAAAGTTCACCTAAGTTACTATTGTTTTTTTCGTTACAAAGAGGTAACCAAAGTAAATGGTTTTAGTAATTGGGTTACTCAAAGATTAAAAAGTTACATAAATGTTACTACGAGGGTGGGCTACCGGCTGATAGCCGGTTCCCCTTGTCCACGTCAGCACCATAGTTTAAAATGTTACAAGGAAGTTACTATAGTTTACGGGTTTATTAAATAGGTTACTGAACCTTAACAAAAAGCTACTATGCTTTTTTTTTTTTTTTTTTTTTTTTTAATTTTTTTAATTTTTTATTTTACATTTTCTCCTTCGCATATCTTTGTATATTTTCGTACATTTCTATCCATTTTTATACGTTTATGAATGTTTTTCTCTCTTGTCGTACTTTCTTTACATTGTTTTACATTTATGTACGTTTTTCTCTCTTGTCGTACGTTTTTCTCCAGTTTCGTACGTTTTTGTCCATTTTTGTACGTTTTCATCTATTTTTCATTTATTTTCATACGTTTTCATAGGTTTTCATAATCTTTTTATCACATTTGTGTGCGCATTTATATGCTTGTGTACGTTTCTTACGTCTTTTTACGTTTTCATACTAGTTTTATGTTTTTCTACACCTTTGTATGTTTTATACGTTTGTATGTTTTATACTTGTTATGTTTTATACGTATGTAAAATGTGTATAAAACGTATATAAAAAGTGTATAAAATTGTGTGAAACGTAAAATAAAAAAATCGTATGAAACGGAAAAACGTAAGAGAAACAGAAAAAATGTCCGAAAGCGAAAAAGTAATAAAAGCGGATAAAACGTAAGAAAACATAAGAAAACGTAATAAATCGGGCGAAAAAGTATAAAGCGGACAAAACATATAAAAGCGGAAAAACGGACAAAACGTAAGAAAATGGACAAAACGTATGAAAGCGGAAAATGTAAGAAAACGGACAAAACGTAAGAAAACGGATGAAAGTGTAAGAAAATAGGCGAAACGTATAAAACGAACGAAACGTATAAAACAGAAACCCGTAAAAAGGGTAAAAAACGTAAGAAAACGGACAAAATGTATGAAAACCAAATTTTGAGTTAAGTTTAAACGGTCGTTAGGATAAAGGACTAACGGTGCAAATGTTTTTACAAATGGCCGTTAGCTAACGGAAAAACTAACGACAGTTAGTCCGAGGGACCATTTTGAAATTAACGAAAAAAAACCTATAGTAGAAGGTTAAAACATACGAGTAACTTATATAACCGGTGACCAAACTTAAGTAGCCTTTTTGTAACGAAAAAAACAATAGTAACTTAGGTGAACTTTTTCGCAAACTTTAGTAACTTTTTTGTCTAATAACCCTTATAAAAATATTTATGTTACTTTTATAGTAAAATCAGTACATTGCATACATAAATACAAGTTATTACAAATAAATATCTTTCATTTCAAAACAACAACATTAATACAACCCATTTAAGATGTAACAAGCATTTCAAAACCTCCAGCCAATTTAAGATGTAACATTGTAACTTACAACCATTTGAAAACGTCTCCCGCCCATTTCAATCAAAGACTCATACATTATATATTTTAAACCTCCTCTCTCTCTCATTACTTTAAAACACCGCCCTCAACAGCCATCATCGACACCATCACCACTGAAGAGGGTGTTTTTGGTTACCTACAAGTTTAATAAGACAGGTTGGTGATTGTGTTTTTGGTGTTTCGATAACTCTAATGGGTTTTACTCGCTTTTGTTAGATCTAACTTTCGTTACATCTAAAGGTTTATGGATGTTGTGTTATTGCTATTTTATATTTGATGTATTTTATAGCAGTGTCGGTGATGAATCGAAGATTGGTACGGTCTTTTGAGACTGTTTTGTGTTAGACGTAAGGAATTGGCCTTTAGTTTGTTAGATCCAATGGATTTTTGTTCTATTTTAGATCTAATAAGCTTAGCCGATGGTAATAGATCGTATGGTTCCATGAGCATTTTTTATTGTTATAGTTGTGATTTGTCCGATGGGTCTATTTTACTTTGTTATGTATCTTGGTGCAACAAGTGAAAAGTTGCAATTGCGATGATAACATACTATGAAAAAATTGTCAAATGTTGTAATATCATCTTGAATAAAACTCGTGATGTGAAAAAAGAAAAATTGCTTTAAAAAGGATAACCAAGCCTAACAATGGTTTCAAATTTTTTTAACTACATAGTGAACGGTTTTCGAAAGCGTAGAAATCCCATGTGATTTTATAAAAAATTTGCGTCTCGAGACTTTCTATTAGTTTTATGTTTTGAGTTGCATAGGAACAATGGCTATGTTACGTCTCCAAGAAATTCATAGGTAGAAATTTAAAAGGGCATAGTGATCAGTGGCGGAGCCAGGAAATTTAATTGAAAGGGGCAACGAGCGATAAGAAAAATACGATAACGGATCCGATTGTTTTTTAGGTAAAATTCAAAATGGGTCGGGTCGGGTCGGTTGTAATTAAATGCAAAGACGCCTTTTTTTAAGGCAACTAACACGAACTAAATGAACGATTTGTATAAAAAATCAACCAATAATATAAGTTTATAAAGTTTCATTGTAAATAAGATCAACCAACTCGCAATCTAATTTCACGTATACCCAACTACAAATGAAAGTAAAGCCAGCTCAAAGTAATTAACCTTGAGTCAAAATAATCCGATATCTCTAAATCACTTTTATCAATAACAATATGAATGGTTTTTCTTAGATCTTCAATAAGATCTTTTAAGAATTAAACTGAAACTAGATATATACCCGTGCATCCGGCAAATAATTATTGAGATATTTTTAAGTGTTTCGTGTAATGTTTAGCAATTGACGTTGACAAGTTTTTATTATCATTCGAAATGAAAACATCATACCAGCGTTGAGTGTAACATTTAAAATATATATAAGATTTAAAAATTTGATTGTAACCGAGATACTTGTACAACATACTTACAGGGTACCTTTATAAAAACCTTAAAAATTTACATATACTCTCATCATTTACAAAATATCATGTTTGATAATTGACAACCTTGATTTGAATGGTTATTTTAACTTGTATATTTATTGTAAATTTTAAATAGAAATACACAAAAGGAATATGCAAAAAAGAAATCTAAACTAAATAAATAATACCGAGTACAAAATTCAAAACAATTAAACTTTTGACCTTTTTTCTCTACTCCCAATGCCTACCAGCTAAAGTACTTCCTCTTTACCTATTCTCACTTTCCATCTTTCTATTTCATATTTCCACCATTCCTTTTCCATATTTTCCGACGAAACAAAACCACCGGAAAAATGGTTTTGAGGCACTAGAGCTTAGTTCACACTTTGAATGATGAGGGCAATCGGATTATCAAGTTGAGGGCATTGCTATTTTTTTCTACAATTTTGATATTTTCCTACATGATTTTGTGTGTCTACGAGAGGTTTGTTGGGGGCGACTCCCCCCGGTACTCTTAACATGGCTCCGCCCCTGATAGTGATAGTACAAGATTTTTGAAATGTAAATTCCAAAAGGAATAGTGTTATGTCGTACTCCCTTCGTCTCATAATAATTGTCCACTTTGACGTTTTAGTCTTTCTTGTTCAACTTTGACCAATAATATTTTTATTTGCGTTATATAGTACTTAATGAAAATTATATCAAATGAAAATACATTTAAAACCCAATATATTCATATATTTTTCATCAAGTATTATATTACACAAATATAAATATTTATGGTCAAAGTTTAACAAAAAAAACTTAGAAAAATCAAAGTTGACAATTATTATGGGACGGAGGTAGTACTATATTATTAAGACATGATAAAAATAATATTAGTAAGTAGTCTACAACTCATTATCTATACTATCTATAATAGAAAAATGGTCAAAGTGAAAAGTGAAAAGTGAAAAGTCAAGAAAGTGAAATGTGAAAAAAATTAAAAAAGAAATGTTGAAATAATTAATTATGAGTAATTTCAACTATTAATACCTACATATGTTTTAAAAGGAAACTATCAATACACATCGAAAATCGGGTTGACCCAGGACGCTTCAAACCATTTGACCCTTTTTTCGACCCAACCCGTCGGGTTGACCCGGTTTATATTGACTCGTTTTTTTAACCGGAACGGTTCAACCAGTTGAACCTCCCAGGTTTCAAAATATTATGTTAATCCTCAACTTTTCAAACTTTTACTATTTTTCGTTTATAACCCATAAACTCTTTTTATCACTAAAACTATCTTATTAAAAAGTACAATAAAATTTTCACAATGTACAATTTAAACAAGCTACAACATAATTTTAAATATAAAATAATTAAATATACTAATTAATATTATTTTTAAAACACCCTAAAATGAAAAGTACATGTTATTATATACAATATACAAATTAATAAAACATACAAAGCTTCATACAAGCTAACAAGTTGATGGTACATATAGTTTTGAAAATCGGATCGGATCAACGGGTTCAACCGAAAACCAGTGTCGCCACCAGTTCGGCTAACCAATAACAACCATCCGAAAACAAACTAGGGAGGGACCCAACCTGTCGGGTTGACTCGGTTTAAATCGACCCGTTTTTCGACAGAACGGTTCAACCGGTTGAACCACCCGGGTCGTACCGGGTTTCAAAACATTATGTTTAATCCCCAAATCCCCAAATCTTCAAACTTTTATTATTTTTCGTTTAGAACCCATAAACGCTTTTTAACACAAAACGATCTGTCGCTATATAAATATATTATATATATAAGTTTTTTTTTTCAAAAACGATTATAATGTATTACAATTAAAAGAAAATATGTGTAACACCCCGACCCGACAAGGGTAAAGATATCACAATACGGTTTCATATCAGAACTTTAAATACTATGCGAAAACGGAAGCCTTTACAAAACTTACAAAAGATAATATAAATGACTTAATATTCAAAATAAATCTAAGATCCCTATTCAAATCTCGCCTGCCTCTCACGCTCAAGCCGATCGCCTATCCCATAAGCTCATCTTGAATGCTAAAACACCGAGAAAAAGAAAGTGCGTGAGCTTACAAAGCCCAAGTGAATGATATAACGAAACAAAAGCTAAACAAAACAATTGTACAAATAACGAAATCAAAATGAAATTATGATGAGGATCTTTAGGATTCTGCGGAAGCACAAATATACAGAAATCCAAACAACCACATAACAGTTTAAACACCTCATAACACATTAATGACACAAACACAAACACATCAGAACAACCAAACACTTAACATATCAAGAATAACAGATTACATATAAGCCAAGCGAAGAGTCCCAAATCTAACGGAAACACTTCCTAGAAAATAAACATGGCATTCATACAAAACAATAGATCTACATATAACGCACTTAACTCAATATTGTAGCAATGAAATGGCGACATATAATAGCTAAACCGTTCTCGATCAAATCCTAACTTTAGCGAGTTTTAATGTGGCAGTCACATATACAATGATAATTAACCAATAGACCATGTTTACAAAATTCACCGAACCATCATACATATTAACCTTCAAAACACTCAATTATACACTAGCACATTCATCTCGCAGATCAACGATTCACGCAACGATAACAAATCATAATATCGATATACAAATCATGTTTAAACGTATTAATTATATTTCAAAGATAGCAACTAATAATTACTTGAACAAATACGTCATAAGCACATTCACTAACATATCATATCGAAATATCTTTCTTCAAAAGGTAACCTCGTAAAATAATTGAGTGGCTAGCTCGAATTTTGTGAAGACGCCAGATTGCACACGACATCATTCACCGTAAAACATATCGATAAATGATCGATCTAGGATGCATCCATACGCCTGCTCCTACATATACAAAATATGCTTCACCATCCGGAGACGTGGCGAACATCACTCATCGCCCTAGAGTCATATCGAGGTGCATCATCGATACGGACATGGAACCCCATGATTAGTGAAATATTTGGCTTAGGTAACGACTAACTTAAGTCAAACAGATTTTCGGATATGGCATGATCATAGTCAAACACAAGGTCACAGAGGACACATCAGATAGTTCATATCATAAGGTTCATATTCAGATATTCAGAAGTCAGAAGTTCATATCACACTCACAAATCATACATTCATAATCAGAAGTTCATAATTAAACATAATAAGATTCAACAATGTGCATATCAGGGTCTTCGTAACACAAGTTCAAATCAGATATTGCATGGTTCAACAAAACATAAGTTCAGATAAGCAACAGATCAACATTCAGAAGAGGGTTCATAGCAATGGCATTGGGAACCCTAATAAGTAAAATAGAAAAGCAAACGAAGAGAACATCATAAGGAACCTTTACTGAAAAGGTCAGAATATCTGTACCTTGAAGCAAATGAGAGAAAAGCAACAAATGAATGAATCACGAAGATGTAACGTCGCGTCTCCTTCAACGAATCTACACGGATTATGATTTATTTAATACTTATTAGCATCATTAATGTCATAACGGATTAATCCCATTAATACTTTTAGAGTTGTCAGAATATTCTCATTTTTAGTGACGGACGAAATTCCAATATTTTAAAGTATTAGTCATTAATTAACCAAACTTATGGGTTGCAAATGACAAACGGTAAACTTAAGGGTTTAATATGATAATTATCTTATTTGAGGACTTATATGATCATCTTTCAAAGTATAGGGTTTACAAATGTCAAGAACGGATTTTAGGACTCTCTTTCAAAATATTTTGCATAATCTTTTATAACTTACATGATTAACCAAGACTCACACGTAATATTGTTCGAATGCAAATCTAATGAGACTATGCATGCAATACTTCCAGTTCCCGACTTAGTTCCTTACACACAATCATAACTCACTCATGTTTACATCACGCTTAGTACTAGCTCATTTACTCTTAATCTATAGTTACTAACGACTCCAAGACTTACCATTCTCACATGAAATAACGAATCTGCACACTTAGCTTTTAACCCTAATCGACTTCCTATTTACGTCCTAGGGTTTCCCATACTTTTAATATCATTTATTACGCATTTAATTTACATGTTACTTCTTTTAATGATTTCCACTTTGACCTAGAACGTATATGAAAAACAACCGAAGTTACCTCAAAACTCATGCATGCCTCTACACAACTAACTCATACTTGTCGACTCATAATTACTCAGAATTACATATTACACCCTTAACATCTTTAATTATACGATCTAACCTTATATTATCAGATTTTACAATTTTAGCCCAAAGGTTTTAGAATTTACAAAACATACCCTTTTAAGTTAATAACAATTCGAATGGTCCTCTAAATATCCAAAATTACACGTTTAATCCTCATACTTATTTTTATACGTTTAGAACCTTTATTTTACTGTTTACAGAAATAACCTTTAAGTTTCATAATTTACAAAACCAACCCAAAACTTTTATTTAAAATCGATTAGTGCATAATTCAAGAACAAACCCTAAACCTAGGTTTAACCCATCATTAATTCATCATTACTACTGCATTAATTACCCTTAATTATAACAAGCAAACCCTAATCCTTATAAACCCTAATCGTCCTTTTATTTTCTTTTTCTTATTCATACGCCGATCGAATAATTAAACCAAAACAAATCACACAAGCTTCAATTCATGAACATGTATTTTATTCGTGTCGATAACCTATAAGAGTCTCCAGAGAATTCAGATCATGGTCCCAACAATTATTATATGCTCGTTCTCTATTTTATACGCTTTTAGGTTTTAATTCAAAACAATTCCATACGACTTGTTAAATATGCATGAATAATTTTTATGTGTTCTATATGATTTGTAGGACTGAAAATAATAGTTGAAACATACCCTTGATGAGATCAGGACGTTAGAACAAAAAGAACACACAAACTCCACTCGATAAAACCCTAACCGACCCAGAAAATAACCACGATCAAACCAGCACCTTAGAACCTCGAACCAGATTTTTAACACCTTCTTTACCTTCAAACTCGTCCAAGAAAAATAGCTCTAAGCCTTGAAAAACGAATGTCGAATTGTCTAGGGTTTTCTTAGGTCGGCAAAGGTATAATCGGTTTTTAGGGATTAGACTAAACCGTATAATGAGTTTATATATGGCTTTTATAATTTTTATATGGGCTATATAATGTATTGGACTCATAAAAATTACCATGCATTTTTCTTAAATTACTTTGGGCCTTGTTTCTTAACTTATACACTTTATTAATTAGTTTAAATACTTTTAGGGCCTAAATAATTATATGGCCGATTTTTATACTTTTCAAAATACAAAGATTAAACTTATAAGGTTCAGAAAATTTATTATGATCATATTTGATAATTTTCTGAATTTACATAGCTTATTTGGTACTCTTTAAATTAATTATTCATACTTTGTGATCATAGGGGTATTTTGGTCCTTTTTGTGAATTTTAGAAATTCAGGTTTTACAATATGTGCCCGTTAGTGCACATTTAACTTTTCAATTGGCTAAATACGCTCATTTCAAAAAGAAAAATGGAGCTAAATGTGCCCAAATCTTTTATAAAATAGCCAAAATTAGCCATTTTTTTTATTTTTATTTTGGGCTAATCACATTCATGCTAATTTTGGTACGTGCGTTCTTCTTAACAACGGCACCATTAATCCCATCCGTGTTAGTTTTACGCGACAAGTAACGTGTGTTGTTAGTTTTTATCTCATAACTAATGTTTACTTTCATTTTCATTAAATGTTTTTATATGTTTTTGATAGATGTTAAAATTTCGTCAGACTTTAGTTATCATATAAGACAACCGTTTGCAATTGCATTTTCATCAGTTCACGTTCTATTTTAAACGCTACACAAAACACTCACCACAGTATCACAAATCATTAATTATCTGACGCTAAAAACCGCTGCCGCTAAGCGCGAGTACTCGCCTAGTCTTTCAATATAGTAAAATCTTAAACCCATTTGAGATGATTAGCTAACCTCTTTAACCTTTTTTTAACGACAAATCACTAAAAAGATTTTCATTTTATACATTATAAATTACCACAACGTTATTTATTGTGGTTAGATTTACTTTTATAAGCTTTTAAAGTTTTCTTTTATGTCAAGAATGCCAACTTAGTGAAAAGAAGTAAATTTAAATTTACTCAAAGTGGAAAGATGTAAAAGATGCTAAAGTCGCTATCAATTCATCTAACATCACAATCTATTTTATTTTATCTAATAAAATAAGCTTTTTAAGCCCTTTTAAGTACCAAACATTAAAAATTCGTTTAATGCTCATACGTCTCATACCATATTTAGAGTCATAGTACAACTCTTCTGCTGCACCAAACTTCTTTTATATGCTTTCTCATTAATCACCAATTCAAAATCACCAATTAATACCACAACAACAGTTTCTTCTATTCAATTCATAACACCAGATTCAAAAACACCAATTCAATTGCATTTCTTTTATACGCTCCCATTCCAATATGCAAACAAGGTTAGATTTGTGTCTTGATTTATTCAAATTCACAGTTCAGTAATAAACATGAAATCCTCTGATTTTGCATTAACGATTTGTAAATTTGAAAGGTGAATAATTGGTCATTAACTGCCATGGATTATCTTGAATTCCACCCAATAATTCCAGTAAGTTTTTTTTTTTTTTTTTTTTTTTTTTTTTTTTTTTGTATTGAACCGATTTGGTTTATAATTATTTGTTTCGATTCAACTATAGTATGTTTTCCTTTGATTATTTACAATTTAATTTTGTTTGATCATAAATCCTAGAAAAAAATTAGGTAAAATTACATTTTATGACTTTATTCTTTTGCATTTGTTTATTTCTTATTTAGGAGCTAAGAATTGATGTTTTGTCTATGTATTCAGAGGCCTTAAAATGCTCTTAACAATGATAGACTTTGGATATTACAGCCAAATGAAATTGGTAAAGTGTCCGCATTGAACTATATTATGTATGTCAAATTTACAAATTTTTATGCAACTAAATTTTAAATGTTTATTGTGATGTCACGCGAGGGAGATCTTATCAACGGTGGAGATCTATATGCTGCAAGTCATCACATCCTAACTTGGACTCTATTGCTTCGTCCGCGGTAATCGTTCAAGATTAAATTTTTAATATTTTTAGTATCGTATCTTGATTGGTTTGTTTAATACATTCGTTATGAGAAATAACATATATCAAGCATTATAACTTTTTCGTTGTTTGTATATTCAACTAATTGAAGAATAGGAAGTTGAAGTTCGAGTGACCAAGGAACTATCGAAAGAACTCGACAAATCCAATTATGTAAGATGTTCATCAAAAGGAGAAATAGGTGAACAAGGATATTTCAAGAGATAATTTGGAAAGAAATTGCATGTAACTATGTAAGTTAACCAAGCTACCTTACGACATCACTTCTAATTTATTTTTAGGTTTACTTGGTTTAAATAATTTAGGATTTTGATTGGTGCAATATAAAGGCAATGGCTATAGTGTCCATTTAATTATAGAATTTGATTTAAGTGTAGGTATTTTGGACGATTTCTTGGGTTTAACAGTTCTAATTGACGATTGTTTACATTATGGGTTGATCGCTCTTAGTTTAGAGGAACACAAAATCATATACATGGGAGGCTGACATTTTGTCAACATATCAGAATGTGTACACAAACTTTTGAATTGTTTTTTAGGTTGTTCACAGCGTAACTTATGTATATTTCTTTTAAATTAAATGACTATATATGAATTATATATGTTGTCTTATTTCTAACCGACGATAAAGATAGTCAAGTTAACTATTAGGTTGGTTAAGTTCCATCTTGTTTATAATTGATTTTAGTATTTCAATGATTTCCCTTTGTTTCATTATTACTAATGGATTCTATACTTTATGTTTCATGGTTAACACATTTTGAGATCCAAAAGAAAGTACCAAGTTAATTATAATGTTGGTCAATTAGTTAGCAATAGCAACTTGAGGTTCGGTTATGCTTCAAGAATTAGAAGCAGGACAAAAAAAGTAAAGTGGGCAATGGCCGAAAGATATTTATTGTGAAAGTTTAGTTACTATCGATGGGTGTTTGAGTCTGATATGGTGCTTTATTTATAGCAAATTCACCCACTAAATTCACCATTTGACGATGTATTGGTGTACGCAAATCTAAGGTGCTTACCTTTGCAGCATATATATATTGACTGGTATGTCTTCTTTCATATTGTGGTTGCAAATGGTTTAGCATTTTACACAATGTTTGTAGATGTATAGTCATCTTCTCTTCACCTAAGTTATTACAAAAAGGTATGTGAACATTGTAAACTTAAGATAATAATCCGCTCTTTTGTTTGAGTGTTTATAAATTATTACTGCAGATATGAAAGTATGGATATACGAGGACCCAACAGGGCAAGTACGCTGCTTGACCAGTATGCGACATCGGCGAATGAAACTTTTGGTTATGCCATTATTTGGCTAAGATTTAGTGGATAGATGTTGGCTCATCTAAAAAATTTATTTTCTGCATTTTCATAAACACCTGGGGTTTTAAGGGGTGTTTGGCTAAGCCTACTAAAGGCTGGAATACGCTAGAATAACTTACAAGAATTTAAAGAAATATTCTCTTGAGAAAATTTCATCGCTTTGGTTGGGCTAATAGGAACTGAAACAACATCCCAATATATATGTTGCAATTGTTGCAACCAAAATTCATTGCTTTAGTTGGGTTAAAAGTAATACATGTCTGTTTTGTAGATATGAAGAAGATGATATGGAAGAGAACAATTGCAGTACAGTGAAATAGGACCACAAACTTTATGTAGGTGTGCTTTTGTACTATGCCAAGTATGCAAGAGATAATGAGATCTTAAAGGTAATGTTTACTACGTAAAATATTTCGTATAATGATCTCTTTGTTGTTTCACTATGGGGTTTAGTTATGTTATTTGTTGAATCACTATGGGGTTTAGTTATTCTATTTATACTTGATTTGTTGTGATAGGATTTTCAACACATATGTTGTTGGGCTACAATCTAATTCAAGTAGATATTGGTACATTTATATATTATAACAAGTAGTCAGTTTTATTGTCATTATATACAAAAATAACGACATGTATTAGTTGCCAAAAATGATTTCATTCTTAAAATTTCATCCTTTATAACACCTATCTTATGATGATGGGTATTTAATCCTTTATAAAAAAAACTTGAAATCTAAAGGTTGTCATTTGTGATGCGTATGGTAATATCTCGAAAACTACTACAAATGTACTTCAAGGATTATGATCAATGTTCATAAGGTATATACGATATACATATGACATGTTTTTAAAAAAACTCTATACTTTTTATATGTTATAATTAACGACTTTCTTTTACTTACAATTTTTTAGGTGTTCATGGAATGGACTTTGGCTACTCAACTCATCAAATGTTGTCTACATAGGCGTACTTCAAGGATTATGATCAATGTTCAAGAGGTATATACGATATACATATGACATGTTTTTAAAAAACTCTATACTTTTTATATGTTAGAATTAACGACTTTCTTTTACTTACATTTTTTTAGGTGTTCATGGAATGGACTTTGGCTACTCAACTCATCAACGTTATATACATATATTTATATGTCAATACTATCAAAGGTGGAAAATACAATAGATAGCATTTATTATGTTCGTAGTTAAAAACCATATTGTTTATCGTATAGTTGGGAGATTTCTTATTCTTCCTTTCAATAATAATGAAACTTATTATAGATCAATATTCTCTTAATGAAAATACGATACCTATTTATGTTTGTTGTTGTTTCTTACTTCATTTGTGCACGCAACTACCTAATGAATAATTTCTTTAAAATTTCCCGCAATTCAGATGAGGCTCCTGAGAGGAGTCATTTAAGTTTCACAAATGTAATAAATAGTATTGCAGGTTTGACAGTTAATGATAATATAATGTGTCTTAAGCTACTTCTTGAGCATCTATCTACTATATGTAGCGTGAAAAGGTGTCAAACTTGGTGATCTAAGATCAACATTTTAATACATGAAAAAGGATGGGTGGGACACATTAAGTAATTAAGTATGACAAATGGATAAAAAGTGAATCGGTTTGTACGTTAGGCGTAGTAATTTTTGTTCATGTTTCTTCCGTAGTAATTTTTGAAACCGTTATAAATATATATTACCACTTTGGGGGTCTTATAAAAGGATACAAATTTATATATCATCTTGGGAGTTCTAATAATTTACTCCAGGTCTTATAAAAAGATATTAATTTGTGTATCATATTGGAACTTCTAATATATTATCAATCACAACTTACTTTTACTTACATTTTCTATGGACTATTAGGTGTTCACGGATGGACATTTGCTACTAAATTGATTATAACCCGGTCGAGATGGAATCTGAATATCAACCGTGGAAAACTAGAAGGGGGTTGAATAGTTTTGCCGATTTTACGTTAGTTTCAAAACTTTTAGATTCGTTGATATGTCGATCTTGTGGATGTGGAGAAAGTATAGATCTAATGATAAAGTAAGTAAATAAAGTAAAGCGAAGGAAAGAAAAGACACAACCGATGTATAGTGGTTCGCTACAAGGACACCTTCCTTGCCTACTCCACTCCCCGAGTCACCTACTCGAGAGTTCAAGCACTATGTCAACAAACTCCTTCACTTGGCGGAGAAGCCTTCACAACGTTGCTTACACTTTTTCCGGTACAAAGCTAGATACCGAGTCCGTAACACGGTGGACCAAACCAACACGACTATTACACAACAAATATGTGAAATATCAAATACAAGATCTTCGTTATGTAAATCTTATGGAGTGACAAATCAATCAAGGACCCTTGCTTGGATGACTTGTAGAATGCTCGTGATCTCGCCTTAGTGAAGGACCTATATGAGGATCACAATAGAAAGAAAGAAGAACAACTCTCTAGATCAAGTGATCTATATGTTAGAAGAGAATGAGAGTGTATGAGAGATTTAGTAAGAAGAGGGTGAATAAGAATGAAGAAATGGCTCTCTATTTATAGGAAAATTCCTTCATCGTTCCCACGGATCCCTTCCACAAGGGATCCGTCTAGTGTAATCCTAGGGATCCGTGGAATGCTCCTCTTTGCCCATGGGTTTTTGGTTATGGGTCATGGGTTGGTCCATGGGTTATCTTTAGATTCAATGTATCTAAGTATACATTGTATCAAGTCTCTTTGGGTATGGTTTAAGATCCATGGGTTATGATTTTTACCCATCCTAATAAACTATTACAACAAATGCTTAATTACTACATTTTTGTATTTAAATGGCTATATGTAAATGCTTTACAAAACTAACATGTATCCTTTATAATTATACTTAAGATAACATTATATTTTTATCAACAAAACACAAAGAGATCGCAAAATATTAATAAACGGTTTTACGGTTTATTTGTATTAACAATCTTCCCTTTTGTTGATGACAAAACATAATGTTATGATGAGTAAAACTTAAGAATAGATGTAATTTTGAAAGCCCGAAGCCCTAAGTTTTACTTCTTCTCCCCTTTGTCGAAACAAAAGTTAACCCTGGAAGAAATAAACATAAAAGGTGGAAAAATAGTCCACGATCACTAACTCCCCTCGACGGTAGCTCCCCTTGTTTGGGGCGTCAAGAGAAGAAAAATAGAAATCCTACAAAAGAAAGGTTAGTAACATGCTTAAATAATCTTGTGATTGTCGAGAATCAAGATTGGGAGCCAAGGTATGTAAACAAGGCCTTGTAATAAAACAACAAATTGTAGTGGTATTTATGCCACCTACAAGCATGTAAAAATAAGAACAAGACTTGTTCTTGAAAATGACTCAAATGAAAAAGTACAATAAAAATAGTAGTATTGATTCCGTCCATGCTTGCATAAGGTTTATGGATGGAGGTTTTGATGAGTGATGGTATTGATGCGATCTAGTATGAGGTTGAGTATGAATCGCATTTCTTCCCTAACTTCTATTGCGATTTCCCTAGTGGATTGGCAATGTTCACAATGTAGGTGATGTGGGTGATGAGTGCGGAAGTTTTCCGGGTTGTTTTGATTTGAGTTATGCGGAAGATGTGGTGGAAAAATAGGAAAATATGGATCAACATCCGAATATTTGTAAGTGGTGGTGGAAAAGAACCTAGATGTTCTTGTAATGTGATGGGAGCTAATGGTGGTGATGTTTCAAGATTTTGAAAGATATTATTTGGAGATGGGTGGTGTTGAAAAGACTATTTCTTTTGTTTAGATTGTTTAGATCTTGTTGGAGTCTTAAGGAGTTCCAAAAGAGTGACTTTGGGTGGTGATGAGGTTGGTGTACTTGTTGGAGATGAGGAGGTGCTATTATGGAAGCATCTTGTGGTGAGTTATTTGTTGAGGATGAACCATTTGAGGTTGTTTTTGCTAAGCAACAAGATCGGATACTAATCCGTGCGGATATCCTAGAGTTTGATTGTGGTATTTTGGATGGTGGAAGTACAAAGGTTTGGATATCATGATTGTTTGTACTAGATGATTCTCCTAAAAGGTTTTTGGATGACATGGTGTATTGTGTATGTGAGGATGAGATGGATTATGCAAGCATTTTGGGAGTTCTATATATAGAAAAACAAAGCATTGTAATGAATGCTTGAACCAAAATGTGGATTAAAATCTAATGATTAGATATGAATTCAAGGCATTTGATCATGAGAACACAAGAATTAAAGAGCATACTCCCAAAAATGAGACAAATGTGGATTTTTCATCAAAAATGAAAAGAATAGAAGTTAAAAACAGCTTCTATCTTCACGGATCCCACAGATCCTTCCCTTGAGGGATCCGTCCGGCATGAAGGTGGGATCCGTGGTCAGTGATTCAGCAAAGACAAAATTTTTTTTTGGAAACATTTTTGCCTATTGTGTGCCTATATGCAAACGATTTGGAGTTGCGATTTTCTCGACCTCTAGAAAGAAAAGGAAAATAACTAGAGAAAAATAAATCCTATTGAGATAACCTGAAAACACACATTTGGTACATAAGTACGTAATATTGTGTTATCAATGCTCCTAATTCATTTTTGCTTAAATGAATGTACCCGAAAACACATATTAGTTATGTGTTCCCTTTAGCATTCAAAAGACATGAGATGCAATGAAAACGAGTTTTTACTTTGTATTAATAATGAAAAAGTGATTTGTCCTAGACGTGAGAAATTGCTTTATCATTCTTTTTCGAAAACATTTTGAAAAGAGATTTTCTTTAAAAATGTGTATGTAGTTATATGAAAAAAAAAATAAAAGTAGAAGACTTATCTTGGGTTTTGAAAATTCCCGTATTGTTTGTGAGTTGTGCGTGAAATAGAAATCCTAGACTCAGAAAGAAGAAGGCTAGTGTTTACATACCTTGTAGCGTCAAATAAGTTACGACGTTTGTTCCATTAGACCAAGACCAAGACGAAGTAGGTTGAATTGTTCCCGCTTCAACGGTTTGGTGAGGACGTCGGCTATGTTGTCTTCGGATGCTACCTTCTCAATAGAGATGTTCCCTTTGAACATTGTCTCTTAAGAGGTGATGTCGAATCTCTATATGCTTTGTGCGAGAATGCAATCGGATTCTTGCTTAGGTCGATGGCACCTTTGTTGTCAAATAGGATGGCTATGTCGCTTAGATGGATGTCGTAGTCGACTAACGCTTGTTTCATCCATAGTGCTTGTTGGCATGCTTTCGCGGAGACGTACTCGGTTTCGGTTGTTGATATAGCTAGTGCCGTTTGTTTCTTAGAAAACCAAGACGTTAAACAACATCCCATGAAAGTACATACCCCACTTGTACTTTTTCTATCAACGTAATCACCGCATGGTCGAATCTGCATATACAATTGTTTCTACTCCCGTGCCCTTAGGATACCATAATCCTAATTGTGTTGTACCCTTAATATATCTAAATATCCTTTTACGGCTTCTAGGTGTGATGTTTTAGGGTCTTCTTGAAACCTAGCACATAAGCAAACACTAAACATGATATCCGCCTACTTGCCGTGAGGTAGAGAAGACTACCTATCATGCCACGATATTTAGTATTATCTACTGATTCTCCGCCTTCATCTTTTTGAGTATGGTGTCGGATGACATTGGAGTCCTAATAGGTTTTGACTCTTCTAGACCGAATTTCTTTAACATCTCCTTGATGTATTTAGATTGATTGAAGAAGATACCATCTTCTACTTGTTTTATTTGTAGACCAAGAAAGAAACTAAGTTCTCCCATCATACTCATCTCGAACTCGTCATGCATGATTTTAGAGAAATCATCACACATGTCTTGACAAGTGGATCCGAATATAATATCATCTACATATATTTGTACTATGATTATATGTGACTCTCTTTTCTTAGTAAAAGTGTGTTGTCAACTAACCCCATGGTGTAGTTGTGTTTAACTAGAAATGACTTGAGTCTATCATACCAAGCTTTTGGAGCTTGTTTAAGACCGTAAAGGGCTTTCTTTAATTTATAGACATGTTTGGGTTTTCAAAATCAATGAAGCCCGGAGGTTGAGCTACATATACTTCTTCATTTATGACACCATTTAGAAAAGCGCTTTTGACATCCATTTGATAAAGCTTTAGATCATTAGCACAAGCATACGCAAGAAGTATTGTTAATCTAGCCACGGGGGCGTAGGTCTCATCAAAGTCTATTCCTTCTTGTTGGTTATACCCTTGAGCAACGAGTCTAGCCTTGTTCCTAGACACGACTCCGTTTGCATCTAATTTGTTTTTATAAACCCATTTGGTTCCTATTATGGTTTGATTACTAGGTGGAGGGACAAGTGTCCAAACATCATTAGAGACAAATTGATTTAGTTCTTCTTGCATAGCCATTACCCAACTCTCATCTTTTATGGCTTCTTGTGTATTCTTAGGTTCTAAGGTTGAAACAAAACAAAACAAGTTACTTTGGTTTTGAACTTGAGACCTTAATGTTCGTTCGTTTAGTTTTCCTATGACTTTATCTACGGGTGATCTTTGGATTCTTTAATGTTTATTATTTCATCACTTATAGGTTCTTCTTCTTCACTAATCTTTTCTTTATTACTATAGCTTCACTTTCTATAATCTCGTCATCTATAAGAGGTGGAGAGGGTTTGGGTGGACTTTCATCAAATTTTATATTTAATGACTCTTCTACCTTCATTGTTTCTTTGTTTAATATGACGTAAGCTTTGCTATTTGGCGAGTAACCTAAAAAGATACCTTCGGTTGATTTAGGATCAAATTTTGTAAGGTAATCTTTAGTGTTAAGAATAAAGCATTTACTACCAAAGACTCTAAAGTGATTTAACGTAGGCTTTTTGCCTCGAAGTAACTCATATGGAGTTTTTCCTAAGATAGGTCTAATTAAGACTCGATTGAGTATGTACGTTGAAGTATCAAAGGCATTACACCAAAACTTTTGAGGTATGGATTGTTCATTATGCATGGTTCTACTCATTTCTTGTAAGGTTCTATTCTTTCTTTCTACTACCCCATTCGATTGTGGAGTGCGTGGAGCCAAGAAGTTGTGAGTAATACTATTAGCGTCACAAAAAGCTCCGAATTGCACTTCATTATCGAATTCCTACCATGATCCGTCCTAATAGACACTATGGGACTTCCTAGTTGTCTTTGGATCTTTTGCTTAATATTTCAAAACAGTTAAAGGTTTCGCTTTGTTCTTTAAAAATGTTGTCCAAGTATACCTAGAATAGTCATCCACTATGACCAAAGTATAGTAGTTGCCTCCATAACTTTGGATAGCGGATGGACCAAATAAATCCATATGTAGTAATTCTAGACACCTAGTTGTGGACACCATGTTTTTAGCTTTATGACTCGAATGAGCTTGTTTTCCTATATTACAAGCATCACAAAAATGATGTTCATATTTTAACTTAGGTAGGTCTCTTACTAGATCTTTGGATGATAGCGATTGAAGAAGTCGCATGTTGGCGTGACCCAATCTTCGATGCCATAAGGTCAAGTATCATCCATAGAGGTAAGACATAGTTTGTCCTTAGGTTCATTACCGATTTTAATGACATAGACTCCATGTTTCCTAATTCCTTTTCCTATGGTAATGCCATTTTTAGTATCTTACTACGGTTTTGGTAAAAGTACATTGCACTTTTATCACATATTTGTCCTATACTTAAGAGGTTAAAGTTTAGGTTTTCTACGTGACACACATCGTTAATGGTTAGAGATTTGTTAGAAATCGTACCTTTACCGATGATTCTACTTTTGCTATTTCCAAACACCACATTACCTCCATTGAAGGATTCATATGTGGAGAATAGATACCTATTCCCGGTCATGTGCCTCGTGCATCCGCTATCCTTGACCTATTCATCGGGGTCTAGATCGACCTTTAAGCACACCTCGTCATTTGCCATGAGACAAATTTCTTCATCCTCCTCGTCGCTCATTCCTCATGTGCCGCTCACGAACGCCTTTTGATCATCCCGTTTGGGACACTTACTAATAAAGTGGTTTGGGTCCCCACATTTAAAGCAAGTACGATCATCCTTTGGCTTCGTCCTCTTTGCTTTTCCAAAGCCTTTCTTATCGGCATATGGTTGTTTGACGATCTTCCTTTCTTCTAAAGAACTTTTAAAGTCCCTTACCACCATCGCAGCACTCTTCGTCGTCACTACTCAAGAGGAGTTCTCTCATCGCTCGTAGCCTTTTGGCTTCAAGCGCAAGAGATTTGTGTTTTCTTTCACCTTTGAAGCTTCAAATCTTTAGCAAGGACAAGCTAGTAGACTTTCAGGTTGCCTATGAGTTCATCGAGGGTGAGAATTGTCAAATATTTTGACTCTTCGATCGCCGTCACCTTGGATCTCCACTTCGATGGAAGTGCCCTTAGATATCTCCTAACATGATTACGGCTAGAAAAAGATTCATCAAGTGCTTGTAAAGATGTAATAATAGTATTAAAGTTAGCAAATGAATGATCTATAGTTTCCTCATCCGATATTGAAAATTGTTCATATTGTTGAACAAATAAATCAATTTTATTATTTTTAACTTGTTGGTTGCCTTGATGAGTTACAACTAAAGAATTCCAAATTTCTTTAGAGGTTTTAAGCATAGAAATTCTTTTCAATTCCTTTTCGGTAAAGCATTATATAAAACCGTTTTTGCTTCACTATTTTTAGAAAGCTTTTTCTTCATTTCATCGTTTAGTTTATCATGAGGTATGTGAACTAAATTTCCTTTATCATCATTTGAGGTAGCCTCAAAATCACCTTCAACAATAATGTACCAAAGATCAATATCTTTAGACTTCACATATGTTTCGAATATATTTATCCAATAAATAAAGCCATTAGTTTCAAGTAGTGGTGGTCGTTGCATAGATTGCCCTTCCTTATAATTTTCAGAACCCATAGTGATCGAAAAGTTTTTAAAATACAATTTTATTTTAAAACTTTTATAAACTTAGCTCTTGATGCCAATTGTGGAAAACTAGAAGGGGGGTTGAATAGTTTTGCCGATTTTACGTTAGTTTCAAAAACTTTTAGATTCGTTGATATGTGAGATCTTGTGGATGTGGAGAAAGTATAGATCTAATGATAAAGTAAGTAAATAAAGTAAAGCGAAGGGAAAGAAAAGACACAACCGATGTATAGTGGTTCGGCTACAAGGACACCTTCCTTGCCCTACTCCACCCCCGAGTCACCTACTCGAGAGTTCAAGCGATATGTCAACAAACTCCTTCACTTGGCGGAGAAGCCTTCACAACGTTGCTTACACTTTTTCGGTACAAAGCTAGATACCGAGTCCGTAACACGGTGGACCAAACCAACACGACTATTACACAACAAATATGTGAAATATCAAATACAAGATCTTCGCTACGAAATCTTATGGATTGACAAATCAATCAAGGACCCTCGCTTGGATGACTTGTAGAATGCTCGTGATCTCGCCTGTAGAAGGACCTATATGAGGATCACAATAGAAAGAAAGAAGAACAACTCTCTAGATCAAGTGATCTATATGTTAGAAGAGAATGAGAGTGTATGAGAGATTTAATAAGATTAGGGTGAATAAGAATGAAGAAATGGCTCTCTATTTATAGGCAAATTCCTTCATCGATCCCACGGATCCTTCCATGCGGATCCGTCTAGTGTAATCCTAGGGATCCGTGGAACGCCTCTTGCCCATGGGTTTTTGGTTATGGGTCATGGGTTGGTCCATGGGTTATCTTTAGATTCAATATATCTAAGTATAATTGTATCAAGTCTCTTTGGGTATGGTTTAAGATCCATGGGTTATGGTCCATGGGTTATGATTTTTACCCATCCTAATAAACTATTACAACAAATGCTTAATTACTACATTTTTGTATTTAAATGGCTATATGTAAATGCTTTACAAAACTAACATGTATCCTTTATAATTATACTTAAGATAACATTATATTTGTTATCAACAAAACACAAAGAGATCGCAAAATATTAATAAACGGTTTTACGGTTTATTTGTATTAACATCAACGTTTGTACGCCTTATTGACAACGGAACAGAAGGGTGTGTATGACACCATCGTGAAATCCGTTGATAGTGGAACAGGGGGTATCTATTTTGTTTACGGTTACGGAGGTACCGGTAAAACGTTTTTATGGAAAACACTTGCAGCCGGCGTTAGAAGAAAAGGTGATATAGTTTTGAACATTGCATCAAGCGGTATTGCATCTTTGTTAATGTCGGGAGGACGAACTGCTCACTCCAGGTTTCATATTCCAATAAACGTTGATGAGACCTCCACTTGCTCAATAAGTGCTCAATGCGATCTGGGAGCAATGTTAAAAAAAGTGCAAGCTTATTATTTGGGATGAAGCGCCTATGACAAATAAGCTTTGTTTTGAGGCTTTAGATCAGTCTTTGAGAGACATACTTCGTAGGAGCCGATATGACGCGTGTGATCAGCCTTTTGGAAACATGACGATGGTGTTTGGCGGTGATTTTAGGCAGGTTCTTCCTGTCATTCCGAAAGGATCACGCCAAGACATTATTGGTGCTTCTTTGAAGCAACCATACCTATGGGATTACTGCAAAGTTCTTAAGCTAACCGCTAATATGAGGCTTACTGTGGGTTCACGACCGGAAGATGTTAGCGAGATAAGAGAATTTGTAGAATGGATATTGAATGTGGGAGACGGCAAGCTTGGAGGACCAAATGAAGGAGAGGTTTCAGTAGATGTGCAGGAAGATATTCTAATAGATGCTGCTGATGACCCCATAGCATCTATTATTGACTTTACTTATCCAAACATGTTGGATAACATACATGATCCGGCCTACTTCCAAGAAAAGGCAATTTTGGCACCCACAAATGAGTTAGTCGACACTATAAATGAACATTTGTTGGCCAAATTTCCAGGATAAGAAAGGGTCTACTTAAGTTGTGACAACGTGGATAAAAGTGAGCGCGGTGCTGTCATATATCAGTCTATTTTCTCGCCTGAATTTATAAATGGATTGAAGTTCTCATGTGTTCTAAACTACAGGCTTGCTTTAAAAGTCGGAGTGCCGATTATGTTGTTAAGAAACATAGACCAATAAAATGGTTTATGTAATGGTACAAGACTTCAAGTACTTAAATTAACAAGAACCTCTATTCAGGCGCTATCATTAACGGAATCAACTTCGGAAAAAAGGTGATTATTCCAAGGTTGAGGATTACTCCGTCAGATAAGTGTTTGCTTCTTAAGATTGTCGAAACAATATCCGATATCGATATCTTTGCCATGACAATCAACAAAAGCCAAGGGCAATCGCTTTTAAAGTTGGTTTGTACTTGCCCGTCCTGTGTTCACACATGGACAACTCAGACGCTGTCGTATCAAGAGTAAAAAGTAGGCGGGGTTTGAAGGTTGTCGTTTGTGATCGGGATGGTAATCTCTCCAAACTACAACAAATGTCGTGTATAAAGAAGTACTTGAAGGTCTTTGAACAAGGTTCATGTTGTATCATGTATGTATCATTGGTGTAATCACGTTATATTATACTATGGTTCATTATTTTTAATGTTACAAGGTTTGTTAGCAACTCAATTGATCATTAAAATGACACATCATTTTATGTTCGAGTCAATCTATTTTAGATTGGTAACGCGATGGTTGTAAATCTATTGTGACTCACACATATTTTAAATTTAACAAATTTATGTTATTACTTTTATTATCATCTCATTTATCTATTTTTTAAAAATAACCCGGTGTCAACGGGTCTCTAAGCTAGTATAAATATATAATGTATATGTATAATCTTTTGGAAACTACTGCAGTCAAAAGGATAGGTAATATGTATCTCTAGTTCTCTTTTTTCCATTTCTTTACTAATATATATCCCAAATTATAACATTTTGACCTTTCCAAAGTCATTTTATTTCAACTTTGACTTTAATTTCTTTTTTAAATACTTGATGTAAAAATATACATGGATATGTGATTTAAATGCATTTTATTGATATACCTTTCATCTAGTATTATATAACATGAAAAGAAATAATTAATGTCAAAGTCGGAAGAAAAAGACTTTGAAAATAAAAATGGACTTATAATTGTTATGAGTATTTCATAATTTAAAAGGCTTAAAAATTCAGACTGCTAAATGTTGCTTGTTATGAGATAATTTCAAAACTTGATCAATACTTGTAACCGTCATATTAATAATCAAATAGATGATTTAATGGGAACAAAATGTCATGTAACCATAATAACAATAAGGGTGCGTTTGGTTCACAGAATGTTTTTGAAAAAATTGTAATTTTTGGAAGGAATTGTAATTTGAATGAATTTTTATTCAAAGAATTGAAATATGTTGGAATTGTAATGTGTTGTAATTGTAATTGATGAAATATGTCATTGTGTTTGGTTGACTTGCAACGACGCAACATAATGTAATTCAGAAAATAATAATAATAATAATAATAATAATAATAATAACAACAACAACAACAATAATAATAATAATAATAATAATAAATATTATTATTATATTATATTATTATTATTATTATATAAATATTATTATAATAAATATTTATTATATTATATTAATAAATATTATTATAATAAATATTATTAATATTATTATTTAATTTTATATTAAATATTTATTATTATTATTAATAAATTATTATTATATTATGATCATTTATTTTTTTATTTTATTTTATTGTTATATAAATATTATTATAATATGTATTTATTTTTATATAATAATATTAATAATAATAATAATGTTATTATATAAATATTATTATTTTAATATTTATATAATAATTATTATAATATTATTATTATTATTATTATTATTATTATTATTATTATTATTATTATTATTATATATTATTATTTTAATATTTTATAATAGTATTATTATTATTATTATTATTATTATTATTATTATTATAAAATATTATTATAATAAATATTTATTATTATTATTATTATTATTATTATTATATATATATATATATATATATATATATATATATATATATATATATATATATATATATATATATATATATAGAGTTATTTTCGTAACCATAAAAGGTCGAGAACTGCGAGAACTAGCAAGGACCAATCAAATTTTAGATAAATAATTATCATTTAATTATTAATAGCCTATTTTTGGAGGGGCATTTTCGGTAGTTTAAAATTTGTACATTTAATAAAAATCTGTATTTACTCCTTTATTGTAGGAATTGGTTACCTGTTACATGATCAAAATTATCTCTCTTCAGTATCAAACCCTAAAACAGTTTCTTATCATCACTACACAAAAAAAAACACGATCAACACCAGTTACTTATCATCATCATCACTGAAAAAAAATACAAATGGATTCCACACGTGAAAACACTACTGAAGATCATTCCAATGTTCAAGTTGAAATTAATGAAACACCTATTGAAACACATTCGCATGATGTAATCCAAACATTGTTGCCATTATTAACTTTGATGAACATGATCATTCTGGTATTCTAAAAAAATCATAAGTGCAGCATGTCTCGTGAAACTAGACACAACATGCGCACTTGCAAACTGAGGAAAAACAAAGGCATGGAAATAAAGGTTGAAGACAATCAAGTTGATCGAGGAATAAAGATTTGAAGATGATTTATTCAAACACAAGATATCAGTTTAAGTAGTATTTTTGTTTAATGTTTTTATGAATAAATATTGTATTTAGTTTGTTAAGGAAATTTGTTTTCCAAGTCTAGTTAATGTATGAAAATGTTCCATAACATTCAAAGTTTCATCTTTTAATTCGAATATAATAAATATGGTGTTTGGTTTTCATAAATACTCTTGTTTGTATTAGTAACTGTATTATAAGGTATACAAGTGTTTTGATATATGTTAGGATTATTAAGTGTATTATTAAAATACATCTATGAAAAATACATCTGTGTTTGGACTAGTGAATAGATTATAAGGTATACAGGAGTTTTGATTTCTGTTAAGATTAGTATCTGTATTTATAAAAATACATTTGATGAAATACACTTGTGTTTTGTTTAGTAATCTGATTATAAGGTATACATGTGTTTTGAGTTGTGTTTGTATTAGTAAGTATATGTTAAAATGTATATGTGAGAAGTACATGTGTTTGAAATACATTTTTGAGAATACATGAGTTTGAATTACTAAGTCTATTAGTCTATGGTGTTTCTATGAAACACATGTATTTTGATTTGTGTTAGGATTACTATCCGTATTTATAAAGGTACATTTTGATGAAATACACTTGTGTTTTGTTTAGTAATCGGATTATAAGGTATACATGTGTTTTGAGTTGTGTTTGTATTAGTAAGTATATTGTTAAAATACATATGTCAGGAATACATGTGTTTGAAATACATTTTTGATAATACATGAATACTACTGAGTCTATTAGTCTATGGTGGTTCTTTGAAACACATGTATTTTTTTTTGTAGTATATGAGTTTGAACTACTAAATATATTAGTCACAGGTGTTTCTGTGAAACACATGTATTTTAACAAGTGCATACAATAAATTATTAGCTGAATGGTACATTACACATGTGCACATAATAAGTTATTAACTGCATAATACTCTTTGTATTATAATTGCACAACATGGAATCAAAATATGACAATTTAACTGAAGATAATTTACCATCTTCCAAATCTGTTTAAAAAGAACGAAAACATCATGTTCGAAATACCCAACACAGGCAACCAAGGCCGTCACAATCCTAAAAACATCACCAACTACTGGTTAAACCAAACATAAGACATCACTTATTCTAAAAGTCTTGACCAAACAATCTTTACTGGGAAGTTTTTAATTTCATTCAGCATACCACGGACTTTCGCAGTCAGTAAAATGCAACCAAAAAGCAAAATTTTCATGGCAAACTTCATTCTTAACTTTTTCAGATGTGATATTTGCTTGCGCACATCATCCACCAACCCATAGTCATACGTATCACATGTTTCTCCCATGTATGTTTCCAGATGTGATATTTGCTTGCGCACATCTCTTCTACAACTGGTTGCTATGTTTCCAGATGTGATATTTGCTTGCGCACATCTCTTCTACAACTGGTTGCTTTACTCTGAACCTACCGCTTCTCCTTGATTCTGAAAAACATATATGATGTGCCTTATACATTAATGCACTTTGATACAACTAATCACTAATATTTATTCTATAAAGAAATTACATATCAACACAAGTGTAATTCAAGCATCAGATTATATTTTACACAAATAACATCTCAAAACACCTCAAATTCACAAATGCACTTTTGATGTTTAATTAACTGAAGTATCTAGAAAGTATACAACTAATATTGAACACAAATTCATTTTAATATATAAAATAACTAATTGAAACATCTGCAACATATACAACATCTATACAACACAAATGCTCAACACTTGAAACATTAAAACACTTGAACTTAACAAAAAAAATACAGGTGTTTCACAAAAAATACATATATTTTAACAGTACACTTACTAGTCCTAACATATATCAAAACACATGTATACCTTATACTACAATTACTAATACAAATACAAATATTTATAAAAAAACAAACACCATACTTATTATCGAATAAAATATAAAACAACTATTGATTGTTCTAATATTCTTTCAATACCAATGTATGAACAACTAATCTATCTAATATCAGAGAAAACAGGTTCTTGCATAATTAATCAGACAAAACAAACACAAACTTTGATATGTTTTTCATACTATAATATACAAAACATCAATGCACACTCAAGATTAGATACTTTTTATCACACACAATCGTCTTCTTCTACAGCTAAAAACGGGTTTTAGAAAAAAATGAATAACATACCTTTCATTGATCAACGAAAAAAACCGTGTTTGTGTTGGGGTTTGCTATGACTTTTTTCGATTGAAAACCCTAATTATTTTGAATTGTGAATTTGTTTTAGGTTAAGATATGTTTTGATTGGATGATTTGTTGAATGAATGAAACTTCCCCGATAATTGTGCTAGTTTAAGTGGAACTGAATCAGTTACCAAAATGAGTGATATATAAAATGCCAACTTTGCCCTCCGAATTCAAAAAAACTCACATAAATTGTATCACTTATTTACGAAAATGCCATGCTCATTCTCAACCATTGATGATATAATCTAACGGCTAAGATCGGTTCTCGCAGTTCTCGATCTTTTATGGTTCTAAAAGAACCCTTCCCTATATATATATATATATATATATATATATATATATATAATTCCTCAATAATAATAATCATAATAATAATAATAATAATAATAATGTATACCAATATTTATATAATAATAATAATAATAATCATAATAATAATAATAATAATAATAATAAAATTACGAATTACAACGTAATGCAAAACTTTCCATCCAACATCCTATGTAATTTGAATTACCTTCTTTGATGTAATTGTAATGACTGAATTACAATTACAACACAAACCAAACAACCTATGCAATGTAATCTGAATTACAATTCCCTCAATTCTGCGAACCAAACAGCTAACGTAATGTAATCAAATTACAATTACATTCAATTACACTGGATTACGGTGATACTGAAAAAAATTTATTGATATACATTAAAATGTCAGTTATAAACTATTAAATCATATATGATTTAGCCCTAATATCACATGAGGTATTCAAATTTATTGAAAAACACGAAAAAAACTTAAAAAAAAACGTGAAAAACGTGAAAAACACGATTTTTTTTCAAAAGTATATAAAAGTGTTTATCTATAGAAAGATAATTAAAAGCTCATCGTAATGGTATATTTTTTTTCGCTTGACGATTAATGGTTTGAAATATATTTATATTTGAAAAAAAATGATGAAAGTGGGTTTTTTTAATTGTTGTGATTAATCTAATCAATTAGATATAATAAAAATAAAGGGTGGAGATTGATCTCTTAGTATGTAAAAAAAAAATTGTTCTCAAATGATATTAAATCCCGATTGTAATAATAATAAGTTCCTCTAAAACATTAAGTAATGGAGTTAAAAAATCTTATGTTACTTTGACCAGCAAAAAATTCTAATTTTGTCTCTTAAAGCAATACAAGTAAGTTGACTTTCCTCGTTAATTTAATCTGAAAATAGTATACCTAATGTCCATCGACGACTATATTATTAGAGTGGTAATCAAAAACATGCATTCACCGTATCCAAGCTATAGTTTTTTTTTTAATGTTGATACAAAAGTTGGGCGTTCTGGTTTGGAGCTCGGCTCTCGTACCAATTGAAATTCTTGCTTGAGACACTGCGCACTAAGAGACAAAAGACACCGTTAGGCTTACGTGGGATTGTCTCCACGATTATCCTCGGCGTGTGAGTAAAATAATCGGTTTAGGGTTTAAGGAGAATTAGGGTTTGAGATCGTACCTTAAGCGAGGATATGATTCCTTTATATCTGCGGAATCCTTGTTGGTTCCGTGTTCCTCAACTTCGGCGTATCCGCCTAAGTCGGTTGGGAATGATAATCCTCTTATTTAGAAGATATCGGATATCTATTCCGTGAATAGCTTTGGGCTTGGGCCTTCGTGAGCCCAAACCTCTGTCGGTGTAGCCCGACTCGTGCGGGCTAAGTTAGTGTTGGACTTTAGCGGGTTCGTGACCGGATGTAGACTATCGTCATCATGTCCCCAGGTCTAGTATGCGCAGTGCGTAACTGCGGATGCTAGACTAATAACCATAGTCAATGAAAAATATACCAAACGTAACAAAGAAGCCAAAGAAATATGCGCTGGATACATTGTATCCAGCCGTAATATTAAAAAATGGGCGCCTCGTAAATCGGGGGAAAGTTACTGCACCTGTGTCCCATCAAGCAATCTCAACCACACAGTTAGGGTTAGTGGAGTCCACGTGTCGCTTATCGTGTGGATGAGAAAAACTATATAACTTATCGTTTCATTTTCACCGGGTTTCTCACAGTAAAACTCCATCCACCATTGTTAAAGCATTCTTGTAGTTGCAATCCAGAAATTAGCCAACCACAAAGGTAACCGCGCGTGCGCTTTATCAAAAAATAATAACACTATGGTTAAACAGTTGTCTGACTTCACCTCCGACCTCACCGTGAGCGATCGATGGAATTCACCTCAGTACTTTATACCCTGGATGTGCATCCGGTTGTTCGGGTCGCGAGCCACGATGCGGATTTCCCGAAGGAAAGTGGGTGTATATACGATTATTGGTCGCGAATCAGCGTGTGCCCTGTCGCGCTTTACGTGCGGCGTGTTAAACTATTATAATCTACACATATCGCGGTTACCTTTGTATTGTGCGGCCAAAATTACCAATTTTGAGGTAAATTGCCGTTTGTTGGCGATTAACCCCACCATCCACCTATTCGCGCCTTTTATCACACTACGTGGGCGCATGGGTGGGTGTCCTTCTGGCCTTGTTGGTAGCTGCGGTGTTACGGATAAATTAGATTCACTTAGGCCCGGAGGAGTATTTCTTACGGGTAGATGATACATGCTTTCCACGGAATTATGATTTTTATACGGGGTACATTAGAGAGGATGAGTGCCGTTGCACGGGTCTTATGTCGCCGGGATGCGGGCGATAAATGCTAACCGCATCCCCATTAGTGCCTATCTGAGGATTTTGGTACACATGGGAATCGGTAGTAATTATTTTGGTCCGAAGATGAGATCCTATCTTCTTAGGCGCCAATGGCGGGGTGGGTACTTATTCCTCCGTACCTCGTGTGTAAATAATGTAGAGCATTCTTCCTTATATTTCGCGCATTATATAACTTTGTGTGTATATGTTGTCTTGTTTTGCGAGAGATGGATCTATTTACCGTAGTACTGACTAGCAAAGCCCGTAGAGGTAAAGGCGAGTCTGACCCTTGAAGGATGATGAGGGCCGATTCTAGCTGCGACCGCGAGGCGTACCATGGAGTGAATGTGGGGAAGCAGGAACTAGCTCCTCGATCGCGATGGGCGACACCGCGCAAAGCCTTCCTAATCCCAGTACCTTCCGCGTGGCGCGACCACCGCCCGTGCTGTGCCTCACCCTATGGAGGAAGAAGAACAAGAATCGGGCTCAATCGCAAAAGGACACGAGGAGATGATGGTGCGAGGCACTTCAAGGAAAAAGCGCCCGTGATCCATCTTGTGGAATTATCATCCAGCGATGGGCGTCTTCGCACCCATACGCTAATATCTCGGGACGCGATAAGTAATGCCGTATATGTATTGTTTCCTTTGTTGGTTGATGTGCGGTTGTGAATCTAACATTTCTACGGTGAGCGTCGCGGGGTGGAGCGGGTTATAGAGTCACCCCCAGGCTAGTCTGCGCGTTCGGCGCATTACGAGCCACAGTCGAACAATGAAGACACATCGATGTAGATGCACCCATGGAGCAATTGGTCGAAGAATTGGTGCGGTCT
This sequence comes from Chrysanthemum lavandulifolium, assembly GCA_022545495.1. Lineage (NCBI taxonomy): Eukaryota > Viridiplantae > Streptophyta > Magnoliopsida > Asterales > Asteraceae > Chrysanthemum > Chrysanthemum lavandulifolium. The sequence goes on along the minus strand of CM040239.1, from coordinate 65,395,844 downwards.
CCGCACATCGAGCCGCTGTCGTGGTGAAAGACCGAGTTTACGGTGGGGAGAATCAAGATTCACAAAGGACCAAACAATAGCGTTCTTTGGGCGCAAGTGGCAAACACCGGGCGCGGTGGATAGCGCCCAGCGGAGCAAAGGATGCGGCGCGTCGCGCTCGAAGCAAGTGAAGAAAAATGGCGATGTGCCAAATAAATCAAGCGTGCGGATGTTGCGGGTACAAGTCTGCGTGCCTTTGGGTACTTAAATACCTTGAGAAGGGCAAAGATGCGATGACATCCCAACTTGAAGGATTTTGTGCCCTTTGTGAAAGAAGCCTTTGGAGGTGCAAGAGGCAAAGCTAGCAAACTTAGCATTGAGTCTGACGAGGTTGTATCCTCAGCTGATGTCAACTATAGCTGAGCGCAGGTGGCTCGTAGGTCATGGTCTTCGTCTTGCCGCACTTAATACCTTGGACTGGAGTCACCAGAAGTGCGTAATGCCTTCGGGGAAGTAGTTCGATCGCTACGGGGGCGCGGCAAAGCGGTTGTAGAGGCTCTGCATGAATCGGAGCTGCTGAAGGTACCCGTTAATGAGGTACCAAATTATGATGCTAAAGCGTATGAGCACCTGGTTCCTTGCAATGAAAAGGATGAAAGAGTTAGAAATCCCCATGATTGCCGATCTTGGCGTGATCAGGATTATCCTATAGACGTCATCATGGCGGGGTTGACTCTTGCGGCGTCATCGTGCTTAGAAGGTGCGAAGCCGGCCGGATTACATCTTGAAACCCCATGACTCGCGACTGGTGTACTGTTTTCATGCGTCAAAGGATATTTTGAATCCGTTTGCTTTAGAAAAAGTGCCTTTGAAGGAGGTACTAGAAGCGCATGCGACGGACTTGCCCAAAAGAAAGGTATCAAGGGAAGGCAATCTTGTGCGGGGTTGGTGCGGCGCACCGACCAAGATCGATGGGTGCTTGGTAAGTGTTGCCCTTGTGTCTCGGCGGGATTGAGATCTGTTGAAGAGGCAGCGAGGCCAAAGATACCTCGAACCGCGTGGGTGGCTCATCTATTGAGCGTTGTAATAGTTGGTAGGTGCATGTGTTGCAAAATAACAATCTTTTTGTAATAACTCGTGGTTATAAAATCATCTCTTGGTGAGTGCACGTGGATATTGTTACAATTTGTGATGCGGTATTTGTCTGTTTGTCTTTACGTAAAAGACGTATTCATTGTTACATGTATATGCACGTGTGAATACTGCAGGAAAGCCATAATCGTGTATGAAGATCCCAAAAAATTTCAAGTATTATCATAGTCGTGTATGCTAATAATATTGACGTCTTGTAAATATAAAATTAAGGAAGCAAGTATCTTGGTTCCAAAGTTGTTAAGCGTGCACATGTGCAATGTTGTGCACCGTCGTGGGATGCGCGCAGAACTTATTCAACGTCTTGAGAACAAGGTGTTTAACAAGGATCGTGATCCGGTGTTGATGGGTTTGCAACCCTCTTACTCAACAAGTTGTTTAGTAGGTTAACTTATCCTTTTACCATCGTGGGTTTATTATGGTGCATGCTGCGCCATCGTGGGCAAGAAATAAAAAGTTGTTAAGACATACGGTATATGGAAATAACAAATTAAAATATGTCGTGAGTTAGCTAGAAACCATGGCGTTTTATTGATACTTGCAAGTTTTGATGATAAGTAAATAAGACAATTATACTAAGTAAAGAAAGAGTGACTACATAGATGTTTATTGGGCCTTTGAAAGTGCGAGGCGTCTGTCTTGTTGGGCGTAGCCCTTCCTATAGGTAGCACCTCTTGAGGTTGCGGATGTTCCATGTGCGTGGCGGTTCACGACCATCCAAGCCTCGTAGCTTATGCGAGCCCGTTCACTGATGCTTGATAACCTCGTAAGGTCCTTCCCATTTTGGTCCGAGCTTGCCCATGTCTTCTGCGTGGCTCGCATCATTAGCGCGGTGAGCGAAATCACACAGTGCGAAGGAGACAGCTGCGTGCTTTGGCGTCATAGTATCCTTTCATTCTTGACTTTGATTTTCCTCCCTTATAGATGCGGCGTTCGCGCCTTTCTTTCAGCGGTCCAAATCAAGGCGGCGTTCGTCGTCATTAGTTGCCATGTTAACCTCGGTGGTGCGAATGGTTGGCATTCAATTTCGGCGGTATGGCGGACACATCCCGTAGACTAGTGAAAGGGGTGTCTCCGTGCTAGTTTTATTGAGTGCGGTGCGCCCACAAAACATCGAGAGCTCTTCCACCCATCTTCCTTTGTATACGTCGGTAGCGCTTTAATTCCTTCGCCCAGGCTGCGATTTGCGCGCTCTACTAAGCCATTGGTTTGTGGGTGTTTAACTGATGCGAAGTGCTGTGTGATGTTCAACTTCTCGCACCAATCTTTGAAAGGATTTTCGCAGAATTGTTTCCCGTTATCCGAGATGATTTCGCCAGGTAAACCGAAGCGACATACAATGTTTTCCCAGACGAAGCGTTTTACCTGGTTGCCAGTGATTGTTACCACTGCTTTTGCTTCGATCCACTTAGTGAAATAGTCTATGGCGACTATGAGAATTTTAATCCTCCATGTTGGAAAAGGTCTGCAATGTCAATACCCACTTATAGAATGGCCATGGGGATGTGATTGGTGTTAGCTCGTCTTTGTGGTTTTGTGGGGCGGGTCGATGTACTTGGCGATCGTTGCACTTCCTTATTAAGTCCGCGCATCGCGGTGCATGGTTGGCGATGGTACCACGATCGCATGGCGCGCTACAGCGGACCGTGGTCACGAGTGCATCTTGCATGAACCTTCATGGATTTCTCGCGACACGTAATTTGCTTGTAGTGGGCCTACGGTGAGCCATGGTTGAAGGAAAAGCGTCGATGCGGTATGTTGTCTCGAAGTTGAATCTTTGCGCGTGCGCCGTATCCTGCGAGCTTCATACGCTCTTGGGGTAACATTCCTTTGTTTAGGAAGTCCGTGTCGGTGTCATCCATGTAGGACCTTCCTCCTCTATATTGTGAAACTTCCATCTCCGATATGGATTTGCTTTTCGGTGTTTCCACGGCACTTGCTTTGACGAGATGTGCGAAGCTTGTCGAAGCGATCTTGCTTAGTGCGTGCGCCTTGCGGTTTTCTCCTCTAGGAACTTGCTTGATAGTGAATCTATCAAAGCCTTTAATCAATGTCTTGGTCTTGTCGAGATCTTGAATCATATTTTCCTCTTTAGCGTATTCGCCCAACACGTGGTTGGCCGCTGTAGGAATCCACATTTGCTTCGAGTTCGTACACCCATTCGGTGCAATCGTGGTCCGTGATTAGAGCTTCATATTACGCCTCATTATTTGTTCTTTGTAAATTCAAAGCGCGGTGCGTAAGTGAATTCCATTCATACGGATTTGTGAGAATGAGGCGACTCGACCCGTCCGCGCGAGGATCCATCGTAAACAAGATCCATGGATCTAGTAGTACCTTCTTACTTGGTGCGGGGACCTCGTCGGTGTCGGCTTCTCGATGATGAAGTGCGCGAATTTGTCCTTTGATTGCGATGCAGCGATGCATAAGAGATGTTGTGTTCACCTAGCAATACACTCCACTTTTGGAGTCGGCACGATGCATCGGGTTTGGAGATGATCTGTTTGATCGGTTGATGCGTGATTCTTGCTATCGGGTGCGCTTGGAAGTACTGCGCGATCGTTTGGCGACAAACACCAATGCTAGAACTAACTTTTCCATTGCACTATAATTCATCTCCGTCTTCTTGGCGCTTTGCTTACAAAGTAGATGGGGTTTGTCTTGAATCCCTATCATTAGTAACCTTCTTGTTGCTCCATCGATTCGAGACAAGTACATGATCGACTCTTCCCACGGTCGGGGTGCAACAAGTGTTGGGGCGTTGCGGATCTTTGTTTGAGTGAGTGAAGGCTATACGCCTCCGTAGTCGGTGAAGTCACCCTTCTTTATGCACTTCTTGAGTGTCTTGAAAAGGGTAGCGATTTTCTGCGACTTGGATAGGAACTGTTTAGGCGGCCGACTTTCCATTGAGAGATTGGACCTCCTTCAGCGTGCGTGGTGAGGAAGATCGATGACCGCCTTTGTTTTTACGGGCATGGTTTTATACCGTCGGGTTCGATAAGGTATCAGAAACATGCCTTGATAGCTCGAAGGTACACTTTTTGGATTGACTTCATGTTGATCTCGTAGAGTTTTGAATGTTTCCTCAATGTCGCGTACTAACTCGCCTTGATATGGCTCTTTATGACTAGGTCATCAACATAGACCTCTAGATTGCGGCCCACTTTGCTTTTGAAAGCATTATCTACTAACTTGGTAGGTGGCGCCGCGTTCTTCAAGCCAAAGGGCATTTTGTGTAACAATAAGCGCCTTGGCTTGTGTGGAAAAGCTGTTTTTCCTCGTCTTCTTTAGCCATCTGTATTTGATGATATCCTTTGTATGCATCGAAACACTTTAATGGGTATCCGCACAAAGACTCTACTTTCGGTCTATCTACGGTAATGGATAGCGATCTTGTGGACATGCTTTGTTAAGGTCGGTGTAGTCTACACACATCGCCGTTGCCGTCGCTCTTCTTTACCATATTTGGATTGGAAAGCCGGTCATGGTAATAGACTTCCGCATGATTCTGCATCCACAAGTTTGTGTACTTCCGCGAGGATTGCTTGCTTGGCGCTCTGGAGCTGCCGCGCTTCTTACGGCGTATTGGTGAGTACCGCAGCCGGATTCTCGATCTATGCTCTGTTATGGAGCGTGGTACTCGGTCATGTGTTTTGGTTCCCATGCGAAAATGTCCAAGTTCTTTTGTAGTAGCGCCTGCGGCCGCTTTGGTTGTCCGACAATGACCCTCAGATGGATATTTCACAGTGCGGGTATTCGGGGTGGTGCAACCTTGATTTGGAATTACGGTTGCACGTTGTTACGGGATGCATGCCGTTTCGCATGTAATCGTGTTACATTCTCTATGTGGGATAGTGGCTTTGTGAGAGTAACAATGCCTCCTTCCTTTGGGAATTTAAGCATCCCATGCTGTTGTTGATGGACCTGCGGCGCATAGGCGATATCGGTCTCCGATAATGCCATTATATGGCGATGGAGATTTGATCACCATGAATTCCATCCGGGCCGTCGCGGAATGTTGTTCGTTTCGATCTTGACTAGTAGTCTTATTTGCCCCATCGGCCATATTTTTCACTGTAAAACCGATCAACGCCGTCTTGGCGGGCTTAGCGGCTGCGTATTTCGGTATGACCGCTTGAAGCAATGCTCATACATGATGTTTGCGAGGCTCCACCGTCGGCGTACATGCGGTGGATGTCGTGACCCAGCGCTTATCTCTATAGTGAGTGGTTCCACCTGCGTTGTCCGTGATTAAGGTGGGAAAGAGATTTCCTTTCACGTGAAAATTCTTGGTGACCTTACGCCTAGTGATTATTGCCATGATTGTATCATGTAGATTGTGTCGGCCTTGTCTTTGGGTGTTTCCTTCTTGTTTCCACTTTTTTGTCTATCCTTTCCCTCTTTAATGTTTTTGACCAAGTGGTCCAATCTACCTTCTTTAACCATCTTGTCGATGAGTTGGCGTAGTTGGACGCATTCGTTGGTGGTATGGCCCTTCTGTGCATGGTAATCACAGTATCCATTCCAGTCGCCGATCCTCGGAGTGCGCATCTGCGTCGGTCTTGGAAAATTCGCACCTTACATTGCGAGTATTTCCTTCGGGGTCTTAGTTAGCGGGGTGTATCATCATTATCCCTCCGCTCCCCAGGCTGCGATAGCTCTATTACGGTTACTACCGGTCATTGGATTGTCTCCCGGGTTGTTCTGTGACCGGTAGTTCGAGTAGTTCCTTTTGCTATCCGCGCATGGCTTCTCCACAGACGAAGGACCGAGGCGTTTCATGAGTTCATCAAAGGTTTCGGGAATCTTGTCGTTCAACCTCTTGATGAGTTACGGATTGTTAATCCGTTCATGAAACCGAGATCTTCAATACTTACGGGCATGCTTTAACTTGCATGCATTCGTCTTTGAAGCGTTCCATGAATAAACATGACTCTCCTTGGCGTTGCTTTACCTGGCGAGTTCGGCGAGATTTTTAGCGCACTTCTTCCTTTGAGTAAAGTTTAGGCGCGCCTTTCTCAATTCCTCAAATCCGTTGATGCTTCTGCGTGGAAGCTTCTTGAACCGATTCGCGCGTTTCCACTAGTGTGGAGTTGAACATGTGGCACCCACGGTGCGGCCAATTTTCAATTGTCGCGGTGACTCAAAATTTTGAGGTGATCATCGGTCACTGTTCCATCATAGGTCTTTCGTTGGCGGGCATCGCCTTCTTTTGCTACGAGAAGTCAGCGATGCGCCGGTGAGCGCATCCACCTTTGGCGGCGCCGAGGGAGGATATATCTTCATCCTCACGGTCATCATATCATTTACGGACTTCGGTGTCGGTTTCACTATCCTCGTTGTCAGGAATTTTCGGAGGCAATTTTTCCTCTTTCGGTAGCTTGCGCATTGTCCTCTGAGTTTGTACTCGGAGGGCTTTCACTGGGAATAGTGTCGTCCCAATCATCTTGGATTCTGCGGCTACCAAGTCTAGTGTGGACATTGGTGCGCTTTTCATCTTCATCATTCTCACTCGGATGATGCGGTGAGATGTCTCATCCTCCTCGATTCTTCTCCCGATTCGGTTGAATCTTGGGGGTCGTTTATCTCTCCGCGCTTCTCTTTCGATGGCGCGGTGGGAAGTTTCGTATTCGAGAATCGAAATTGAGTCGGGCTTTCAAGTTCGACCGATCTCTTCTTCTCTTCCTCTTGCATGAGGCGGTTAATGTTTCGTAGTTACGGGATACGAAAACTTACGGTGCTAGCTACAGTGCGACCCCTCAAGAGCAAGTGTGTTTGTTTCTATCACTACACCCTTATTTCGGTCGGTGCGTCGGTGCCTTTGTCGGGTCGGTTTCTAGCACCGATTGGAAGGAGTAGTAAAGGCGGTCTTGTGATGGGTCTCTCCACTCGTGGTGGTTGTAGTGGCTTGGGTTGTTCTGGGCGGTTCCACGGAGGAAGATCAAGTCTTGGCACGATCCCTTATTTTTAGCGGTATTGGTTGTCCCAGTCTGCTTAGGAGTTAGTCCGCTTTGCGACTTCTTTCCCATAAGGTCATTGCGATCGGCGATTTCCATGCTTTGTCATTCTAGTGTTGGTTCTTAGTGTAGGGTCCCCGGATGGCGCCACTTGTTGATACAAAGTTGGGCGTTCTGGTTTGGAGCTCGGCTCTCGTACCAATTGAAATTCTTGCTTGAGACACTGCGCACTAAGAGACAAAAGACACCGTTAGGCTTACAGTGGGATTGTCTCCCGATTATCCTCCGGCGTGAGTAAGTAATCGGTTTAGGGTTTAAGGAGAATTAGGGTTTGAGATCGTACCTTAAGCGAGGATATGATTCCCTTTATATCATGCGGAATCCTTGTTGGTTCCGTGTTCCTCAACCTCCAGTATCCGCCTAAGTCGGTTGGGAATGATAATCCTCTTATTTAGAAGATATCGGATATCTATTAGTGAATAGCTTTGGGCTTGGGCCTTCGTGAGCCCAAACCTCTGTCAGTGTGAGCCCAAACTCAAATTTAAGTGATCATATCATTGTAAAACGAGCTAGATTATGTAGTTTGTGTCACTAGCTAGTTTATAGGGCTAAGTTAGTGTTGGACTTTAGCGGGTTCGTGACCGGATGTAGACTATCGTCATCGGTCAACAACGTCGCCTGTGGGCAAGTTCCTAAAACTGTTATCCGTTAGGCACATTCTGAAACAACCTTTTGGACTCCATGCTGACCATAGAACTATCCCATTCACCGATGGATGTGCATGAGCTTCTCTGAGAACTTGATCTAACACGGTTGCCTGTAATTCACATCACATGCAAATCAAAATTGGATTTGATAAAAATATGTAAATAAATAAAAGTCACGGCTTGTATTTCATCATGTAGAAACTTATTAGCGAGGCATAATATTTGTTAATTCAGATGAAATAAACTAATTAAGTGCTTTTGAACCCGAGCTAATACCTCATCCGGCCCTGGTTGAACATCTACTTCAGTGAGCCAGATGGACAGTCCTGAACTTGCAAGCTTATCAATGGCGGATCTCATGTATGGTATGTTGAGATGTCTGAAATGACCTTCTAACCCGATTGATAAAGGCCCATCATATCCCCCATCGGAAATCTGTTTAATTTTCTGAAGGTAACTATCAGGCGATGAAGCTCGATCCCCAGGTGATTCAATGGTATCAAAGTCGTTCAAGAACAGAGCAGCATTCCTATCGAGAGCCCGAGCTGTTGTGTAGAAACTTGAAGAAGCCGTGTCACCAAGTTTGCTTTCGAAGAAATTGAAATGCAAATTTTCATTAACAACATCCCACGAGATAACTTGGCCTGAGTATCGGCCCATGACTGAGTTTATTCTCTTTGTGGTTGCATCCGATAGTTGCTGTGTGTCAAGATTAGGAACCCAACTCGGTTGATCCTTGGGGTCATCCCAGAATACATTGTGGCCTCTCACCTGAACTTCATTTGATTTTGTGAATTCAAGCAAGGCATCAGCTGCTGAGTAGTCTTCCTGGTTTTGGATACGTTCATTTGTGTACCATTTCATTTCGTTTTCGAATACAGTATACTTAAATCTTGAAAGGAACCAGTTTTTATAGTCCGAGTTTGTTAGAATATTCTTGTTAATTGCACATCCAAATGGGAAATTTGCAAAATTTTGTGCAATGGTTAGTGTCCTATTCGCTAGGGGTTTTCCTTCACTATTAACTGCCTGAAGTTTCACTTTGCTTTTTCTGATCTGTCATTATATAGTAACTTCATATATTAATTTGATTGGGATATGAATATAACTGGATAGTGTTGAAATAGAACGGCTATCACTCTTTTACCTTATCAATGCTTTGATACTGATGAGATTTCCACTCTTCTTTTGTGAAGGGTTGTAACGATACACTATCGACCCATATATCAATCGACGGATTTTTGCTCTGTGGAGAACACCAACTTATGTTACTATATTTAAATGAAACTTCAGAAAAATTTGTTCAGTGTTTTTGGTTGATAGTCGATCAAACTGAATGCCGGTGTGATAAATGTACCTGAAAATAGAGCACGGCTGAGCCAGACTCGTTCACAGTGAGTCCACCTTTAAGCATGGACCAGCAGCCGGATTTAGCTATGGTCGAACCAGCATCATAAAACCCTCTCTGTGTTTCAAATGTAGCAAGCACTGTAGCTTCTCCATGACTTATTTGCAGCCAAGCTACATAACATAAATACAGATAAAGCCATAGATTCAGATTATGATGCTAGAACTTGTGTTGATACTGGAATTTAGAAAACAATAATAACCACGAACAAAACCATGGGGAGGACTAGCTAGTTTTGAAAGGGATGATCAAAATTAATACATGATATATCTTTTATATAATTATATGCATCTTTTAATGTGTTTTTGGAATAGTATGTAGGTAGTTATGAAAGGGATGATCAACCCTTATTAATTTTACTGATAGCCATATATGTTCGTGTTTTTAACGGTCAAGAACTTTGTTCCTGCCAAAATTGCATGTCCATGCTACAAAACCATCGTGAATGTTGATGATTTAAAATTATATATATATATGCTCCAAAAAGGTAAGTAGAGATCGAGTATCTTACAAAAAATGAAAATATATACCTCATGTGCTTTTAAATGCAAATATAAATGAGACAATTATTTCAAAATGTAACTAAGTTGTCATATTTTCGAGTGCAGTGTAGTCCACTTTTTTTTACTAGTATTTGCTAATGTATAACACCAAAATTTTGAATTTAGGCTTTTAATATGTGTGTTTTATCATCATTTTACCCTTATTTTATTTTAACTACCCTATTAACAACGAATAATAAAATGATCATTTTAAACGAACAAAATACACACAAAGATCCGAATTCAAACTTTAATACGCACAAAACAATAAATTCTAACCTTTTGTGTTATGATAGTAAAAAAAAAGAAAAAAAGAAAACACTTCGTGCATTCAAATGTTTCTACAAACAAAACAACATACCAGAAAATGTGTAGAGTTTTTCTCCGTCTAAGATAAACTCCTGAGAGACACTATCAAACGATCGGTTCCTCTGATTAGCAAGAACAAATTCGTTTCCGATTTTTGACTTTCGTACTTGTAGCTTTGCATTTCCAAAAGAAGCCCAACCATTCAATCCATCTTTGAGCTCGGGGTTCACGACTATTCCACCATTGTACTGAGGCTTATCAGGGTTTTCTAAGCACTGTTAAGAGATCGATGATAATGTTAATTTGATTGTATAAAAAAGACAAAGCTTTCGTTTCAAGGAGCTAATTTGTAGACATCGTGCATTGTTTCATGTTACCTTAGTATTAAAACTATAATCATATGGTATTGCGTCCGTTAAAATCCTGCACAACAAACCCATTTGATAAAGAAATACAATATTTTTCGGATACTCTATATAAATAACTTTTAATTGCATAATATTATCATATTATATATTTTTAAAAAAGAAAATCAAAATAAAAAAAATATATAAAGTATTACGTGACATCAAGAAAAAGTAGAAGAACGCTAAAACCGAATTACACCATCCTTCAGTCTTCATGATAACAAGTCCTCAAATTTGATTGTTGTAAACCTTAAAACACACACAGAACAATAAAATGCTTAGATATATAAACAAACCTTTGAAAATAGGCAACAAGAATATAAACTAAATTAAATGTCTTGGAAGATATTTAATTGCAACTAGATAGAAAAAGAAAAGTGTCACTAACTATGTCATAAATGATAGTTATCATATTTGAGAATTAAATTACAGTAATATATACAATAACATGCTATAGTAGTTCAAGCTAAGTAATTAAAAATAGATATATTTGCATTTATAAGTGTAATAACATCACCATTTATGATATATTATTTGGAAAACTATTTGTACAACTAATAATAACATTTAAAAATATTTATTTGAAATGAATTATAAATTATGTTATTCGTATATTCGATATAAAAGGTTTTATCGGTCATTATATATTATTTAGAAAAAAATACATACATGTTAACTTAGTTGGTCATTAAATTTGTATTGAAAATATACGTATCTCTCATTTCAATCTTTTTACTAAATCATGTTTAGCTTATTTTAGTAATTAAAATATATAACATGTTGATTTATGTATAGATCAAATTAGTTTAATATATGTACTTCTAATAACTTTAGTTGTACTTAATTAAGTAAACCGTGCATACCGAGTGTAAAAATAATAAGTTTCTGGATATCCTTACGAATGACAATCAATATTTTTCATGGGTCGCTATGTTATTATCTCATGTAAAGGTTATTCTTATATATCTGGTATAAGCATATGTGATAATTTTAAATAGTAAACTAATAAATAATGTTTTATGTTAGTTGTTGATATATGTATAATCTCGAGTGTTTATTCACATATCACAATAACTCGTGCATTCATGTTGATATTTATAATCCGGTGAATATACAGGTTTTTTATATGACGACTAATGTAATCTGATAATGATAATAATATTTATAAATAGCAACAACAATAATAAATATAGTTTTCTAAAATATATAAATTCTAGAAGTGTTTGTTATATTTTAAAACTTATTAAAAATTATGAAAACTGAGATTTGAACTCTTAATTTCATAAATTAAATTTTAATTTAAACTTACAATATAACGTTATTTACAATAACCCTCTTAAGTTTTATTAGTTACCTTCTTTTTTTTTTGAAGTTGATTTTTTTTCTCGTTGCAATTTAGTTACCTTTTTTCTATGTATTTTTTTTCCCTAGAATAGAAAATTCAAAATAGATCAAGTCACATTAAAATTTAACTTTTATTAACTAATCGAAAGGCTCCATTTTGAAACCAAAGTTTTTACTCGTCTGATCAAAATGGCTAACTTCAGTTTCAAGTTTTCTCTTATAATATAAAAGATATCATACTGTTTTATTTTTAAACATTGTGACTCAATTATAATTAGGATTTACCTAGAATATGTTATTCGTATGGTTTACACTCTCTCATACATAAAATGTTTATTTGATAGTTTTCGTATAGAATTGTAAAATGCTCATTTAAATCATAATACACTCGTAATGTAAACTATACTTGCTCATTTATGTAAGTTGCATAAATTCAGAGTCTCTCTTTCTCCAATAACTGTTTTTTCTCTTACAAACCTGTTACGACCCCTTCTTTTCTACCACCCTTGTGTTCACCGACCCCTTTACGAACTGGATTCGAACCCTTTACGAATCCCAACCCGTTACAAATTTCACACAAAACTAGGGATGAGCACAATACCAGATTTGGTTTGGTACCAAATCCGTACCGAATTGGTGATACCGTTTTTTTTCCAAGCATGAAAATGGGGTACCAGTATCGTACCCGGACGAGATTCCTGTACCGGTACCCGGTACCGGAAAATCGGCACCTATCTGGTTCTTCTCGTTTTTTGTTAAACCAAAAAAAATTCCAGATTTCATGATAGTAACATTTTGTGACAACAACAAAAAAAGACAAAACATGCATTTTCGAGTGATTTCGAACCACAACATGTCAGAAAACGCAAGCAACTATTAAATAAACACATCACCAAGATATTCGTAACTTACAAACATTCCAAAACTTATAAAATATGTTAGGGTTTAATTTTTTTAAGGTTTATGAAGGATCTATAGTTCCACAATGTTTTACATGACTATTTTAGCATGGAACTGCCCAATGGGTGTTGGAATAAGTTGTTTAATTCAAAGAATTGACTACTCAAATTCTGGAAAATTTTTCCGTGCTATTCCGCTTTTGTACCAATACCATATTAGCGGTCTCAAACTTTTTTTTGGCTCGATTCATGATACCGGTCCCGTACCGTGTATCAAAAGTCGGTACCGTTTCGGTACAGCTCCGGTTTGATGTCGGAATTCGGATCGAAATGCTCATCCTTACTCAACCCCCCACCCCATGTTGCATTATCAATGACGCGCAAGAAAATAATAAAATTGTTAGATAGTAATTCTACTCAGAATAGAATATTTTAGACTAAAATACACCATTGGTCCCTAAACTTGGAAGGATGCATCACGATTGGACAAAACTCGGCCTTTTCATCGCCACAGGTCCAAACCTTGGCCATTAAATGCCAGATTCGTCCCTTGACCAATAACGGCGTTGTCAACGTTCCGTTATACGCAACAAAAACCCGTTATCATGTTACTGTTGAGGGTACAATAGTCATTTTGTTTTATTTACTGTAGCAGATGTCTTGTCCAATTTCCTGCCATTATGTACAATATAACAAAATTGTGTACTCATTGCTCATCCCCAAACTTGTTTTGGAAGCCTACCCAGAAAACCCTAATGCAATGTCTATCATCAAATCAAATAATCTGAGTAAGAAAATAACAAACAACCACCTTGGATTTACTTTGTGGCGAGTAAGGGAATATCCTTTATATGATGATCGTGAAACGGAGGAAAGAGTTGCAATCGGGAGATATTGTAAGTCTTTTTGGTTGAAGCCTATTACAATCATATGTTAATACGATCGATTAAGTTATTCCCTTTTAGGTAACTTTAGCTTAACAATGTTTTGTACATTTTTATAAAGCGGGTGAACTGGATCGTTTGCATGATGTTCTATTATGAAGGTACATTCAAATACTTTCGGTAGGATATATCAAGGAGGCAAGAAATTTCTTGTTGATCTTGTGGAAATAAAAGAGGTATCTGTTGATGAAATGGATGCTCTCATGACCCAAATCGGTTATGAGTCTGGACAAACCAATTATTTCTACTTTCTTAAGCCCTGGTTGTACATTAGGCAGCGGTTTGTTTTCTTTGCGTGAAGTCGCTAATGTAGACTTGTTGAAAGATGTTGTCATCTGACATAAGCTTATAGGCGTGTATGTTGAAATAGGAAGACTAGATTAGAACTTTCTGAATTGTCCCCACAATCAATTAAGGCGTGTTTTGGGAGATGGATGAAGATAGGAGAAAAGTTACTCATGGCTATTCAAACTGTTGTAGACGGTTGGTGTTAGATGATCTAGATAATGAACCACGCCTAGATCCGTTTATCCAACTTACACAATTTCTGTGGGCGTCAATGATATTGGTGAATCTAGCAATTTGCCAAACATTGAGCCACTCTTTTCCACCTTAGACTCGCTCATTTGCTAGCCAACTTTGTTCATAATAGTGGCGTGCTTTAGTAGTTATTGATGAGGACAATGCTATAAAGGAGCCTGATAATGTTGAGGTTAATCTGTTTAGAGTGAGTCAGGGGAACCACTTAGACAAAGTTGGAACAGCACTAGTTGATGTCAATAACAGCTTTGAGGAGCCTTAAAATTTTGAGGTTAATCTGTTTCAATTGACTCGGGAGAAGCATTTACACAAAGTAGGCAGAGCACTAGTTGATGTCAATAACAGGTTTGAGGAGCCTGATGTGGATGTAACTCTATTTCAATTGACTCGGGATAACATAGAAGAGGATCACATTGTTGATGTTACTACATTACAAGCGAGTGACACTAGTGACTTTGGCAATGCAGTTGAACCAAATGAAGAGAACACTTGTCAAGAGAATGATGCACCACTTGGTATGGTACAAGTAGGTCGAGTAATGATTTAGGTGAAGAAGGAACAACCAAGTAATATAAGTGATGACGGTTGGTAAATGATTTACCGTGATGGTTGATGATGTATTTTGCGGTAACCATGTTAGTTTCCAACACGCGAATTTGCTAATGGCGTCTATACCACTTTTCTATCTTTGGTCAAGAGTTTGATCTAGGGAAGTAAAAACCTAGTAAGAGAGCATTCAATAGAAACTAGGAGGAGTTGTTTTGTGAAGAATGACAAAACAAGAATAAGGGTCGGTGTAGGGTTGTGTTCCACTTTCAGCCCAATCGAAGGTCTGGATGGATATAGGCCCATCTAGAAGTCCATTAAGCGAAGAGGTATAAATGCATTGCTTTACGCAAAAGGACCCTTCACAAATACTACGCCCATGGCTATTGTTTGTCGGCGGGAATGGTGAGGCGGTATCCAGTCGGTCGAACATATAATGAGCAACACACTTGTTTGCAATCAAGGAAGTCGAGCTTTTAACCTTCGCTATATCTCACGTAAAATTACGACTAAGTTGAAACAAATCCACGACTTCTGTCATGTCTGCGTGCATAATCAACTTACCAACCAATACGACCTTCAAGTGTCCCCGAGAAGGTTTTAAGGGCAAAAACTTAGCAATAATGACCATCGGGGTCAATTCAAGCTACAATTTACCATGTTGAGAGATTATGTTCAAGAGTTGCAGAAGACAAACCCTAATACAACAAGTGGTGATGAATGTGGAACGACCTCCGGATGAGTCTCTTCCAACCGAGAATTCAAGAGGCGTATGTTTGTTTAGGTGCATGAAGCAAGGATTTAAAGATTGTGGGAGATAGTTGTTGGGGCTGGTCGCTTTTTCAATTCGTGGTCCTTTCAATGGCCAAATGATGTGTTGTGTGGAATTGATAGCAACAATGGTATATACCCTTTCGCTTATGCTTTTGTTGATTCAGATAACATAGGATCATGGACTTGGTTTCTTCATTGTTTATCCGATGATATAGCACTTGGGCCAATTTCAAGCATCACTTTTATTCTTGACATGAATAAGGTACTCTCTTACTCTATTCATGAATTTAAGTCTCACTGTTTTGAAACAGACGGAAACATATTTGATTTTGTGCGGGATATAAGTAGAGCTTTAGCAAAAGTTTTTCAAAGTGCGAGAACACGTATTCTACGCATTAGAAGCATTCATGAGAAAATGAAGCGCAATGGAAAGGTAGGGCCTACAAATACCATATGTGAAATGTGCAACCTCAGCTGTTGTGCAGTTTCAAAAGCTATGGTCGATCTCAAGAAACTTAATCAACCAGCCCATGATTGGTTAAGTAAGATACCACCGATCCATTGGTCAAGGTCACATTTTCATGTAAGTGATCTATCTGTTTCACTTACTTTGTATTCGTAAATGCGATAAGCAGTTATAATTAATACATGTTTATTACTTGTCATCTTTAGGAGAGCTACTTCGATGTGTTATTTAATAACATGTGTCAAGTGTTTCATGAGAAAATAAGTGAGGGTTAAGCAAACTAATTATTATAGCCTTAGAATACATCAAGGAATCTTGTATGAAGAGGATAATGCATGTTCTTATGGTGATTGAGAAGAGTGATGGGCCACTACACCAAGCTGCACAACACATGCTAGAGGCTATTAAGAAAGAGGTATAGTATAATGTTTTATGGAATGGGGATCTAAGTTTCAGTTAGTGGACCATGGGGTGACCAATGTGTAGTTAATGTTGTACACAAGTCTTGTACTTGCAGAAGGTGGGAGATAACAGGTTTACCATGTAAACATGTTGTTGCTACCAATTGAATATGGCTTTAAATGGCCAACAAGTAGAAGTGTAGAAACATGGGCTCATCCTTGTTACTATCTTCTCACTTTGAGGCTACCTACAAACACTATGTCCAGCCTATAACTAGCAAAGTGTACATTGGGAAAAATCAACTATGCCAACAACAATTGTTCTACCGAAATCCGAAACAAACCCGCCACCGCAAGAGGTAGAAAATGAGTTAGGATAGCTCTGAACCGAGCAGTTGTGAAGGATGGTAAGTCATAAGGGCTTGGAAGAGTGTTAAGTGTAGTATTTGTGGCATTTCACACAACAAGGTAACATGCCTAGGGTATGCTCGAGGTGCAAGTAGTGGAAGCGCCAATAAGGAAATGTCAAGCAGTGCCTACTAAAGGCTGCAGGAAAAAGAAACATCCTAAAGGTAAAAAGGTAGCAGCAGATAAAGAAGTCAAGGTACGGTGTTGTTGTTGAAAGCCAAGTTAGTGCAGTTCAAGGAAGTGGTGTTTAATCGAAAATCAAAAGCAAGAATCGAAGATCCCATCATACATGATGCATCCTCGTCACAATCCCAAAGAACATCAAGATGAAGCAATTGCCGATCCCGGCATGCATGAGCAAGCCGGTGTCAATCGGCAACATGATCAATCCTAGTCTCGATTCTCGATGCGGTCAATCGATGTTCAAGCGGTTTCGCTTCAACCTAGCCTCGCTACACGAAGAATGACTAGCGGCAGGTTCTTTGGAAAGAATGATGGCCTCACCATAGGTCAAATCATATGCTAATTATCTAGATGACGTTTCATCTAGGTTATTTCCTATGGACAAGTTATGTACTCTAAAAACATATGTGTGTGTGTCTAACTGTAGTTCTCAAGCTTTGAAAAGTATGCAATTTTATGCAGTTGGAATTATATCCATTTGCATTAACTATGGAACCATGTCATTATTGTGTATTTTTTTAGATTGACTAAGCTTGATGTGTGAATAATTTGCATCAAAAGTAACCAAAGCTAAATAGAACCTCATAAGAATGTTGACATTTAAAAATCAACCCTAAACAAATTGCTAACCATCTGCATACCCATAAGGCATTGAAAATCGAAACAAACAAAAGCGAATACTTCATAACAAGGTTACTACAATTCAAGATACGT
Organism: Chrysanthemum lavandulifolium; assembly: GCA_022545495.1. Taxonomy (NCBI): domain Eukaryota; kingdom Viridiplantae; phylum Streptophyta; class Magnoliopsida; order Asterales; family Asteraceae; genus Chrysanthemum; species Chrysanthemum lavandulifolium. The sequence continues at coordinate 65,378,164 of CM040239.1, read as the reverse complement.
AAGATTAACCAACTAGCCTCATTACATAAAAGGTTAAAAGTTATCCCAATGCATAAACAATCAAGAACAACATCCAACTTAGCACGGGTAAATCTTCCACTTCCACACATCACCTTGCGACTACTAATCTTGCCTCAAGCTCGTTTCTCCCCTCGAAAGGCTCGGTATGATCATTCTTGAACGAGCATAGATTTCGGGATCATACCATCTTATCCACCGACAAGAAGACCCATATTGATGATTATGACAAGTCATTAAACAACCACCATTGTTACAAACTTACACAAGAAATATTAAGACGCACTTACTTTAGCGGGACAACCAAAGAATCGCATACTGGTTGGCGGAGGTCCATGGCGCGAATAATAGCTTGCTTACCACACCAAGAACGTACCATCTTGAAACAATTATCGTTTTGAAGAAGACCGATTTTGAAGGATAGTTTAGGGATGGGTGATAAATGTAGACCAAACCGTGTTACACACATACTAGCTACATACACCTTTACAACGATTTTTAATTAGTACGCTACAGTGAAAGACGGTTTTGCCCTCACCAACATAACGTTGACAACGGCATTATTGGTCAAGGGACGAATCTGGCATTTAATGGCCAAGGTTTGGACCTGTGGCGATGAAAAGGCCGAGCTTTGTCCCATCGCGATGCGGCCTGCCAAGTTTAGGGATCAACCGTGTATTAGGAACTTGCGGGTGTGTGGGGGTTGTCATAGTGCTACTAAGATTGCTACGAGGCAATCTATATATGAACGGTATTTGAACCTGTACAGTAACCTCGATCTTATGCTACATGTTCCGGCCGTTGAGATATCAACCATTAGCTTTTAAGTATGTCAACATGGTTAGGTGATTAATAAAATCACATCATCTTGCAATTAGCGTCTAAGATGATGCTGCATTAAGTAATGGGGTTAAAACATATATAAATCAAAAAGCAAAAGTGAAATGGGTTAAGGAAGGGGACGAAAACTCTAGCTTATTTCATGGTTACATTAATCATAGAAAGAGGCGAAATCGCCTACATGGTCTACACATTGGTGGTTTGTGGGTCACAAATCCTTCTCTTATTAAAGATGAGGTATTTGATTTCTTCTCTTGTAAATTAAGGGAAGACTCATTTTCTAGACCTGCCTTGGTGAGCAATTTTTTCAAGACACTTTCAGATGCTCAAAATTTAACTTTAGAGTCTCATTTTACGGTTGAGGAAATAAAGATAGCGGTCTCGGAATGTGGTAATGACAAATCACCGGGTCTCAAAGGTTTTACGTTTAATTGTATCAAATTTTTTTGGGATTTGCTCTGTCTTGATATCACTAAGTTTGTGATGCATTTTCATGAAACTAGGACTATTCATAGGGGGTGTAATTCATCTTTTATCTCCTTACTTCCTAATGTCCGTGATCTTATCTTACTTGGCGATTATAGGCCTATTAGCCTCATTGGGTGCCTTATAAGATCATTCCTAAAATCTTAGCATTGAGATTGAAAAATGTGATGTCTTCGGTAATTAGTGAGGTTCAGACCGCATTTGTGGAAGGTAGGCATATTCTTGATGGTCATTTGATTTTAAACGAAGTCAACTCATGGGCTAAAAAGAAAAACAAAAAATGTCTAATTTTTAAAGTTGACTTCGAAAAAGCATTTGACTCTTTAAATTGGGATTTCCTTGATTCAATGATGCTTCAAATGGGTTTTGGCGTTATTTGGCTTAAATGGATTCGAGGGTATTTAAACTCGGCTTTCACTTCAGTTTTAGTTAATGGTTCTCCAACTAAATAATTTCATGTTGCTATGTAAGAAGCCATGAGTAAATGTAGAAATAATGGTATTAAAATTCCAAACTCTGAGCTTTCTCTTTCACATCTTCAGTTCGCCGATGATGTTATTTTTATGGGCGAATGGTCTCAAGGAAATGTCCAAAACCTGATCCGTATTCTTAGATGTTTCTATATCTCTTCTGGGCTGAAAATTAACTTAAAAAAAAAGTAAACTTTTTGGTGTCGGGGTTCTAGCTAATGAAGTTTCAGCCTTAGTCAGAAAACTTGTTTGTGAGCCATCTTCATTTCCTTCCACATATTTAGGCTTTCCTGTTGGAGCTTCCATGTCGAGATCTATTCATTGGCAACCCATTATTGATCGTTTTAGAGATAAATTATCCTCTTGGAAAGCAAAAAAAGTTTCATACAGAGGCCGTCCGTTTAACTTTAGTCAAATCAGTCTTAGGAAGTCTTCCTTTGTACTATTTTCTCTATAAAGCCCCTTTAAAAGTAACTAAGGTCTTGGAAGGAATTAGAAGACGATTTTTTTGGGGTGGAGGTGGGGGTGATTCTAGAAAAATCTCTTGGATTGCACGGGATAAAGTTCTCTCGTCTTCTGAATTTGGTGGGCTAAATATTGGAAGTCTTAAAGCTATCAACTAGTATCTTTTGGGTAAATGGTGGTGGCGCTTCAAAACGAAAAAGAATCCCCTTTGGAAAAAAATTATTTGTACTTTTCATGGTTTAGATGGAAAATTAGGTCTTGTAAGTGATGGTGGCTCGCGTGGTGCTTGGGGAAAGATTGATTGTATTGGGAATGTATTTGCAAAAATTGATATATCTTTTTCATCTTCATTTCATAAGAAGATTGGCTCAGGTGAAGAAACAAGATTTTGGACAGCCATTTAGAGCGGTAACACCACCTTTTGTGAAAAATATGCACGTATTTTTGGTTTAGAAAGAGACCAAAGTTGTCATGTGAATCAAAAGCTGGTGGGTCTGGATTCTTGGCATTCGCGGTTATTTGGATGTGGCGTAGGCCAATCAGGTCAAGTAGAGAGCATTGTAAACTTAGTGATCTTCAACATGAAATTTCAACTATTATCCTTTCTTCGAATCAAGATTCTTGGCGTTGGTCTCTTGATCCATCAGGTGAGTTCTCCGTTTCTACTTTACGAGCAATTATTGATTCCAAGTTGTTGGGGTAAACAGGTACCAAACTTCGTTGGAATAATCTTGTTCCTGATAAAATCAATATTTTGGCATGGAGGATTCGAAATTATAGGCTGCCAATGAGAGCCAATCTTGATAAAAGAGGAATCGGCCTTCACTCTATTTTGAAGATGATCACCTTTTGCTCTTTGTACCTTTTCTCGAATATTTGGGATTTGATTCGTAAATGGTGGGGGTTGGATGTGATCCCTCTAGATGGCGCCTTGAATCTTCTTGATATGGCTGATGATGGTGATTTGAATTTCGGTGTGAGAACAAGTTCTTTTTTCGATGTTGTGGTTTTATGTGCTATAGGGTGGATATGGAGGGCTCAAAATCTACTTGTTTTTCAGGCGATTAAGGTTAATACGATGAAAATGATTGATGACATTATTGCGACATCTTATCTTTAGATAAAAAATAAAGATAAGTTTTGTAGTATTTCTTGGATTGATTGATGTTGCAATCCGAGTGTTCTTTGTATTCGTTTGTAATCTTTTAGTGGTTTGTCCATGCTAGCTTCTTACTAGCATATTTCTAATAAATCTCCGGCATATATATATATATATATATATATATATATATATATATATATATATATATATATATATATATATATATATATATATATATATATATATATATATATATATATATATATATATATATATATATATATACATTATATATAGAGGAGGCATGCCACATAAAATGCCACTTGGCATCCCATAATGCCATGTCATATTTCCATGTCATCATTGTATATATGTGGCATTTTTTAAATAAAATTTGGTAATTTTCGGATTTTTTTAAAAAACAGTTGCATGGATTCGAACTCAAGACCATGCAAATATTATGTGGTATCTTAACAACTGAACCACCACATTTTTTTGTTTTAAATCTGTAACTCGAAGCCTATATAGAATGCCAAGTTTTGTGATAAGTTTTGCTGACCAAAATATATAATCTAAAATAACAAAATCCTATAATTTTTCAAGGTTGAAAGCTCTAACGATTCATTCAAAAGACCAAAACAAAAAACATTCAAAAAGCCTAAGCGGCCATCATCATCAGATCATAATCAAAACCCTAACTCTTGAAAATTACCGGAAACATTTGTGGGATTCAACTTCTTCTGAACAATGGGAGAAAACTGTTGATGTCATTCAAGAGAAGAACCATGTTCCATTCTTTGATGTTGCTTATTAGGTTTTTCTCTTATCCTTTACATTCTTCCCTTTTTAACGTCATCACCGTCTTTTATTTAATTCTTGATTACATACTTCCATGCATGTGTTTCAGTCAAGTTTTTATTCTTTGAAAGCAATGCAGCCTAAATCAAGTAGTTAATCCTTTGGGGTTGATGTCTTTAATTGGAGTTATTATGCAGGGATTTGCAAGTGGAAGTCTCGATGAAGATGCGTCTTCTGTGTGACTATTTGCTGCTCATGGAATGGAGCTTCTATGTGCACAATCATATAGTAAAAACTTAGGTCTTTATGCCGAAAGGGTTGTGGAAATTAATGTTTTTTGCTCAATCTGAAGCAGCTGTGAGGTATGCAACTTACAAAATATATATTACATTTATTTGCTCTCATTCATCACTTATAGATGTTGTAGTTTGATGCCGCTATGATTATTATGGGGCTTCTGTAATTTGAGCTATATACTTCAAACTCTTCTACATGATAGAACTATAGTGTTAAGAACAATAGAGTTAACATGTTGTTAGTTTGCAGTTTTCTTATTGCAAAACTGCACTAATCATGTAATCACCTCCATTATGACAGTCAAGGAAAAAAAGCGATACATGATCAGAATAAGATGCAAACCGAACATGTAAGTTAATATTTTGTTGTTCAATTTAATCTTTTAGTTAATATTTTGCTGACTAAAATATGCGTCAAGTAAAACCGTAATGAAGCATCTGGAATCCTGAAGTATAATCCCATATAATTTCCACCAGGTAATCAAAAGTGGTTGGTAATTTAGTATAGAGGTTCAAATAATGGTTACACAATTAAATACTACCTGGTGTTGTTTGTTGTTTATATTTTTTGAACTGAATTTTGTAACCTTAATATCAATGTGAACGTTTAGCTAACCAATGTTGAAGGACGATAAATTTTATTATTCGTTTTCTTACAGGTAGGATGTTGGAGAGTGAAAAGAGGTTGATCTAAAAGAATGTCCGAGATCAAAGCTTCATCAGCAGTGCATAAAGTATCTCGGACCTGTATGTTTTTTCATAAATTACACCAGTTGATTTTTTTATAAAAAGATACAACCAAGTTTTCTAACATATGATCATCTGAGTAGCGAACCCAACTTCCCCTTGATACAAACAATGGGGAAAAGTGGATTTTTTAGCGAGTGCATCTAACAGAATTTACGCTGGTGAGGTGAGATTTAGAATTTTTGCTAGACCCTCTTAATATTAGTTTTCTACGGGACTAGAAATGTTAAGCCTTATTCTAATTTGTATTGACAGAAAAAGAAAGGAAAGTTTCATCAATCAAGTTTTCTCACTGGAGGAGCGAATTTAGCTTTTGGAAGGCTTGATGTGGATAATGGGACACTTAAGGTATAACAAATATGCTATTTGTGACATTAGCGTTTTGAAAGTTTAGACAATTTGCACATGAACTGTTAGATATGGCTTTGGTTGTATTTTATCTCAAGCGCGGAATAGTAAGCTAAAAGAAGAGCGTATCAAACATTTTGTAATTAAGCATTGGTCATTGACATTGGCTGAGGAATTAGAGTAGATGCTAACATCTTTTGATCTTCTTTTTTTTGCAGATGAAATAAAGTGTAGCAAGTGAATTTGGTAATTAGATGCCATGTAGACTCAACTCTTTTACATATATGTAAGATGGCATAAGAAAGCATGTGAAATACGTGCGAGTTCTGGAGATGTGACAATGATAACATGGGCCGAAGATCCTAGCCGTTGTTTTTACAAAAGACACACACTACTTTACTTGATTCAGTCTTGTGTCCCTTTCTTTGGCTACTGGATGCTGTGTCTTTTTTGGTGTTTGCTTCGAACGATAGCCCCTTTTATGGATCTATCATATCCAAACGAGTAGAAATACACGGAATCTTAACTTGAAGTTGCATACGGTCGGTTATTAGGGAGTAAGTTGTTCATGTTTTATCATAACCGTGTACGTGATTTATACTTTATCTCTTTTGAACATGAATTATAACAAGTGTCTGTCGTATTGTTACAGCTGGAACGTCCTTCGCGGCTGTGTGCCGCCCTGCGAATTAAGTGTGTACTTTCTTTCATTCCTTCAAAAATATTCTTGCTGTCATTTGAGGGTGCACCAGAGTCTATCTAAGAAAGATCAAATGATTTATCGGCATTATATATATAAGCACCTAGAAACGGTACACATTTCAAGGATCCCGTGTCCTGGTTTTCACATATAAGCCTCTTCCTGATATGACGGTAAGCATTCTTTATTTTCTGTCAGCTCTTTTTTTTTTATTATTTTATATTTTGTTCACAAGAAAGAACAATGATAGAGATAAAGGCTAAGGTTATTCACAAAGCAATCTGAATGCAAGAGTGATTGGTTATGAATCTGAAGTATGTGGAAATGGTTATCAACCTAGGTCCAATCATAAGTACAAACACTCCAGTAAGTATGGTTTGCTTGAGCAGGTTTATGTTGCTTATTTCTTACAATCAGGATGTGAGCATAATTATTTTTTTACATTTCAATGATAGTTTCTTGGCCCTATATTGACAACGCAAATTCATAACCGATCACTAATGCATTCAAACAAAAATTATGAATTTCTACAAGAAAATTCAGGTTTACAGTGTAGATAGACGCATATATCATGCTTTGTTTAAAAACTTTGTTGTTTGATTGTTCAGATGTAGGATCACGTGATCACCCAAGTCAAGTATGGGAAGCTTGGTTAATATTATTGACTTGCTTTCTACATTGACAGGCACATGCCGATATTCAAGGACTGCACTTTCTGCCATTTAATCCTACCGATAAGCGGACTACATTAATTTATTTTGGCAACCAGGGTAACATGCATAAATTTAGCAAAGGTGACTCTGCACAGTTATTTGTGCCTCTTTATGACGACATCATTGTAACCAAATGCACACATATAACTTTGTCTTCTTTTTAATTGGGTTAGATCTTAAATCTTGCACACAACAATCACACATAGAACGAAGAGTTCGTGGTGCTATTGATGAGTTTGCAGACGAAGGGTTACAATCACTTGCTGCAACTTACCAGGTAATTCATAAAAACGTATTTACTTTTATGGGTATTCTTAATCTACATTCTTTGGATAGCTGTAGTTGGAAACTGATAGCACATAAGCGCTTTAAAATGAGCAGTAAGCTATAAGCACTTGCAATTAAGCAATTTATTACAAGCATTTGTTTTACTAATAGCATTGGAAAAATTACTGTTATTGGTAGCATAAGATAATATATTGGTTCTGTATCTACGGAGTATGATAGGCGGTTGCTAGAATCAGCAATAAGAGTATCGTAGAATCTTAGGCGTTAAATATGTCTTATATAGTGATATAAAAATGATGGTATGTTGTTAACAATGAAAAAACAAAGTACGATGATAATATCAGTCAACTAATTAATGAAAATATATTGTTAATTTAAATAGTTGTCATACCAACTCATATTATTATTAGTAAAATTATGAAAGTGTGTTTGGTATGTTTGGTATCTCTATTATATCACTTTAACTAAAAACTCCGTAGACGGAAAAATGATTTTTATATAGACCATGGTTGTTTGTTGTTATTACTTAAATTGGATAAGATATTTTAATGTATGATTTTTTGTTTAGATAACCTAAACACATCTCAAGGATCAACCAACGCCATCAGCAACAATGCGTCTGCGTTGTAGCCTACCTCAAGCTGGTCTTAGAAAGCAGTGGCAATGGGAGTCGAATGCTTAGATTTGTGTGAGGAAGCGAGAATTATGATAAAGAAAATGGTGATGGCATTGATGATGTCAGAGCTTTGAAGCAGGTAAAATTGTGGTATTGTCATAGAAAATTACCTGATATGCCCCAAATCTTACTCAAGCTGTCTTACGCGGCTCATTTTACCAACTTTACTTCTGATTGTGTTAAGATTTGATGTTTAGTTATGTTTTCAGGCACATGTAGGAGATGCTTTACTGAATGCAATAACCCTTACCAGAAACAAAGCCCGCATCAGAAGCAGAGCCTAATAAGCCAAAGAAACCAAAGCCCACTTGCTCATGACAAAAAGTATGAGGAGATATTAAGAAAGAGTCCTTAACATATTTCTTATTAGCTACGTAAAGTTGTTATATTTGATTGCTATGATGCGCAAATATGTAAATGTAGATCGTGAGCCAACATATAACACGGCTAGATTTTATAAATGGTTCACAGAGGTAAATGCTTTTTTACGAATAGAAGCTTTAGATTACTGCATTTGTCATTGGTACTGAATATAAATATATTTTTTAGATTTTGAATTTACTGTCCTTGATTTATAGATAGGGAGGGAGTTTACTCATATAATAATACTTCATTTTTCACAAGACTGCACATAAGCTGACCCCATTGAAACAAATAGCGTTTTGGCATTTTTTTTTGCTTATGATGAGATAAAAATATGACTTTCAAGCTTTCTATTATGTGGGAAAAGTATATGTCTTCAAAGATGGTTAATATATATAGCTCATAACATTATTATTAGTTATGTCAATCTTCTTCCTTATGTGTATATACATGAAAACAAAGAGGATCAGTTCATTATAACTATACTATATGGAAGATGTTGTTAGGACTATTGGATTGATGGTTTTGTTTAACCTTAGATCGAAAAGGATACAAATTCCAAGACTTAGAAACAACAACCCACAAAGCATCTTGACTTTAGCCTTAAATTCAGAAACTTCAACATGATTCATTAAAACTGAGATGTAAGCAACATTGTGTTATTGGATGTGACACCACTATCTCTTGGGTTAGAAACATTGGGAGGTGTTATAACAATGATTATTCAAGGAACACGAAATTGCAAACCAGCAAATCAGAAGTTTTCTCAACTACAGTGGATGGGCAAACAAGTGTGGAAATCAATGTTATTCAAGGGGAAAGAGAGTTTGTTCGTGACAATAAATCTCTAGGAAGTTTTAGACTTGATGATATACTGGCTGCACCATGTGGGGTTCCTCAAATTAAGGTTAAATTTGATATTGATGCCAATGGTATCCTCTCGGTCTCGGCTGTTGACAAAGCGGCTGGAAAGAAGCAAGCCATCATAATAACTGTTGCTAGCACATTGCCTTCAGATGAGGTACCGGTTACATATGTATACTCTTTACAATTTGTGTTGGTGTTTGGATCAGCCGCGTTTAATGAATGCTCGAGTGATCCATGGTTTAAGCAAAGATACAGTGCTCCAACTGTGCAAGGTACATATACTTTTTGGCCACCCATTATATGATAATTGTAGTACGATTCAAACAACCTTTGCAAATGATCGTTCTCATTACATAATAAAAGGAGTACCTGATATGCACGAAGCGATAGATCTAAGTGTTATGTTGATGTCTCAATACTTAATGCTTTTGAGATACTCATATAGTGAGAGAACTTAGGTTGTATTAGCGTGTGTGTTACAAGCAAAATATTTATTGAAACAGAAAGATAAATAAGGTAAATATGTTAGATGTACAACTTGTGTAAATATCCAATGTGGTTTATTTTTTTATTATTTTTTTGTATATTGGGTATTCTTTGTTTTTCAGCCAACTCGATCCTTGTGGTAAATGTAGTAGTACAGGTTCAGACCCCTGAACAATTAGAAATATCACACACGGAGAGGGACATGACTGTGACACAAACTATTCAACAACCCCCCAGATGTAAATCATATCAGGACAACGGCAGTTGGATCTTTGAGTGGTCCTGCCACTGTTGCATCATTGCTTAGAGTTACTGAAAACTATTTTCGTCTTTCAAGTCATGAATAAATAGCTTCTACGAGTAAGCATTTTAGCCTTAAACACCATAAGCGTAACACAAAAATTATGTTATGAGAATACCAGTTAGTACCTTATACCAATCTATCACTAGCTTATTGTTTATGAGCTTTTATATTAGCTTAAAAACACCCATATAGGCTGTTTTGATATCAGAATTCCTGCAGTAGCTTATTTAGGTTTAAAGAGCTTTTAGCTTATCTCATTGGCTTAATTCAGGTTCCTTTTAGCTTATTAAGTGTGTTAGATTAGATATTAGCCATTAATTAGCTTATTGGTAGCTTTTTGTAGCTTTTAAAGTCCCTTGGCAGTCCCACAAAACCAAACAGTCCTTAAAGCCCTTCTGCTGCTGTTTTAAGCTTGTCCCAACTTATTTTGAAGTTTAAAAAAATATTGTTTGTTGAGGTGGTGAGATTTTTCTTTGTTGTTTAAAATGTTTCTGATTTTGTTTTTTAGTATTGGGTAATTACTTCCAGTTTATCATTTTTGGGTCAATTAGTTTCGGGTAATCACTTTCGTACCAGCTGCAACAAGACTGATTATCTATGGAAAAACTATAAATTCTTACTCACCCTTCTGTTTTATCATCATTCAAAGACTTTTGCCCTAACTTTCTCAATGTTGGTGATATTGTTTAGAAAGAAGATAATTTTTGGACGACGTACGTCTTATACAACTATATTTATAAACTATAAAGAATATGGAGTAGTTTATAAAGCATTAGTTAAAATATTTTAAATGTTAATGTGACATATATTGGCGTGTGTGTTGTAAATTGTGGTGACTGGTATGTTAGGAGTTGTGGTTATTTCCTTGTATAAACTTTTCTTTATTAAACATAAATAAATAAATAAATAAATAAAAATTACTAACCTTCTTTAAGTAGTTTAATATATTATACAAAACATCAAATAAACATGTTTAACCTTTCATTGAACTTTTAATTAATTTCTGGTATATATATGATAAACAAAAACATAAAAATAAAAACCACAAGTTATACCCGTCCAACGGACGGGTTTTGACACTAATATAATCTAATATAAACACAACAAACCTAGCTATATTACAAAGCACCTAACAAGGTAACTAAACAAGAATAATCTTATAGCTTAGCATATAAGTTATTAGACTTTTTAAATTTTGTTACTTAGAAAATATTTTGTATATTTCTTGCAATGATGTATTCATTATCTACGATTGTGTTAACCGTTTAACTTTCGTACTTATTAATTATGTATCACGATCAATGACGGTGAATAGCATGTGAACATCATGTGTGTGCCGCCCACACGTCACATCGCAACATAATAAACTTTTAAAACTGATTATGTCAGTTTAATGATATGATGTTTTTAACGTTTATGAACAAATTAGAAGCTGACCATGACACCATCTAATACAAATGGGCAACGAGCGGACTTGGACGAAGTCAATGTGGAAGTGTATGCCTTAGAATGGTAAAGTCCAAATGCCTTGATTTTGACATGCTATACACCTTCTGATGTCTTAGATAACAAAATTTCAAAATGTTGATGACATGAACGGAAAGTTTAATGACTTAAATGAACATAAAAATAACAGAATTTAGTGTTTGAGTATAATGGACTACAAGAGCTTATTGCTTGAACTATACATGACACATGAGGCTCGAAGTCCATACTTCCCTCTAGGCTAGAATAGCTTGGGGCCATTTGCTACTATCAATTTGTTGGAATTTATAATTATAAATATGTAGCAGCTAACATCACAAGATAATAACTTTCACTAAACCTATAAAAAAAAGGAATGAAAGGCTCTTCCTTTGTAAGTTTCAGATTTTTTTGTCTTTGTACATAAGTTACTCTCAGAATGTGTGCTTATGCAATGCGTGACTGTTGAACTTTATGCTATTTTTTAGGAGAAGGTGGGAGACGTAATTGCGATAACATGTATTCATTAGGATATGATTAGTTCACTGAATTTTATGTTATTTTTCAAGAGAAGGTAGGAGACGTGACGATGTATGCTAATCTTGCTCATGCTTGCAAACTTAGCCCAAAACTCGAAAGGGAAACGGTGGTTGCTGTGAATGTGCATGTACACGACAGCAAAACAAAGAACCTTGTGTTGGCTAGGTGGGTAACAAGGGAAAGAGAGTTGCAGCAGTCATGGGGAGGTATGAGCTTTGGAAACTCAATACATCCACACGTCTCCAGGATTTTATTCCTTAGACACTTTTCCGACCATTTTTTACCGGCCTTCTTTCGCTATAGAAAAATATGTCTAACGATATTCAAAAGTCAACCATCGTAAGAGTGTGTAGAGAAAGAATGCACAAGGAAAAGGTGTTGTTATTTAGGTTTGATTTAGTTCTAAATATTTAAGTGTTTACTTTATTTTGCATTTGAACTAAAAGCATATACTTTGTAATGGAGGATAATTTATTGAGTTTTATTTCCTCTTATCAGATTACTATTCATTTCATTTTTTTATTTATTCCCTGTATAAATCTTTTATGATATTCGTACTTCATTAACCATTGCGTAATTTATTCCTTTGTCACTTTTTCAGCAATTACACTTTCCAAGTATTTTTTTACCTATTATAGACACAACTAATATAACATTAACATTTGCTACATCTTTTTCTTGAATTTATTTTCCAAAAATAAATAAATAAATAAATACAAAAAAAAGAGTTAATATTTTAAAACAAGTCAGTTAACTTACTTTCTTCCCAGAATGACAAAGTTCGTTGCATTCTCACCAAACTTGTGGCCCCCAAAAAACAAACATCTGTGGTGGGACTACCATCAGTATCGAAAGCCATTAACCTCAAAAGATTAACTGTTTCCTTGGTAAAAACAACTATCCTTCCAGCTTGCAGCTGTAGATCTTGAACAACCGTGTTCCAGTCATCTTGCAACATCCTATACACATAAATACATAATCAACATTTGTCCCTTCTGATCGAACACGAGTAACATTTATCAAATAGTTTGCTCCGTTTACGGTAACAAAGATTGCAGCATTTTCCGGTAATCCAGACATAAAATCAGCAGGAAGTGTCTACTTAGGATGTTAAAATAAAACATATAATTTTGGCGAAAGATAACTTCAGTTAGATATGCACACATGATACAACTATTTTGTTAACCAAATATAATGATAAATGAATACCTGTGCAATGTTTGCATAGGGTGAAACCCCGAGTCATGAATCTAATGAACCTTCCCTTTATTCCATCGTACCCACCAAATTAACTCCCGTCTTGATAATAACCCGTAACATAAAAGCCGTCTTCTCCTTCCTCCACAGAATGTATAACTTGAACATCCCTATCAAAGTTTTCACGAGCAAATTCTGTCCACTTATCACCGTTAACAATATATGTTCATTAATTTTTTTCACAATTCGAACTTTGAACCTATACCTACGTGTATAGATCCCTGTTCTCATTGAAACAATCTTCTTTATATATTTCGGTAGTTCCTACAAGCATTTTAATTAATTGTTATCGTACGTTGTGAGTTTATTCAATTTCAAGTGTGCATCATGTAATTATTCAAGAAATATACCTCTGTTTCTAGAAAAGTGTTTAAGTTCATCGGCATTACAAATTCGTAGGCATTTTCCTGCAAATTACACAATTTATAATTATGTTTTCATTAGCTTCTTTTTTAATTAATGTCACAAGAATATAACGTATAAACAAATAAACCTCAAACATTAAATAATACTACTTATTATAAAAGATCACATGTGCAAATATAAACTCATTATTATCATCATTTATCTTCCTAAATTCATCTAACCTCCGCTCTACATTGACTACAACTTAAACATTATTACTCTTATTAATTTGTTTCATTTAGCAAATAAGGAAAACAATTTATTTATTATAATTTATGTTTTTTTTAAATGATTTTATTATTGCATAATAACAAAGATTTAATTATTTGAAATACATATTTCCCCGCTAAGTGTTGCGTGTTTAACCAAAAACCCCATTAAGGGGTTTGCTTTAATAACTCACCACAACTAGGATTTAAAATTTTAATTAGAAAAAACATCGTAAGATTACGAGAATTCTAAAAACACATACTCGAGCAATGTTAATCGTGTATCTTGGTTTATAAAATTTCGTTTAAAAACTTATTGAAAATAAAACCTTATATAAATACTAACTACGTCATCAAAAAAATAATTAAAACACGTAACACACTAGAATATAATTATAATGCAAACTAAGAAAATAATGATATCAAATTTAAACAATAAAATTTAATAACTCTAAACGAAAACACTAACACTGCTCTAACCATGTAAATGTAGTTGAAGCATCTTTAAAAAATCCGCTGTTTTGAATACCACCTCTGTAAGGATTATATCATCATTATCAAAAGTCAAAACCATATAACCACAACATTTTTCCCCTATTTATGGTAAACACACAAACATCACCACTTAATAAACAAAGGATATCAACAAAAAAACTCCACTTGTAACCCGACAATACATACGTATTCCCATTACAACAAACATCAAAGAAAACCATAAATCCATTCACAGATAATTCAAATTCTTCAACATCATCTAAATTTGGTAAAATAACAGCTGGAAAAACCTATATACAATAACTAATTAAACATAATTAACAAAAACAAAATAATAATAATAAATGTTAATAATATTATCAAATGTAAAAGATGTTCATGATTAATATTGTTTAGAACAAAATGTTAAAAAGTAGTTACCTACTTTTAGCCGTTTTATGGATTATAGTAACATCAATTATACTTATTAACCTTTTAATTTAACTTTCAATAACTTCTAACAATATATTTGTTCTACTAAATCCTAAAAAAATTAAAACCACAAATCAAATTACTTACCTGCTTTTATTCATCTAATGGATTATGATAACATCAGTTATACATCTTAACCCTTTCATTTAACTTTTAATTACTTTTAAGTATATATTTGATCCACTAAATCATAAAAATAAAAACCACAAGTCATACCCGTCCATCGGACGAGTTTTGACACTATATATATATATATATATATATATATATATATATATATATATATATATATATATATATATATATATATATATATATATATATATATATATATATATATATATATATATATATATATATAGTAGAGATCCAAGTGAGAAGTAAATTAAAATAAGAAGTGGTGAAAGTGACCAAAACCACGCATTTGAGATCGAACGACTTGCATTAGATGCATTTCTATTCATATACATGCAACATCTTGAGTTTCAGTTAATTTGATGTATAGATGGTGCAAGTTGATTTTCATGATTTTGACACGTGCGGAGGAACAAAAACAAGATAAATCATGAAACGCATCTAATATAATATATGCATCGATTAAAGCTAGAAAACACACTATGGTGCGTTATAATGCATCTAAGATTATAGGGATGCATCTAATTTAGGTCGGTGCATCTCGGATTTGCGGTTATAGTTCTTCTTATTCCTTCATATTTTAAGTAATCTTCTTATTTGATCCTAACTCTATATATATATATATATAGCTCTTCTAAACATAAAGTAATGAGGTTGTTTAAATGCCTTATATTACTTTGACCAGCAAAAAATTCTAATGCTATCTTTTAAAGCAATACAAATAAGTTGACTTTCCTTTTCAAATTAATTTGAACAATAGTTTCCGTCGACTACTACCAATAGAGTGTGATCTAATCATAGACATACATTCACCGTATCCAAGCTATAGCTTTTTCAAAAGAGTGTATATACAGTAAGATCACTACATAAATGTAACCTGGTACCAAGGGTCAATCTCGACCCCACCGGCACCCTATATAAGTACCAACGTCAAGTGTTCCATCCATCTACCTTAACTCACACCTTTCTTTAATCCTCAATATAATCTGTGCTCTTTGATTTCATCATAACCCTATCATGTCGAAGATGATCAAAGTACTCTTCATGGTGATCATTACCATTGCCATTACCATCATGATCCTTGCAAATACCTCCATCCGAGACAATGGCAAAGCGGCAAGGAGAGAATCCTTGGTTGTGAAACCAATTTCAAAGAGGGTAAATCGTTTCCTAGCTGAGACCAAGAACTCTAGACCTGCAGACCATTGCAACAAAGACAACGAAATCTGTTACATCTTAGAAGGGAAGAACTCCACATGTTGCAGCAACAAATGTATGGACTTAAGCGAAGACAAACACAACTGTGGAGCATGCAAAAACAAGTGCAAGTTTACGAACTCGTGTTGTGGAGGAGAGTGTGTGAATTTGGCTTATGACAAGAGGAACTGTGGGTCATGCGGCAATAAGTGCATGCCTGGAGGTTATTGCATTTATGGTCTTTGCAATTACGCCTAATTTTTTCACCTTGTTCGAAATTTTCATGTTTATGTATCCAGAGTTCTTTTGAGACTCATGATTAGCAACTGTTCATACATATTTTGAATCCATAATGACAATGCATTATCATTATAGTAAATTAGTAATCAATATATATAATTGTAATCAATCAACTCTTTTAATTACTATATTGTTACATATATGCTTTTTCGCCCAGCAAATTCAAGTGTAAATAAGTTTGCTTTTCTAGCTTTTATTCAAATTCATATTTACCAGAACGAACTAATCTTATCCGACAGCATATTCTAAATACCGTTATACCGACAAAGCATAAATGTTAAACTCAACAACATAGGGTATTCAAGTGATTTTTTTTTTTTTTTTTTTTTTTTTTTTTTTTATTTCTTGAAAAATATGCAAGTTTTCACATGGAAATAATATCAAACAGTCTAATCCAACTTTTGAAAATGGACCTGTTGTCCGGAAGAAAATGCTAGGATGAAAAAGAAAAAGATAAAGCCTATGAAGCTCTATGATCATGAAAAACTAATGAAGGAATTAAAAAAAATTGCTTCTCCAAGACTAAGGTCGTCCAAGGCATTCAAGGTACTTCGTCAAATGGCATTTTAACATGGTCGTGTGAGATCAACATAGATCACAAATTCTTTAAAGATACAAATTTTGACCATTCATGATACATAAAAACCAAAAACCCACTTTTCTTTTGTGATGCTTATAATACAAAGGTTCGTGGTTATACTAGACGTTAATAGCTTTATATAGTAATTTCTCGTCTAGGTATTAGGATGAGATGTGAGATTCACTCGCATCTTATATACTTAAATGTTTTCTCGAGTAATAAAAGTTACTAGATATAAAAACACTTTTTACCCAAAAAAGAAAGAAAAAAAAAAAAAGAACTCTATTTCCACCTTTTTTGAAATTAAATATCTTGCAAATGGTATCGTTAAGCGATAAAAATACATCCACGGGATGAAAATATTTTTATATATCAGTAGACGAGCATTTCGACATATTTTTGATGAACTTTTCTGTCGAGTTTTATTAGTGTTTAAATTTACGCATTGAAAAATCACATGTGATTTATTATTTAAAAACTACGTGTGATTTCACTAATCACATGTGATTATTCATGGTGTAAATTTCAACACTTAAAAAAAAAGTTTGTCGAATGTATATAGAGATGCTCATATATAGAAAGATGATTTAATTCTCACTACGATGGCATGATTCATTTGTGAGATATTTATTTTTATTTTTTATAAAAAAATGATGAAAATATAAATTTTTTTCATGAAAAAATAAATGACAAGAATTTGTCTATTTGATCTTTAAAAATGTTGTAATCTATATTGATTTCTCTTGTAACATGTTTTTTTTTTTTTTTTTGGATAAACAAGAATATATATTTAATCCTTTGCAAGAACATTACATCATTGATCACCCATAGAAATTTGTTGAGGTGGCACAAGACCATCATACACTTCATCTACTGAGTTATACAACGCCCTTCTGGCTAGCTCATGAGCCATTCGGTTTCCATCACGCCGCACAAAGGACCGGGAGCATGAGTAAAGCGACATAATCGACGAATATGAAGGAAGAGACTCTAATATGTAGCGACTCGTGTTGTGTAGAAATCGTTGACGAGAATACTTGAATCCGTCTCTAGAATAACATTCCCGAACCCCTTAGCAAGAGCCACTGGATAGCCCATAGAATAACATTTGCTTGATCTCGATAACCAAGTCGCATAGGCCACCTGCCTATTTCCCGCCACCAAACCGACCCGTTATGGCCCCTCATCACAAAACCAATTCCCGCAACACTATTTCTACTTGAAATCCCACCATCTGTATTAATCTTTATCACTCCATTAGATGGAGGAGACCAATGTACCTGAGATGGAATATTAGACGTAACAGTATGCTGCGCTTCTGAATATGCATTAGCTCGACAGAAGTCTTCCAATATCCCACACGCCGACTCTTTAATTTTATTCGGCTGAATCTCTTCTCCCCCATGGGCTTTGGAGTTTCTTGCACACCATATTCACCACATGACCATCAACACGAGCTCCATAGTTCCTTGTCCCCTATCCTTAGCCGTTGTTAGCATCTCTTCAATTGATATTTCTGCAACATGGTCTGTAAGATCCATCAAACTCATACTGGACCATACATCACGAGCCCAATTGCAAAGAAAGAGCGCATGTTTTGTGTCTTCCATAAGGGCGCCACAATGAATACAACTGAGAGATCCTGGTGCCAGGCCTTTAGTCGTCAGATTAGATATAGTAGGTAACAGGTTCATGCATACTCTCCACGCAAAAATCTTGACCTTACCCGGAATATTTGCCAAACATACATACTTTAATCATTTCCTTTCATGCGTTAATAACGACTCTTGGAAGCATTCTATTGATTCAGTTGCAATCCAATATGCAGATTTGCACGTGAACACCCCATTTGAGGAAGCATCCCAGTAAAGTGAGTCACGTTCAAGAGTGTTAATATGTGTACAAGCTATCTTCGTTGCAATCTGTTGAGGAAATAATTGTAAGAGTAGAGAATGATTCCATGCACCTGTATCACCATCCAAAAGGTCATTAATGACATTATAGTCGCAGTTTTGAGGGCGGTAATTCAGAGTTCGAAATCCCTCCAGCCAATAGTCTTCCCATATTCTGACTTTCATACCGTTGCCGACATTCCATCTTTGTCCTTTACGGATGATGTCCCGTGCCGAACATAAACTTCTCCAGACAAAGCTCGGTTGATATCCAATCCTTCCGTCCAGGAAAGAGTCTCTAGGGTAATACCTGGCTTTGAGGAGTAACATGTTTGTTTTGAGTTCAAAAGTTATTGGTTTCTTGGATCTTTAGGTGTTTGGTCGAGCTTGGTTTTATGTGTATATCACTTTTAGGTGTTGTTTCTTTAGTTCAATCATTTGTCGTGATTTGTGTGTATGTTCATTTAGGTTGCTTTTTAGGAGTGTCCGTCATCGTTTGGTGTTTGTATAAAGTGAATTTGAATCTTTAGGTGTTTGGTCGAGCTTGGTTTTATGTGTATATCACTTTTAGGTGTTGTTTCTTTAGTTCAATCATTTGTCGTGATTTGTGTGTATGTTCATTTAGGTTGCTTTTTAGGAATGTCCGCCATCGTTTGGTGTTTGTATAAAGTGAATTTTTGTTCTAGCTTTGGTGACCAACACGTAATTTTGTACTATATGCTAATGGAATAGCTTTGCAAATATAGTTATTTGCCATTTTGGTAAATTTCAAATTACAAAAACTTCACCGCGAACCATTTACTATTATTGTAATGAGCAACCTTTATAATTCGTCAAATTTTGATGTAATCAACATATTTAAGTATGTAAAAACTTCACCTTGACTTACGCATCTAAAATCAGCCCTTCGTTTTCTAAAATGGCTCACTTTTAGAAAATGGATGAGAATGTACCTAAGGATGCTGATTATGATGTAAGTTTACTTATCGATTCGGTTCAAGTGGTGAATGAGAGGTTGAAAATTCATTATATGGGTACTTTATTGGTAAAAGACTTGCATTTCTCGTTGTTGATTGGTTCATGTGCAACAATTGGAAAAAGTATGGTATTGAGAAAGTTACAATGAACGTGAATGATTTCTTTTTCTTTAAGTTCTCGTCTATTCAGGGTGAGGAATTAGTTTTTCGTGTTGGTCAATGGATGATTCGTGGTATCCCAATATTCCTTAATAAGTTGGTCCATGATGTCCCATTGGTTGCTTATACTTCGGATGGGTTAAGCTTGATTGCTTCTAAGATTGGTACTCCTATGCTTCTTGACTCGTATACTAATAATACGTGTTTGAAATCATGGGGCAGGATTAATTACGCTAGAGCTTTAATTGAAATCAATGCGTCTAATGAGTTTCGCCATAATTTGGTGTTAGTCGTTCCTAAACTCAAGGGAAGTGGATATACGAAAGTAAATATTCGTATTGAATTTGAATGGAATCCCCTCGATGTAGTACATGTTTGTTACATGATCACCTTCTTTATGAGTATCCTAAAGCTACACCTAAACGTGTAGTTAATGCGGTTGAAAAAGGAAAAGGTCCAATTTCGGGTGCTACAAAGGATGTGTCAAATGATGGATTTACCATTGTCAAGTGAAAGGGTTCTCAATTATAAGCGGGTTTTTTTTGGGTATCTAAGAATAAGAAAATGGAGTATCGTCCGGCTGCTCCTAAAAATACCAAGGCTTCTCCTTCCAATGACAATATAAAGGAGACGTCTATGTCCAAACAACCAATTAATGATGCTAATGTGATGAACACGTCTAATGCTTTTGGTGTTCTTAGTAATTTGGATGAGGGTTCTAGTGTTTATGTGGAACCTAGTGCTAACGTTTCTTTAAGCAACGTGTATATCGCACCTACTATTGATGGAGGACATGTGAAAAACTATGAAAGCATCTCAAGTTCGTCTAATGCACCTACTCCTTTTATATCGAATTGCACACCTGACAAGGTTAAACAAGGAAAAAAGGTAGGTAATCCGTTTTAACGTTGGGGATTTAGTCATTTCGGATAGTGATGATGATGAAGTCCATGGGGAATACAATGAAACCACTAGTGGAAGGAGCCAGTAGAGTGGACATGAAGAGCTTATTAGAGAAGTGGAAGTAGGATACCTATTACCAAAACCCTTATGACGATGATGAGTTTGATAATTGTGGTCTGACTAATGTTTAATTGAAGTTTGCTAATGCTTATGATATTTGTCTTCGTGGTCAGCTTAGATATGTTGTTTTATTTTGCATAACTATGACATGTTATTTTTTTATGCTAGTTTAGGTTTTAAGCACTATAGGCGTTTTTAGTTTGCTTTTTTGGGCTGAGATGTAGGATTTATCCATATTCGTTGTACTTAATTATTATTTTTTTGGAATAATGATATTTTACCCGAGTAACCCTAGGGTACGTTTGATAGAGAGAATTTCAAAGAAATGAAATGAGTTAGAGAATAGAAATTAGAGAATAGAAAGCAGTAGAGAATTTTGTTCAATTATAATGTTTGGTAACAACAGAGACTTGACCCGAGAAATGAAAAAAAAATATATTTTTTAAATAACATTTTGTCATATGAGAGAGACTCACATGTATTTGTTTGTTTATTTTTTTTAAATGTATATATTGTTTTTTTTTCTAAATAACAATTCTAAAAAATATAATTTTTTCTAAATATTAAAAATAATAATTTTTTTAAAGTTTTATTTTATTAAATTATTTTTAAAACACTATTTTGAAAAAAATTATTTTTGTAAAATTTATTTAATTTTTTTAAAAAAAAATAGTTTTTGAAATTTTTATTTTTTGTAAAATTATCTAATTTTTTTAAATGTATTATTTTCTAAAAAAATTGACAAATTATTTTTAAATAAGCTATATGATACTAAAATACACATGTAAGTTTAAAAAGGAAAAATAAGTATTGTATAAAAAATATTACAAAAACTAACTATTTCCATTTCTTCAATTTCCCAACTAAAAGTGATAGAAATGAAACTTTAAAAATTACAATACCAATTCTTTATCAATTATCTCAAATTCTCTACCTTTTGATTTCTCTCATCTGCCAAACAAGGAAATTCAATTCATTTTCATTTCTCTTGTCTTATTTCTCTCTACCAAACACACCATAAGTATGTCAAAATGGACCCTTTACTCTTTGGTGGTCATTAAAAAAATATTAATGCTAAAAGTCAAAATAGAATTATGTACATGTTACGATATAAAGAGATGATCATTAATATAAAAAGTATTTTAAGCAAAAAATATTAGTCTTTTTTATTTGTTATTTCAAGAGTTTTAAGTATGATTAAAATTTGATTATTTTCTTTTTAATTGTTGTAGAGATATGATACAGTACATGTCTTTGTTTTGGATCTCCCAAGTAGAGTTAGATTCCCTTTCCTCAAAGTTTTATGATAAATATATGGATAAGAATCCTTTCATGTTCAAATGAACATGATAGGTAATGTTGTGTTTTAAGTGATTATACAAAGTCATTATTACAAAACATTTGTTTTATTTTAATTCAAATGTACAATCACTTAAAACACAACATTACCTCTCATGGTTCATTTGAACATGAGAGGATCCTTATCCAAAATATATTACTTCCTCCGTCCCAATATGACCATTTTAACTTTTTGAATAAAATTTTGACTTTAAATATTTTTGTTTGTATTGTATAATACTTGATGAAAATTATATCAATGAAAAATACATTTAAAACACAATCTATTCATATATCTTGCATCAAGTATTATATAATACAAACAAAAATATTTAAGGTCAAAGTTAGATTCAAAAAGTCAAAATGGACATAAAATTTGAGACGGAGGTAGTACAATGATTTAGAAGTCGTGAATTTAGATATCGTATTAGACTGCTTGGAGTAGCAAATAAATTCAATCTGATGCTACCTATTGAAGCAAACAAAAAACTTGACTTCATTAAATTAATTTGAGCAATACTTTAAGCGTTTATACGACCTTGTAAATAACCGATCGACGACTATAACAGAGTGTACTTTAATCAAAGACACATTCACCGAATAGCTAGTAAGACCACTAAACACATTTCACCAGGTACCAAGGGTCAACTCGCACCACACCCTATATAAGTTCCTAGATCCAATCTTCTATACATCTACCTTAACTCTAAGAGATTTACAAACGCAAATCTCTACATACTTAAACTTAACTTTCTGAACCCTTTCATCATAACCATGTCAATGATTATCAAAGTATTCTTCATGATGGTCATTACCTTGGCCATAACTATCACCCTTACAATGACCTTCATGCACGGCGATAGCAAAGAGGCAAGAAGTGAACCTTTGGCTGTAAAACCATTTCCAAAGAGGGTAAACCGTTTTCTAGCTGAGACTAAGAACTCTAGATCCGCAGACCATTGCAACAAAGACGACGAGATTTGTTACATCTTAGAAGGGAAGAACTCTACGTGTTGCAACAACAAATGTATGGACTTGAACCAGGATAAACACAACTGTGGAGCATGTAAAAACAAATGCAAGTTTACGAGCTCGTGTTGCGGAGGGGAGTGTGTGAATTTGGCTTATGACAAGAGGAACTGTGGGTCGTGTGGTCACAAGTGCATGCCTGGCGGTTATTGCATTTACGGCCTCTGCAATTATGCTTAACACATTATTTTCATTTTGATCGAAATTTCGTCTAGAGTTCTTCTGAGACTCATGTATACCAACATGTTCATTAGTTCATACATAAATAGTATCCATAATGCCAATGCATTTGCACCATGTTAACTATAATTGCTATTAATATACTCTGATTTCAATATCCTACTATGCTTATTGGAGTACGAAAATTAAGTGATCATTTTTTATAAATTGAGTTCACTATTTAATTTACTCAAACTAAATTATGCAGTTTGCGTTGCTAGCTTATATAGAGTTTTTCCTCGACCATTTAATCTTATTTGTCACCACAGTGTGAATACTTCTATCTTTCTAGAAAAAAAAGGAACATTATTTATCACAGTAATCACTCCTCAAATATTGAGATAATTTCAACCTAGAAAGTGAATCCACATATTAAAATCGTTATTATTAAGACTCTGACGAGCAACATAAACAAAGCATACGTAATGTAATAATTTCCTGTTTAGTTAGAATCTTGTTATAAACTTCCTACTGATAGGAAAACAAAAAACATGTTGGCATCTAGCTATTTCGTCTTTGTTGTGCCAATTCAGTGTCAGATGATTTCTAACTAGAATTTGAACATAAGATAGTTAGAATTTGAACATAAGATAGTGTAAGTATAAAATAGTTACTAAGTAATCGCTCATTAAGTCATCTTCATAGTTTTTCAGAGACGAAGTCAAAACCCTCTACTAACTGATGCGGTTTGAGCATTTAAGTACTTACAATAACTCAATTGACTCCTTTGTTCTCCTCAATATAAAGAAATATATCTAAGTGTCTAAAGATATTTAGAAATGAGCTTTTTAGGAAGGTAAATGAAAAGCACCTAAAAAAGGATTTGACAATTCTATTAATAGAAGCAGTTTATGTAAGTGCATTACACATTAAATGCTTGACATGTCAATAATACCTCCCGGTTATCCATCCAGAGGTCCGCCTATAAAATAGAATTTTTCAAATGAATAAATGGTATCTCTTGAATTAAACTCCGAATCATCAAGATCATTTACACCTCCTTGAACTTGTCACTAAACCCATTCAAAGAGATTAAAGTTTATAAACATTTACTTTGTAAGTGGAGAACATCATATATTGTCATCCAGTTAAGATTAAATTAGTTCATTATATTCCACACTTTTCTTTGTAATTATTTTGATTTATTCAAATAAGTAATTAGATGTTGAAATGTTAATTTTTGTGTCCTCTACATTCTCGCTTTATAAAATGTTTTAAAAGATCATTTCCATTAAGATGCTCATAACTCGAACACTTTGTTTGATAACTAAGTTACAAGTAACGGAACCAACACTTTTTGAAATCATGCCCTTGCAATTTTCTAGAAACCATGCCCAACCTTTGTCGTCCTTCCTTTGACAAATACCATAAGCAATAGATAAGATTTGGTTGTTATCATCCATACCTACAGCCAAAAGATTTACTCCATCGTAAAAGTCATTCTTTAAGTGAGTTGCATCAATATGATCATTGGTCGTAAACAAATCACGAAATTGCGAATCGATAACAACCAAAATAATACATTAGATTAGTATTTTAAAAACATAACTAAATGAATGAATCACTTTTTGCAGACGCTCGCAACACCAAGGGAGATAAATGTTCGAAAATTTAGTGCACTTGTGGGATGGTTCACACCTTGTAATGGGTTAGGAGGTACGGAGTGTACACCCATAAGGTCCATGAACACCGACTCTAATAGTGGTATGTATTGGTAGTGCTTGGTAAAAATCTTGTTGTGGTTAACTCGATTATCAATGTTTCCACCAGGCGATTCCAGCGGGATCAATGTTTCCAGAAGTGGTATCTCATGAAGGTGTGTTTACATCGAAGCGATGGCGTTTCCAAGCAAAGTGTAACCACCGAAAGCACTATGAAAGTCTTGATATAAGTCTTGATAAATGCGATTATAAGCGCATCATTATGACCACGTTTAATTGGTCATGTAACCACTACTTGACTATAATGGGGATGATTATGAGGCTATTAATGGGCGATTAATACTCATAATTCCATTGGAGCGGTCAAGAGTAACCTCCTATAAATAGGAGATGCGAAACATGCATGAAGAATACTGAGAAAACACAAAACACTTATAAGCGCAAGGGTTAAAGAATTGTGCCTAATTCTCTAACTACATTTGGTCTTATCCCAGTAGATATTCGTGATACCGGGCATTAGGGTCGAATAGTTTACTTTGGAAAGTGTTCACACGATTCAGTGATATCCGTAACCACCGGTGGTATCATTCTCACGACCATTGTTTGTTTCTTGAAACAATTGATCGTTTCTGCTGGAATTGATTATCTACACCACGCTCGGGACGAATAACCACCAACAATCAAAGTAAACTATTTTGTGATAATCAATGGCAATCTTCTGAAATGAAACACATGGCTTCAAACTTTGCTAAGTGGACAAGTTTGAAGGGTGGACTTTAGGAGGTGGCGAAGAAGATGCACTTCACTTGCAAGCATGAGTGTGGTCTGTCTTGACTACTCCAATTCACGATGATGGTGATGATGCTCTTGTGGAGCGGATCGGGAGGAGGAGCAAGTGGGAGAATGATGACTACATATGCAGAGGTCTTATTCAATGGTATGTCGATTCTTTGTTTGATATTTATCGAACTTTGAATCTTCCAAAGAACTGGGATTCCTTGGATGCCAAATATATGGTGAGGATGCTTCAGTAAGAAGTTTCTTGTAAGTAATTTCACAAATTACAAAATGGTGATTCAAGACCGGTCATGGAACAATACAATGAACTTCTTGGAATACTTGGAAGGTTTACACAACACCAAATGAACATGGATGAGGCTATCAAAGTCTCTTGTGTCATTGACAAACTCCCTCCTTCATGGAAAGATTTCAAGTATACCTTGAAACATATGAAGGAGAGTTAACTCTTGTTGAGTTTGGTATCATCCGCACATTGAGGAATCTCTCAAGGTGCGGGATAATGACAAGCCAAAGAGTAGCAATGCTCTTGGTGCATCCGTTGTCAATATGATGGAGCATAACAACTCCACGTGTACAATGACAACAAAGGCAAACGAAATTTCATGATAACACAAGGCGATCCTAACAAGAAGGCCACACCTACTTGTTGGAAATGTGCAAGACCGGGTCACATTAAAAGGGACCTGCAAGGGTGTTAAAATTGGTGGTAAAGCCAATGGATCGAGCACTAATGGTTCAGGGAGTGGTGGTTCACCAACTCATTTGAAAGGTCGAATATGTTTAATAAGTCTTTTGATTTATTATGTTACATATGTATCTGAATCTTTTATGTGCAGGATCATGATGTTGCGTGGTGGGTTGACTCGGTGCAACAGTTCATGTGTGTAAAGATAGAAGTCGGTTCAAGACTTATGAGTCATTGAATGATGGTTCTATTCTTCATGGAAATGAGTCAATGACCTTGGTGCATGGTCGTAGTTGTGTAGATCTTAGGTTTAGTTCGGAAAGATTGTAACTTTGTTTAATGTTATTCATGTCCACGATATCGGGAAGAACTTGGTTTCAAGTAGTGTTTTGAATAATCATGGATATAAACAAGTTATTGAATCGATAAATTTGTTCTTTCTAAATGTGGTGTTTTATTGGTTTTGGTTATTTATGTAATCAAATGTTGGGCTTAATATTACCACCCTTGTGAGTGTTATTTCGACTTTTATGACCACATATGATCGGATCGATTCTAACCTTTGGCATGCTAGACTTGGTCATGTTCACTATAAAAGAATGCAAGATATGTCTAGGGATGGTTTAATCCCTTTTGACATGGACACGAAAAGTGTAAAACTTGCATGTTGACCAAGATAACAAGAAACCCTTTCGTGGTGTTAGTCGTGAGACTAAGATCTTGGAGCTTATTCACATTGACCGTGTGATTTGCATGCCACTCCTTCTTTGGGGAATAAGAAGTACTTTGTGACATTTATTGATGATGCTTCTAGATTTTGTTATGTCTATTTATTACATACCAAGGATGAAGCATTAGATAAATTCAAAGTGTTTAAGCGAAGTTGAATTACAACTTGGGTCTTCAATCAAAAGATTAAGGGCGATAGGGGAGGTGAGTACATGGATACTCGGACTTTCATCTGTTGGAATAATCCATGAAACGATCGCCCTTATACTCCTCACAAAATGGTATTTCGAAAGGAAAACAGGTGTGAAGGAGATGGTTAATCCATGTTGTCCTATTCGGGACCGAGTCAAGGGTTCAGGGTGAAGCTATGCTAACGACTTGCTATTTGCTAAATAGAGTTCCCAACAAAAGGAACAAGGTTACCCTTATGAACTCGGACTAAAGGAAACCCAACTTGAATTATCTCAAGGTTTGGGGTTGTAGGGTCATTGTAAGACTCACGATCCAAAGTTGAAAACTTTAGGTGAAAGAGGCATTGATTGCATCTTTGTTGGATATCTTGAGCATTCCAAGGCTTTTAGGTTCTATGTTATTAAACCTAATGAACATGTTTCGATTAACACAATAATTGAATCAAGGGATGCGATTTTGATGAGAATAGATTCTCATCGGTCCCTGAACCAAGTCGAGGATTCCTAATGGAACTCATCACTTTGGTGTATCGAGGTCCCCGATGATGAACCATCGGTGGTCCCCGATGAGGTTGTGGTTAGGGGTGGAAGCGAGCCGAGCCGCCGTGAAAAGCTCGGGATCGGATTGGTAAAAAGCTCGAACGAGCCGAGCCTAAACGAGCTCGAGCCCGAGCTCGAGCCTAAGTTTGAGCTCATTTAATAATCGAGCTCGAGCCCGAGCTCTATACAAAAGGCTCGTTTAGGCTCGCGAGCCTAAACGAGCCTTAGAAATATATACGTATATATATTTTCTATACGTATAACCTTGTTAACGAGTCGAGCTTTATGTTAACGAGCCGATCTCGAGCCGAGCTCGAGCTTGTGAAAAATTTCACGAGCCGGGCTCGAGCTCAAAATGTGAGGCTCGAAGCGAGCTCGAGCTCAAGCTCGAGCTTTTTATATAAGCAGCCGAGCTCGAGCCTAAACGAGCTCGAGCTCGGCTCACTCGTTTCACCCTAGTTGTGGTTGAAGACTTTGAACCCGTGCTCGAGAAAAGCAAAGGGTCGAACTCCAAAGTCATTTGGACCTGAGTTTCAACTATACTTAGTTGAAGGTACCGAGGATGAGGTCTCGGACCAATACTCCTATTGCTTCATTGTTGAGGATGACCCCAAAACATTTGAAGAAGCAATGAAGTCCCGTGATATTGCTTTACGGAAAGAAGCAATCAATGATGAGATGGATTCCATCATGGGCAACAACACTGGGTGTTGGTTGATCTACCTCACAGTTGCAAACCTACGGGTTGCAAATGGATTTTCAAAAGAAAATAAAGGTAGATGGAACTATTGAAAAGTTCAAGGCTAGACTAGTCATTCGAGCTTTAAACAAAAGTCGGAATAGACTATTTTGATACTTATGCCCCGTGGCTCGTGTCGATTACCATAAGACTGGCGATTGCTATGGCATCTATTCACAATCGGTTATTCATCGGATGGATGTGAAAACAGCTTTCTTGAATGGTGAATTGGAAGAGGAGGTTTATATGAACCAACCTCGGGGCTTCATCATGCACGCAATGAAAACAAGGTGTGTAAACCGATTAAGTCTCTTTATGGACTTAAGCGGGCACTAAGCAATGGCATCAAAAGTTTGATGAAGTAGTTTTGTCTAGTGGTTATGTTCTTAACCAAGTCGACAAATGTGTATATAGCAAATTTGATGAATCGGTAAAGGAGTCATCATTTGTCTATATGTTGATGACATGTTGATCTTTGGCATCGACCAAAATCGAGTTGACGACAAAGGAATTTTGTCATCAAGGTTCTCCATGAAGGACATGGGGAGGCGATGTTATCCTTGGTATTAGGATTAAACATGAAAGTAAAGAATTTCTATCCCCGGTCTCATTATATTGAGAAGGTCGAGGAAATTCAATTACTTTGATTGTACTCATGAGTACACCTATGGATACTGTGAGAAGCTAATGCCTAATCATGGCAAGGTGTATCTCAACTTGAGTATTCTAGGGTAATTGGTGCCGATGTATGCCATGACCGTACAAGGCCCGATATTGGCTGCGGTGGGAAAATTGAGCGGTATACTAGTAATCGTAGTGCTCATCATCGCAAGCGATTCGAGGGAATCTTGAAGTATTTGAAGAGAACTATGGATTATAGTCTCTCATATCTTTGGTTACCCATCGTGTTGGAAGGTTACAACGATGCAAGTTGGATCGATATCGAAGACAATTCGTCTACCGGTGGTCGGGTATTCCTACTTGGTGGAGGTGCAATTTCTTGGGCATCCAAGAAGCAAACTTGCATCACCGTTCAACAATGGAATCTGAATTTGTGGCTTTGGCAATTCTTGGTAAAGAAGTGAATGGTTGAAAACTTGCTTCTTGAGATTCCATTGTGGCTAAACCTATAGCACCCATTTCTATCCGGTGTGATAGTGCGGCTACATTGGCTAAGGCTTATAGCCGATGTACAATGGTAAGTCTAGACACTTAGGTGTCGGTATAGCATGATTCGTGAGCTTATCATGAATGGGGTGGTATCTGTAGAGTTTGTTAGATCTCAGCAGAACTTAGGCGATCACTTGACGAAGGGCGGCTAGAGACTTGGTTATAAAGTGCGCTAAAGGGATGGGTTTAAGTCCAACTTAGTCACCGAATGCTAGAAACCCAACTCCTCTGAAGAAACTTAGGAGCCGAGTTCAATGTGGAAAGTGAACATTGAGTGGTGGAGCACATGTTTTAATTACATCCCAAGGTTGTGCTCGAACTCTTTGAAAAGAGGATGAAGTCTTTACTTCTTAATGGTTAATTTTCTTTGAAAAAGTGCTTGGCGGGAACATGACTAAAGAGGAACCACCTATGTAAATGTTGAAGTTTTGCCGCTTGTGAAGCTTTGGACTTTAGCTTTTACAACATTTATGAATTTGGATATGGACACATGGCTTGTATAGTGTCGAAGCTTTTAAGTGTTTGAAAACTTGTGTGTAGTTATCTTGGTATTCAAATGGGTTGAAGGGTTCAATTCTTAGAACACCACGATTCTCGAATATTTGAGCGTGTAATTACTAAGATGGAAATTCAATCCTCGGGACATTTTCGTTTATGCACATGTTTTGCTTGATGTTTATTTTACATGCAAAGGGAGTGAACTAAATTTAGGAGGATTGTTGGAAAATTTAGTGCACTTGTGGGATGGTTCACACCTTGTAATGGGTTAGGAGGTGCAGAGTGTACACCCATAAGGTCCATGAACACCGACTCTAATAGTGGTATGTATTGGTAGTGCTTGGTAAAAATCTTGTTGTGGTTAACATCGATTATCAATGTTTCCATCAAGCGATTTCAAATGGGATCAATGTTTCCGAAGTGGTATCTCACTGAAGGTGTGTTTACATCAAGCGATGGCGTTTCCAAGCGGTGTAACCACCGAAAGCACTATGAAATCTTGATATAAGTCATCGATAAATGACGATTACAAGCGCATCATTATGACCACGTTTAATTGGTCATGTAACCACTAACGGCTATAATGGGGATGATTATGAGGCTAATAATGGGCCGATTAATACTCATAATTCCATTGGAGCGGTCAAGAGTAACCTCCTATAAATAGGAGATCGAAACATGCATGAAGAATACGAAAACACAAAACACTTATAAGCGCAAGGGTTAAAGAATTGTGCCTAATTTCTAACTACATTTGGTCTTATCCCAGTAGATATTCGTGATACCCGGGCATTAGGGTCGAATAGTTTACTTTGGAAAGTGTTCACACGATTCAAGTGATATCCGGTAACTACACGGTGGTATCTCATATCACGACCATTGTTTGTTTCTCAAAACAGTTGATCGTTCTCTTGAAATTGATTATCTACACCACTGCTCGGGACGAATAACCACCAACAATAAATAGCATATCAAATATGCCTTGTTTGTCAACTATTACATTGGTAACATTTCGTGGGTTTACGTTTTTTAAATTATGATACTAGTAAGGTAATTTTCAAGCGATTCAAGGGGCAACCCCTAAGCATCTCCAAACCCTTATTCAAACCACGATAAGCTTGCATGTAGGAAATCTTGAAAACGCACGCTCATATCATTTACAATATCTTTTGCCTTATACTCCCAATTGTTATCTAATAGTTCCTTTTGATGCATGCAACCTATTAACTTGCCACTTGCATTTCCTGATGCAAACGCATAATAGTTTTTGAACATGTGTGCAAGTCTTAAAAAAATTTGGTAACAAAACCCCACCCTTGCTTCCCTTTTCACTTTCTTAGTGGATGTACCATGAAGAGTTTGGTTCAATACACCCAACATTGTATTTTGTTTTATTTGTTCTTGTAGGAACACATTCATGGTTATCTAAAAACATTTTTCATGGACTACAAATATGCATGTTTTTTGACATCATAATTTCTATGTTTATAAACTTCTTTTTTAATGAATTGTAATCAACTGGGTTGTTTATTTTAAAATCAAAAATAGATGTCGGTAATAAATCTTTAGGCATGTGATTAAAAGTGTCTTTGCCAATAATGTTGTAATTGGTCTTGAACTTCCTCTTTGTCGTCTTCATCATCACCATCAATGTCTCGATTATATCCAATCATAGCTTGATCACCATCATTGTCAGCTTCTTAACATCTTCCTCTCCACTATCATCTTTGGATCCAAAATGATTATCGTTTCTTTCTGAAAAATTGCCAAAATATTATGGATTTTCGGTTCTACACGGTTCATTTGAGTATAAACAACATATTGTTTATAATATTGTTGATTCATAGTCTATTGATTAGTTTGAGTGTATCGAATATTATGAGGATACTCTTGTGAAGGTTCAACATGTTGCCAATATTGTGAATTTTGATAATGTATAAGATTTACGGAATTCTGAAAGTTTTGAGAATGTAGAGTATTTTGTGAATAATGAAAGTTGTGACTAGGTTCACCAGTAGAATAATTCGAAAATTTTGAGAAGTATATAACTGTTGCGGGCTGAGGGAATTGTTCAACTTTCAATTCATATGATTTGGATTATTAGTAAGAATATAATCGATAAAGTACTATAACTCTTCATCATCCTTTATTTCATAAAACTTGGTCGCTAGTTGGAGTTCCGTAGGATAAACGGATCACACGGTAACATCTAAGCTAAATTTATTTCCAACATATTGAATGAAACTTGTGTAACTACTTTTTTTTACAAAAGAATGTTACTAATATGACCATCATTAAAAATGCATACTGGAAACTAATTCCCTAGAGAAAAAACTTATATATTTTTATTTTCTGTGATTTGTAATTTTTAGTCTGGTTATCTCTGATTTATGAAATGCATACAATACAATTGTGATAAATGTGAATCATAAAAGTACGTCTTTTAAGATAATTAGTACATTTCGTGTAAAATGTCATATTTAATGTACATTTTTGAGATAAAATGTAGATTTTTTTAGATAAAATTATTCACGGACTTGCAATCCACAAATTTAAAATTTGATTATGTGCGTGCAAGAAGGGGCGAGCAACCACTTTTGCTCGCATTGCCACTTGTCACCTTTCTATTTAAGCAGCTTTTTCTAGCCTTAATGCGAGATTTATCGTTTCTATAGAAGCAAATCATATAAGCAGCTTTTTCCATTTAATTTTAGAACTACACTTTAAGCTTTCTTTTTATACCAATGCGTAGAGGTCAACGACGACTACATTTGTGTGTGTTCAAACTTGCCTTTTAAAAGAGTGTATAATAAATAAAATCACCACATACCTTTCATCTGGCTACTTCCCAAGGTCAACTCCCCCTCCCTCAACCTTACATATAACTTCAAAACCCAACAATTTATATTCATCAATCATCTACCACAATTATTCCCTATACTCTTTAAAAAAACGTTAATAACCGCCAACACTGACTGATACTCTCTTGACCGATTTATATAACGCGGTCAATCTCTTCTTCGTCATCAAAAAAATGTCGAAGATGATCAAAGTACTCTTCAAGGTGGTCATTACCTTAGCCATAACCATCACCCTTGCAATGGCCTCCATAAGTGATGTCCACAACGTGGCAAGAAGTGAATCCTTGGATGTGAAATGATTCCCAAAGAGGATAAATCGTTTCCTAGTTGAGACCAGGAACTCTAGACCAGCAGACCATTGCAAAAAAGATGATGAGATTTGTTACATATTACAAGGGAAGAACTCCACATGTTGCAACAACAAGTGTATGGACTTAAGTCAAGACAAACACAACTGTGGAGCATGCAAGAACAAGTGCAAGTTTACAAGCTCATGCTGTGGAGGGGAATGTGTGAATTTGGCTTATGACAAGAGGAACTGTGGGTCGTGCGGCAACAAGTGCATGCCTGGTGGCTATTGTATTTACGGTCTTGCAATTATGCTTAACATCTTTTCGAATCTTGATTGATAGTTTCATTCTTTCATAACTTATGCATTGAGAGTTCTTCAACACGCTTGATTGCTAATTAACGTTGATAAATATATATGTATGTTCCATTAAGGAGGACGATATACATTTTATTTCACATCCAATATTTATTAAATTCTTTATTATTCGTATAATATTCCTTTTATCGTTACATTGCATGGCTCTGATTAATGGTTTTTTATACATGGTCATTGCTCATTCATTTTTATATATTAGCTGTTCCAAGTATATTTTACATAACAGATCGAACATCGTATTACATGCGTCATCAAACTATTAGGCGCGTACCCAGTTAAATTTATTTGCGACCGATGTTATAGGAAAAATATTTACAACATCAAAATAAATATTTTCCTACAAACATATATTCAAAAACGTCATTGCGAAATAAAATATAGTATAGCATAAACACAACTACGACAACAATGAATATGCATAATTGATTTAGCAGTATATATTGTTTTAAATGTTCCATCCACCAACCAATATTTTTTATTTTATTTGAACAAGCATCATTAAACATTCAACAACATCGTCTTCTATCCTATCTTTAGCAGAATCCATTATGTGATGCAATATGTAATTCTGTAGCTATGTATATATGTAATTCTGATGCGACCTCAAAACTAAGGAATTTTAGACAAATATGGCACGTTAACTAAAACACATTGAATGATAATAAATGGAAGTTTGATCGAAAATATTTGAATGAGTTTTGCAAAAGAAAATATTTGAATGACAATATATCTCCACATTCAACAAAAAAAAAATGTACATTGGCGAGAACTCCCTGACCTCAGGTGACTTTTGGCATCAGTCATTGTCCACCCCACACGGAATAGCTCTGACAAGTCTCCTGGCCTAGTGGAGCACCAACTGGAGTGAGCACGAGCCAAGACTCGGACCCCTGAGCTCTTATTCCACAAAGTCTCTCCAGGTGCCCATAGATTTTGCGGAGGTGGGTACCTATTTGAAGCAAATGTCAAGGATGAGATTTGAACCTGGGTCTATTGACTCAAGCACAAGTGCTCCAACCATTGGACTAATGCTCCAGTGGTCAGTATATCTCTACATTATATATCCGTAAAAATA
Organism: Chrysanthemum lavandulifolium; assembly: GCA_022545495.1. Lineage (NCBI taxonomy): Eukaryota > Viridiplantae > Streptophyta > Magnoliopsida > Asterales > Asteraceae > Chrysanthemum > Chrysanthemum lavandulifolium. The sequence continues at coordinate 65,342,890 of CM040239.1, read as the reverse complement.
TAGTCTTTTATGATGATTAACATTTCTGGCCTACCTTGCGCAGAATTTCATGTTGTTAAGTGAACTTGGAGACGCAGAAAAGGGCTTCATGTTGCATGACGTTCTTATTGTTGAAGCAGAGATTTTAGTTGTTGGCATGCTAAAAGATTAAAACTGAAACACATAATGCTTTTCTTTAATTGATGCTTTGATTGAGATCTGTGTATTCAGTCAGTTTTGATTTCAACCTAAGTATCGGTATTACATGGCTCAGTTATTTTTTTGCTCTGTTTTGGCTGATAATAATCTACGTGTTCTCCTTCAAATATACATTTGTAGGTATCTATATGGATTTTGCTCCTTCTAGCTTTTGAAAAGGTTAAGAAAATGATATGTTTTTAAACTAATTATAGACTTACTACTACATTAATTGATCCCATAACGTATGCTCATACTTAATCTGAAAAATATATGCACTGCTAAAATTTGAATACTTGTTAGAATATTGTGTAAAATAGATAAAATACTAGTTAGAATATTTCTCAAAATATAGTTATATAATAGTTATGTGAAAAAATCAAATTAAAAGATAAATATCTGCGAGGATTTGAACAATTTATGCTTTTGAACTATATCCTTGAACTATTTATGTTTTTGTAAAACCTTGTATGTGATAAGAATAACGACTTTGAACGTTTATCAGTTTACAATGTGATTCATATGTTTTACTTATTATTTGTGTTTATTTGGAAAATCTGAAAAATTGGTTGCGGAAATGGGTCGGAAAACATGGAAAAACTGCTGGCAGCAGCCTGCATTTTTAAAACTACAAGTCACCTTAGCAAACACATATGGTCGATATAGGTCGTCCCAATAGGTTACGGTCAATGAGTCAATAAGTCAATTAGTCAAAAGTAAATGTCAAGGTCAAGTCAATGATAGTTATAGCAACGACATGTCGTCACTATAGTGTTTGTCATAAAGATTTGGTCATAAAGTCAATAAGTCAAGTCAAAAGAGTAGTCGCTATAAGTAAAATTCATCGTCACTAAAACTTACAACGACCGTTCTATAGAGACGAAAGTTATTGAGACGTGTCGTCACTATAATATAACGACGACAAATCTTACTTATACCAACAACATCCGTCGTCGCTATAAGTCCAAAATCTTGTAGTGATGGTTAAAATCATTGAACAAAGTAATTAAGATCTAAAGCTGATAAAAAAAAAATACATATATCCATTAACTAGTTATAAGTCTCATGCACGGATAAGGTTTACAAATGAATCAAATTTATTTTAGAGTTATAGTTTATTATACGGATGTATAAGAATTTGGCAGTTTTTAATGTTTTGTAAATGCGATATTACACGTACGAAATTCAAACTATAGATAAGAATCATAATTATATTTTAACTAAATTTGTTGGTGCTTACTTATAACTCGTGCTTTCATTTTAATACTTATGATCTCGTGCTGTAAATGCGAACTTACACGTATGGAGTTCAGACTATAGATACAATTAATAATTATAGTTTAACTAAATTTCTTTGGTGCGTACATATAAGTCGTGCTTTCATTTTGATACTTATGACCTCGTGCATTTACAGATTTTGAGTATTACAATCAAACTAATAATAATAATAATAATAATAATAATAATAATAATAATAATAATAATAATAATAATAATAATAATAATAGTTGTTTATAAAAATTTAGAGTATATGAGGGGTTTTGTATAAGGGGAAATTTCCATACTCGACACTTTGAAGTACTGTAACTCTTCATCATCTTTTATTTCATAAAACTTGGTCGCTAGTTGGAGTTTCGTAGGATAAACGGATCACCGCGGTGACATCTAAACTAAATTTATTTCCAACATATTGAATGAAACTTGTGTAACAACTTTTTTTTTATAAAAGAATGTTACTGATATGACCATCATTAAAAATGCATACGGGAAACTTCCCTAGAGAAAAACTTATATATTTTTATTTTCTGTGATTTGTAATTTTTAGTCTGATTATCTCTGATTTATGCAAAGCATACAAGACAATTGTGATAAATGTGAATCATAAAAGTATGTCTTTTTAGATAATTAGTACATTTCGTATAAAATGTCATATTTAAAGTACATTTTTTGAGATAAAATGTAGATTTTTTAGAAAAAATTATTCACGGACTTGTAATCCACAAATTTAAAATTTAATTCTGTGCGCGCAAGAAGGGGCGAGCAAACACTTTTGCTCGCATTGCCACTTGTCACCTTCCTATATATTTAAGCAGCTTTTTCTAGCCTTCATGCGAGATTTATCGTTTCTTTAGAAGCAAATCATATAAGCAGCTTTTTCCATTTAATTTTAGAAGTACAGTTTAAGCTTTCTTTTTATACGAACGCGTAGAGGTCAACGACGACTACATTTGTGTGTGTTCTAAACAACACATTCATGATACACATACACTCACCGTGTTCAAACTTGCTTTTTAAAAGAGTGCATAGTAAATAAGATCACCACATACCTTTCATCTGGCTACTTCCCAAGGTCAACTCCCCCTCCCTCAACCTTATATATAACTTCAAAACCCAACAATTTATATTCATCAATCATCTACCACAATTATTCTCTAGCTTTAAAAAAACGTTAATAACCGCCAACACTGACTGATATTCTCTTGACCGATTTATATAACACGGTCAATCTCTTCTTCGTCATCAAAAAAATGTCGAAGATGATCAAAGTACTCTTCAAGGTGGTCATTACCTTAGCCATAACCATCACCCTTGCAATGGCCTCCATAAGTGATGATCACAGCGTGGCAAGAAGTGAATCGTTGGATGTGAAATGATTCCCAAAGAGGATAAATCGTTTCTTAGTTGAGACCAAGAACTCTAGACCAGCAGACCACTGCAAAAAAGATGATGAGATTTGTTACATCTTAGAAGGGAAGAACTCCACATGTTGCAACAACAAGTGTATGGACTTAAGTCAAGACAAACACAACTGTGGAGCATGCAAGAACAAGTGCAAGTTTACAAGCTCATGCTGTGGAGGGGAATGTGTGAACTTGGCTTATGACAAGAGGAACTGTGGGTCGTGCGGCAACAAGTGCATGCCTGGTGGCTATTGTATTTACGGTCTCTGCAATTACGCTTAACATCTTTTCCAATCTTGATTGATAGTTTCATTCTTCCATAACTTATGCATTGAGAATTCTTCAGCACGCTTGATTGTTAATTAACGTTGATAAATATATATGTACTATACGTTCCATTAAGGAGGACGATATACATTTTATTTCACATCCAATATATATTAAATTCTTTATTCGTATAATATTTCTTTTATTGTTACATGGCTCTGATTAATGGTTTTTTATACATGGTCATTGCTCATTCATTTTTATATATTAGCAGTTTCAAGTGTATTTTACATAAGAGATCGCGCGAACATCGTATTACATGCGTCATCAAACTATTAGGCGCGTACCCAATTAAATTTATTTGCGACCGATGTTATAGGAAAAATATTTACAACATCAAAATAAATATTTTCCTACAAACATATATTCAAAAACGTCATTGCGAAATAAAATATAGTATAGCATAAACACAATTACGACAACAATGAATATGAAATTGATTTAGTGAGTGTATATAGTTTTATATGTTCCATCCACCAACCAATATTTTTTATTTTATTTGAACAAGCATCATTAACCATTCAACAACATCGTCTTCTATCCTATCTTTAGCAGAATCCATAATGTGATGCAATATGTAATTCTGTAGCTATGTATATATGTAATTCTGATGCGACCTCAAAATTAAGGAATTTTAGATAAATATGGCACGTTAACTAAACCACATTGAATGATAATAAATGGAAGTTTGATCGAAAATATTTGAATGAGTTTTGCAAAAGAAAATATTTGAATGACAATATATCTCTACATTCAAAAAAAAAAGATGTACACTGGCGAGAACACCCTGACCTCTGTTGGCCTTAATTGTTCAACCCAAGTTTGATAGTTAACGGGTCAAAAGTGTAAATTGACTTAAGTATGTATTTTAGAGTCTAGTATGTCATTATGTTAAGTTAGAAGGTTCTAATATGTAGTTTATAAACCTAGAAACCGCTGTTAAGAAAGTCACGTCTATTCAATTGAAAGGATACGACGTTATGTATGTATATATATGTGCAATCATAATGATTGCATCTAATCCATTATTCGATAATAAAACTTTCGTTTGGGTTCATCCCTTTGTTTCTTGTTCTATTGTTGTTATGATTCTTGGTATGGATTGGCATCAATGATTCACAGGACGAGAATCGGTACAGAGTGAGGGTTCAAAGAAGATCGTTTGAATCATTGTTGCAATCCAGAAACAAAAGAATCAAATTGTTTGTCTTATCAAGACTTCAATTGGCATATTTTTTCTTCATTTAACCCAGAAAGTTAGATTCATTCTAAGATGGCGATCATCATCAGAGGTTAGTGTTTTGTTTCCGTTTTTAATCCAATTAGTGAGAGAGAGAGCGATTTGTATATCGCAAGAAGAGGGCTGTTTGTAAATCGCAAGAGAAAAGACAGAACTAGAGAAAGTTGTTGTTAGCGATGCAGTCAAGAAGACAAAAACTGGTGTATGCTTTTGAATTAACGCTTGTGTTTGCATTGGATTATGGCGGAAATTTGTGAAGAAGTTAACAGGGATGTTCGGTTTAAAAAAGGTTGAATTGAAGAGAATTAGTTGGTGTTTCCGTAGGACATCAGAGAGTCAAAGTCCGAAAACATTGAATTAATTGGTTTTATTTGTTGTTGTGCATCGAAAAACACAGATAAAGCCATAAGGGTTGTTGTCGTTGTGAAATTTGTTTCATCAAGGAAAGGCCATAAGGGTTGTTTGTGAGGAATGGTTGGAACCAGAAGTGTTATGGGACATTTGCAAGTCCGGGAGAAGGCGCAATGCGTGTTCAAGGTATTGTGTGGCATATCCAGGAGGGATTAGAGAAGCATGAAAGCAATAATGTGTCAAGAGGACTAGAGAAGATAGATTAATAGAGGAACACGGTTGGATTCTCGAAATTTTCAAAACGGATTCGTGTAAAGAGGAAGCAAATGTGGCATGCAACAAATAGTGGAGTTATGGGACAAGAATAGGGAGAGATTGAAGAATCAAACGTGGGTTAACAATTAGGGGGTGATTGTTGGCCTTAATTGTTCAACCCAAGTTTGATAGTTAACGGGTCAAAAGTGTAAATTGACTTAAGTATGTATTTTAGAGTCTAGTATGTCATTATGTTAAGTTAGAAGGTTCTAATATGTAGTTTATGAAAGGTTTTATGGATATTTAAATATTAGTATGTCCGGATTCGAACTCGAGACTTCGGGATTGCACACATTACGTATGAGAGTTGATGTTAATAATTAATATATATAATGTTATTATTAATTATTAGTCACGAAATAAAACATAACGATAGTTAACATTTAACGGGGTTTGACTAACGGTCGTTTGTAAACTACGAGGACTAAGAATGAAATTAGTGGACAAGAAGGATCTAGAATCCCTTTGGGGGAGCATGGCCGGTCGTGGGCTTCTCAACCCAAGGAGGTGGGATTTTTTGGTCACCAAGTTTTGAGAAACTATAAATACAAACCATTGTATTTATTATTCTCCTAACATTGGATCACCAATAGACCTAATTTCTTTTCTCCTCTCCTCTTTCTTGTGTGGCCGGTCGTACACCCCTCACCATAAGGGTTTCGATTTGCTTAACTCAAGATTAAGTATTTGGTTTTATTTGTGATTCAAGAACCTAGCTTTTCACATCAAATCGCTATTAGTACGTGTGTACAAGAACGAAGAACAAACGCATTTGTGTTTGTGTATTACCTAGTGGTCGATCTTGAGTGGGTCGAATTTATTGAAACCTTAAGTTAGGGTTTTGGGTTTTGGTTCTTGTTCAAACATCGTTTGGTTTACTTGAATTGCTAAAAGGTACGCACTTTCTTATTCGGTTAATTACTTACATGTATTATTCCTATTTACTTCTGCTGCATGCTTTGATGATGTTTACTTGCTTTTATAATTTGTTATGATTAGTATATTCCAACAGTGGTATCAGAGAGCCGTTAATATGATGTAATTAATTACCGAAACACATAAAAATTGGATCTTTATGATTATATGCATGCTTTTTATGGTTTCTAGGGTTTTGAATTCGAAACCCTAATTTTATTTATTATGGGTCGATTACCCTAATTTATATTTATTAGGTTTTAATTTTCTAAAACTTGTAGAAACCCTAGGTTGCATGCTAATTTTATGTGGTTAGTTAATGAATAATTGTTATGTGCCATGCAATATGCGTATCTTGGGTGATAATTATTATGCGGGATCCATGGTGGAACATGCATGTTTTGCCATGGAGTATTGTTTATTGATAAAATTGTTTAGTGATACACACATGTTTTTATTTATTTGATAATTATTGAATTGGGGAAGACCTCAATTATAACTAATAAAAATTCGTCATGTGCTAATTGGTATATTATGGCTTACGCAATCGGCTTGTCGATGTATGTGGCTCATCTACTTGTAGGTGAAAGCCCTAGTTAATGTATGCATTTATTTACGCCTAGAATTGTTTATTAGGTTCTACCGAAATAATTATGCATGTGGCTAATTGTTTTTACATATGTTAAAATTGTTTAGTTATATGTTTATATTATTTGAGTGTGTTTAATTTTTATTAAAATGCTTTTTTGTTTATATATTGTTTGACATGTTAGTAAGCAAAAAGGGTTTTTATGAATAGAAAATTAAATGGACTAAATAATGGCGAAACTGATTTGTTTTCTAAGTATTATTCTTGAAATTTTAATCGATTGATGCGACTGTACTAAATAGTTAGAACGGCTCACCCACTAGAACAAACTATAAAGGGTTAATTAAAAGTGCAGCAACACACCGAAAAGATGTCTAAGGTTATGCTTTTGCTTACGGTCCTCTCCCCTCTGTAAGTTCGATTGAGCTACCTAGTATAACCATTCAATGTATGAAGCATCTTAGTGCAAAGTTGTAAGTTTCTCAACGCATCGATTAAAACTTTGTAGAATTCAATCTTAGCAATTAAATTCTTATGTAAGTTTTTTTTTCGAAAATATTATGATATAAAGTTGTATGCATGCTTCTTTATACATAAGTTTTGATTACACGTCAAAAACTGTACCCTTTAAATTTAAGTTTATGCCATCTAATGATATGAAACACTTGAAGTTGTAATTTAGTTATATGAGACCTAGATCTAGATTACAATAACAAGGTGAATTTTTTTTGTTGTGTGAGACCTCAGCTTAATTATTTGCAGTTTCTAAATTAGACAACTTAATTAAGTTAGTTAGTAAGACCTATGACTTAAGGCATAAGATGGGATAAAACATGATTACGTTTTGCATTAATTGTTTTGGCAAAATTGTAAATCCTATAACTTTTGGAATTGAAAACTTGTTTGTCAATTATTGTTTTCAACAATTACCTATTCTATACTTTCACCACTAGCGGATCAAGCGATGTGGTGAAACTATGATAATGAGGATCCAAAATTCAAGGAAAATACTATGGTTAATATGAATATTGACCAAAGGGTATTTATTTTCTTGAATGTTTACTTTCGAAAGTACTAACTTTTGAACTTTTATTTTCTATAGAAATGGCTCAAGTGAATCTCTGCACTAGCCTCGTCGTTCAAATCTATGTTTGATCGAGAGAAATTATTGTAGCACAAATTTCAATGATTGGTATCGCAACTCGTAATTGTCTTGAGGGTTGACAAAAGACTAGATTATTTGACTACGCCTTGTCCTCCCGAACATGCGGCAGTGTGCTACTGAAGCACGAGCTACGTGGCAATCGAGTAGGACAAGTATAATGAGGTCGCTTTGCATTATGCTTGGGAGTATGAACTCAAACTTTGCAAAAGCAGGTTTGAGAATTACTTCCCTAACCTCATGCTTGAAGAATTGCAAAGGTTGTTTGAAAAGCACATGATCAGAGAGTTTGTATGATCGATAGATGCTTTACATAGTTGCAAGCAAGGAGAAGGGAAACCTGAGTATTCACTGCACGGAAATGACGAGTTACATGGACCGGTGGGCGACTCAACTATATCTACCCCAATGACATACAAATTTTCCTTATCAATGGATCCCTTAACAAGGAGTTTGATGGTTTCGTGCGCAATTACAATATGCATTGCACGGGAAGGCGATCGATGAGGTACATGAAATGCTCATTGATTATGAAAAGGTTTGCCCAAGAAGGCCCCTACACTGCGGTTCGACCATCCGGAAGGGTAGGATTTCTAAGCCTAATTAGCCGCTAGCGAACAAGAAAGGGAAAGGTAAGGGTAAAGTTGATAGGGAAAACAAGTTATGGCTTATCAACAAGAACCCAAAGTACCCTCCCAAAAGCGTGAGAATCAGAAGAAGGATCGGGTTTGTCATCATCGCACCTAGGTAGGACCTTTGGAAGAGGAATTGTCCACTCTACCTTGATGAGTTCGCAATAAGAGGTATAAAAGTATCGCTTGTGTGGCTAGTACTTGGTACTCTTTGATGATAGAATTATTTTCTTTTCCTCATAAAATAAATTCTGGGTATATGATCTTGGATGTGGTATTCACATTTGTAATACACTGCAGGGACTTAGAGAGCAAGGAAGCTTGCATATGGAATGACAATACGCACGCGTGGGTAATGGAGCACATGCGATCATTGAAGCTATAAGCACGTTTGATTTAGTTTTACCTTGGGTTTAGTACTGTCTTTAAGCGATTGTTGATGAGTGTCTAAATACTCATCATTTTTGTACAAAATAAAGCGCAAAATCAGGTTAAAAGCGCTCGAAACACATCAAAATGATCAAAATATCACAAAATTGTGTTTTATGTGTTTTGAATGCAAAATATCAAAATCGGATGAAAAACATATCAAATTTGCAAAATTGCAGTTTGATCCCCAAGTTTCAAAAATTGTCAAAAATAGTCCCTGAGTCAAAATTTCAAAAGAAAAATCACCAAAGGTCCTTTTTAAATCATAACTTGTCAAATTTAGCCCTTTGGTGAAAAATATAAAAAGTTTTGAGAAAATTACAAATTGGTCCTTCAACTTTCAAAATTGGCAGAATTGGTCCCTGGAAAATGTGAAAATGGCAACTTTCGTCCTTGTAATATTAACACTTGGCAATTTCAGTCCCTGAAACATCTTTGCAGAATTGGCAGTTCAAGCCCCTTGAAATTCAGAAATTACAATTGAGGTCCTTGTCATTTTAAACCCTTTCACTATCCTTTGGCCTAGTCAAATTGCAAATGACCCCTGTCACTAATACTTTTGGACCCCCTAGTTATTTAATTCCCAGTCAAATGAATTTGACCCACTCCTTTCCCTCTCTCCCTCACGGATTACCCAAAACACCATCATCAAACCTGCAATCTCTCCTGATCACACTCCACCTCTACCATCATCATCCCTACACCCCCCCCCTCCAAACACAAGAAGCCAAGGGTTCATTTAATGCCCTTGTACCTAACACTCAAGCCCAGTGGCTTTAACCAAGTTTCCGCCAAAATACTTTAATGGCCAAGATCAATTCTAGCTCATCCAAGGGCCTAAATTGTTCTTGGGATTTGTCGGAGGAGAGAGAAAAGCAGTTTGAGCTTATAAAAAGGAAAGAGAAGCAACAAGGAGTTAGTTAGTTTTTAGTTTTTAAGTATGTATGTCGTTTTATAAATTAACTTGTCTTAAATAGTTTTAATCTGTATTTTCAAGCTTAATTGTATCAAATAAGATAACCCAGTGTATTTCAACTTTCTTTAAGTATCAATTTTAAGTTCAAGTTAATTTACATCTTATGTATCCATTGTTGAAATTGTAAGTTCCAAACTCTTTTGATAAAGCTTTTAGCGACTCAAATTTAATCTCATATAGGTTTATATAAGCTTAATAGCTTTTGTAGCTTATAATCAAGTTTCAACCTCTTTGAATATTGGTCAATATAAGTCAACATAAGCAAAATGGTGGTCGAGAAATGGGCATGGGTTGATGGGTTGCATGGAAATGGGTTGAGTTATAGCTTATTGGGTTGGATTTGATAGGTTAGTGGTCTTTGTTTCACAGTTTGCTAGCCATAGTGGCTTTGGACCATTGTAAGTGCTTTACAAGTTTCTATGCATAATCAGTAATTGTAGTTTAAATCTGTTAAAATCTGTGGGAATAGTAGTATTTAGGTTGTCTTAACTTAGTTTGATCATAATCTGTGTTTGTCTAGTGTTAGATCAGTTTTACTTTGTTTAATCGGTGTATTTAAAGGGTGTTTGGCTCAAGCGATTTAAGCATCATTGTTGTCGCTTAGATATTTGGTTTCTTAAGGTTGGTTCATGTTTGTTAAGCATTTTTGAGCTCAGTTGAGTCTTAGGTTTGGTCTGCAAAACCACCTAAGTCAAAATTGTACTTAACTCACTCTTAACTGCTTACTGTTGGATTTTTAGATTTGCAACTGCTTGCTTTGTGTTTAGAAATCCTAAATATTGATTGCATTAGGTTCATTATAACACATAACATCAATCTCAGTCATAAAAATGGAATCAAAGTTCAATTTGGTCAAAGTTCTTTAATATCTTCAAAAGTCAAAAAGTGCTAAAACCTGTTTTGGGCTCAGATAGAAGGAATTTTCATGGCTTCATTTTTTAGCCATTTTCAATGAGGTTTGGCATTTCATAAACTTCAACTGGTTCTATATCTTATTAGCATTTTTGTGAATTTTTACAAATATTGTATAAGCTTCAAATAAGCCCTTCTTTTTAGGTTAAATGCCCTGCTCCATTGATCTCTTTATGAACTGAGTTTTCTCAGTTTTGTCTAGAGTTGCACAGGGCTCAAAAGAGCTTCTCATAGTCTGATTTTTGGTACACTTGATCTCAACCAGGTCTACTTTAGGTTGCAATTGGTAGTTTTCAGTTTGAGCTTATTTTTAAGCTTGTGCATGTGTTCAAAGTTGGTACCCAAATCTGTTTAGGTTTATAAAATCAAATAAGTCAAATCTGTGCTCATTGTGATTCTGTGGTTTATACTGGTTGATATTAGTTGCATTTCAGTTCTTGTAGCATATTTTGGCTTCTGTAAACATTTGGTAGCTTGTGGTCTTCATTTAGCTTATTCAAGTGCTTATTTATAAGCACTTGATTCATCAGTTTCTAATTTCTACACACAAGCACCTGTTTTTCCATTTTTCTCAGATTCCTTATATTATTTTAGAGTTTTCCTGAAATTTTCAGATTTTTCTGAGTTGATTTGCTATTTTTCTTTATTTAAATTAGTTTTTAAGTATTTTTAATTAGCTTTTAATATAAAAAATTCAGAAAAGGTTCAAAAAAATAATTTTTCAATTTTCTTAGGTTTAGATAAATATAAAAAGTGAAAAAGTAATTTTCAGATTTTCATAGTTTATTTGGTAATTATTAGTAATTTAATTAGTTTTTAATAGTTTAAAATTCATAAAAATAGAAAAATAATCGGAAAAATACAAAATAGTTTTGAAAATTCTCTTTTGATATTTTAGACTTTTCCATTTCATAATTTTATTTTTCTAGCTTTATTTCCTAATTTCTTGTATTTTAGGTAATTATTAAATAGTTAAAAATAGTTTTAATTAATAATAATTAGATAATTAGTTATAAAAATAATTTTATTTTTCTAAAAGTTTCTTTTATCATTAGGTTTATAAAATATCATTTTCATATTTTTAGGGTTAATATTGTGTAAGTTTCACTTTTTAATTTAGACGTCGCGTAGATTTTAATTTAAGTTTTGTAAAACATAAAAACAAAACATCATTTTAAATATAGTGATAGCGTTTATTTAATAGATTTTATCTTTTAATTTCCTTTAATTTGCATTTAAGCCGTTTTAATTTGTTGGCTTTTTCCGTAGTTATAATCATAACAAATCTATTTTCCGTTCAAACTCCTCGATCACTTTACGTTTGATAATTCATCGCATAGCTCATTTGGGACATAACGACCGGGAAACATTATGCTCTCGGATCTTCATTGCATTCGTGCTTGGCGGTTTAAGTCGGATTCTGGTCCGCCATTCACAAGTGGCGACGGCTTTGTGATTTAGCACATTCGTTGTTTATAGGCATCAATTGTCATTACGCACCTTCTATTATTAGGGGTGTCGATTTCACATTTCCTTGTTAAAAAATATTGGTTTTATTCATACATTTCTTACGATTATGGAATTTGGTTTCTTTAAATGGTGTTTTTACTTTAATGTTATTCCAGTAAATGGTGTGTTTGAAATTGATTTGCATGATAATTTGATTGATAAAATAATTCTGTCTTTAGCATCAATAATGAAAGAATCAAAGGTGATTTGGATTCTTCATTTCTTTGGCATTGTAGACTTGCTCATATAGGCAAGAAACGCATGCAACAACTACAACAGGATGGGCTTTTGCAAGACATCAATGATGAATCATTTGATAAATGCGAATCTTGATATCTAGGAAGATGACCAAGAAACCTTTACAAATAGTTTAGAAAGGGCTTCGATCTTCTTGGTGTGATACATCTTGGCGTATGTGGACCACTAAGACATGTGTTAAGGAAGGGTGCTAGCTACTTCTTAACCTTTCTTGATGATTTCGATCGTTATGGTTATGTTTATTTACTTAAACATAAACATGAAGTCTTTGAAACATTTAAGGTTTTAAGAGTGAAGTAGAAGCGCAACTAGGAAAGAAGATTAAAGCTCTTGATCCGATAGAGGTGGTGAATATTTAAGCCAAGAGTTTAAAGATTATCTAGGCGAGTGTGGTATCGTCCGACAACTCACATCTCCATATACTCCACAACAAAATGGTGTATCGAGAGAAGAAATCAAACATTGTTAGACATGGTGCGATCAATGTTTAATCTTACAACTCTTCCCTTATCCTTTTGGGATTATGCTTTAGAAAGCGATGTTCGCATATTGAATATGGTTCCAAGCGAGAAGGTTGATAAGACTCCTTATGAAGTGTGGTATGGGAAAGCTCCCAACTTGTCTTACTTAAAGGTTTGGGGTTGTGAGGCGTTTGTTAAGCGTGACTCTGCGATAAGCTACAACAAAGATCATTAAGTTTATCTTCGTAGGATACCCAAAGGAAACTATGGGTTACTACTTTTACTTTCCACCTGAAAACAAAGTAATTGTTGCTATGTATGGAGAATTCCTTGAAATGGATCTCATATCTCATGAATTCAGTGGGAGAGATTATGATCGGAATATGATCAAGAAGATACAACACCTTCGAAACACTAGCCAACCTCAAGTAGAACACGAAAGTCAGGTGTTCCACAGAAGTTGAAGTGGTTCCCATTCGTAGATCCATGAGGGCTACGCGTGCACTGGCGTCTATGTCTCAACGTAGAAGGCCGAGGAAAATATGTTAGGGGATCTTGGGAACACTGCTTAACTATAAAGTCGCCATGATGAGTCACGAAAAGGAAAAATGGCGACTTACAATGAATGGGGAAATGCAATCCATGAAAGATAAAAAAGTTTGGATAGAGGTTGACTTACCTCCAAATGCTAAGGTAGTTGGAAGTAAGTGGCTTTATAAGATAAAGACTGACATGGATGGCAATGCACACACCTATAAAGCTCGTCTTGTAGCTCAAGGGTATACTCAAACCTTTGGGATAGACTATGATGAGACATTTTCTCATGTAGCGAAATTAGAGCTATTAGGATTCTTATAGCCATAGTGCGTACTATGCCTATGAGATATGGCAAATGGATGTAAAAGCGCTTCTTAAGCGGTCGCCTAGATGAGGACATCTATATGGCGCGACTGAAGGGTTTGTGAATCCAAAGTTTCAAAGCGTGTATGCAAACTTCAAAGATCCATTTATGGGTTGAAGCAAGCATCAAGGCAATGGAACAAGAAGTTTGATGAAGAAATCAAGAAATTTGGTTTCACTCAAAATCTTGATGAGCCATGTGTGTATCACAAAGCTAGCGGGAGTAATGTTATTTTCCTTATCTTATATGTTGATGACATATTGATCATGGGAAAAGACATTCCAAGTTTTCAAGATGTAAAGTCTTATCTTGGAAAGTGCTTTTCTATGAAGGATTTAGGGGAAGCATCATTTATTCTGGGAATCAAGATCTACCGAGATAGATCAAGGCGGTTAATTGGACTAAGCCAAAGTGCTTACATTGATAAAATATTGAAGAGATTCAATATGCAAGATTCCAAGAAGGATATTTGCCGATGCAAGTTGAATATGGCTTAAGTAATAAACTATTCGGCGTCAACACGAAGAGGTGGCAAACATGAAGAAAGTTCCTTATGCTTGGTGTAGGATCTATCATGTATCTTGTGAGATGTACAAGGCACGATGTGGCGTTTGCATAATATCACCGGTCGGTATCAACGAGAACCGGTGTGAAACATCGGCATGCGGTTAAGAACATTCTTAAGTATCTAAGGGCTACTAAAGAAATGTTTATAGTGTATGGAGGAAATCTGATGCGAACTTGATGTTCTGGGTTTTGCGATCGTCATTCAAAGCGATAAAGATGATATGAAGTCTCGGATGGGTTATGTCTTTGTCATTAATGGAGGAGCGATGATTGGAAGAGCAAGAAGCAAACAACAGTTGCGATTTCTATTCTGTTGAGTACATAGCTTCGGAAGATGCGATGGAAGTTGTTTGGATTAGGAAATTCATTTCGGGACTCGGAGTAATGCTCTCAATCGAATTACCTTTAAATGTGTATTGTGACAACTCTGCTTGCAATAACATTTGCCAATGAGCACTGGAGTCATGAATGGCGCGGACATTTTCCTCGTCGATATCACTATGTTCGAGAACAAGTCGAAATAGGTGAAATCAATCTACTCAAAGTTCATACGAGATGATAATCTAGCCGATCCCTTTACGAAGCCTTTGCCAAAAGAAAACTTCTGACCATCTTTGATGGGATAGGACTTCGTTTAGCTAGTAGTTTCATGCGGATCTGTGATTAGTATTTGGATAAAGGATGTTATGAACAAATATTACTTTAATGAAATAAAATAGTTGTTTATGTTTATTTTCATTTTCTTAATATTATATCCTATATTTGCATGTTTAATCCGTGAATAACTTATGTTATTCTAAATAGTCCGTTGTCGAATCAATGATGTGGGAATGTCATTGAATTAAGACAAATCTGAGTTTTGGTAGAATATACTTTCAAAGTATATTGATGCGTGGGACATACCAGATTCACATGATATTCAATGAATTGAATATAGGACTTATACCAACTTTACATGATGATACTTTATGGATCTTTGTCATTAAGTATATCATGAAGTGTTTATCCTCAGACTTGAGATATCAGATAACTGATATGAATGTAGTGCATTTGTGTAAGATAGTCTAACGTTATCTGTAATTGGTAGTTATAAGGGCTATTTTCAGAAGTGTTACAAAGTTCATGAGTTATGTTTGTAGTCAAGAGAATTTGTTCATTTGAATTTGTTTCACAGCATAATACTGTATTTGGGCCCCTCGTAGGGTTGACAAGATGTTTGTATGGCCATACCCAAGATCTATCTGGAATACGTTCAAATGATTTGGTAATCTTGTTCAATCGAATACAACGAGAAACAAAATATTAACTTATGAAATGACTTGATCCATATTCATAGTTAATGTAGTATTAGTAACAAAGGATAAGTAAAATGATGAATCATTAAATGGTTTTCCAGAAACCATACTCGATTTGATCCGGGGACATTGGCGTGTTAGGCTAGACTAAACCAATGTCATTACTATATTTAGTAATATCCAAGTGGGAGCTGAAAGGTATTATGGATATTTAAATATTAGTATTTCCGGATTCGAACTCGAGACTTGGGGATTGCACACATTACGTATGAGAGTTGATGTTAATAATTAATATATAAAATATTATTATTAATTATTAGTCACGAAATAAAACATAACGATAGTTAATATTTAACGGGGTTTGACTAACGGTCGTTAAATGTAAACTACGAGGACTAAGAATGAAATTAGTGGACAAGAAGGATCTAGAATCCCTTTGGGGGAGCATGGCCGGTCGTGGGCTTCTCAACCCAAGGAGGTGGGATTTCTTGGTCACCAAGTTTTGAGAAACTATAAATACAAACCCTTGTATTCATTATTCTCCTAACCTTGGATCACCAATAGACCTAATTTCTTTTCTCCTCTCCTCTTTCTTGTGTGGCCGGTCGTACACCCCTCACCATAAGGGTTTCGATTTGCTTAACTCAAGATTAAGTATTTGGTTTTATTTGTGATTCAAGAACCTAGCTTTTCACATCAAATCGCTATTAGTACGTGTGTACAAGAACAAAGAACAAACACATTTGTGTTTGTGTATTACCTGGTGGTCAATCTTGTGTGGTTCGAATTTATTGAAACCTTAAGTTAGGGTTTTGGGTTTTGGTTCTTGTTCAAACATCGTTTGGTTTACTTGAATTGCTAAAAGGTACACACTTTCTTGTTCGGTTAATTACTTACATGTATTATTCCTATTTACTTCCGCTGCATGCTTTGATGATGTTTACTTGCTTTTATAATTTGTTATGATTAGTATATTCCAACAGTTTATAAACCTAGAAACCGCTGTTAAGAAAGTCACGTCTATTCAATTGAAAGGATACGACGTTTATGTATGTATATATATGTGCAATCATAACAGATTGCATCTAACCCTATATTCAGATAATAAAACTTTCGTTTGGGTTCATCCATTTTGTTTCTTGTTCTATTGTTGTTATGATTCTTGAGTATGGATTGGCATCAATGATTCCTGGGACAATAACCTCAGGTGTCTTTTGGCATCAGCCATTGTCCACCCCACACGGAATTGCTCCGGCAACTCTCCTTGCCTAGTGGAGCACCAACTGGAGTGAGCACGAGCCAAGACTCGGACCCCTGAGCTCTTATTCCACAAAGTCTCTCCAGTGCCCATAGATTTTGGGGAGGTGGGTACCTATTTGAAGCAAATGTCAAGGATGAGACTTAAACCTGGGTCTATTGACTCAAGCACAAGTGCTCCAACCATTAGACTAATGCTCCAGTGGTCAATATATCTCTACATTATATATCCGTAAAAATATAGTCTTTTATGATGATTAACATTTCTGGTCTACCTTGCGCAGAATTTCATGTTGTTAGGTGAACTTGGAGACGCAGAAAAGGGATTCATGTTGCATGACGTTCTTATTGTTGAAGCAGAGATTTTAGTTGTTGGCATGCTAAAAGATTAAAACTGAAACACATAATGCTTTTCTTTGATTGATGCTTTGATTGAGATCTGTGTATTCAGTCAGTTTTGATTTCAACAAGTATCGGTATTACATGGCTCAGTTATTTTTTTGCTCTGTTTTGGCTGATAATAATCTACGTGTTCTCCTTCAAATATACAGTCGTAGGTATCTATATGGATTTTGCTCCTTCTAGCTTTTGAAAAGGTTAAGAAAATGATATGTTTTCAAACTAATTATGGACTTACTACTACATTAATTGATCCCATAACGTATGCTCATACTTAATCTGAAAAATATATGCACTGCTAAAATTTGAATACTTATTAGAATATTGTGTAAAATAGATAAAATACTTGTTAGAATATTTCTCAAAATCTAGTTATATAATAGTTATGTGAAAAAATCAAATTAAAAGATAAATATCGGCGAGGATTTGAACAATTTATGCTTTTGAACTATATCCTTGAACTATTTATGTTTTTGTAAAACTTTGTATCTACTAAGAATAACGACTTTGAACGTTTATCAGTTTACAATGTGATTCATATGTTTTAGTTATCATTTGTGTTGATTTGGAAAATCTGAAAAATTGGTTGCGGAAATGGGTCGGAAAACATGGAAAAACTGATGGCAGCAGCCTGCATTTTAAAACTACAAGTCACCTTAGCGAACACATATGGTCGCTATAGGTCGTCCCAATAGGTTACGGTCAACGAGTCAATAAGTCAATTAGTCAAAAGTAAATGTCAAGGTCAAGTCAATGATAGTTATATCAACGACATGTCGTCACTATAGTTTTTGTCATAAAGATTTGGTCATAAAGTCAATAAGTCAGGTCAAAAGCGTAGTCGCTATAAGTTAAATTCATCGTCACTAAAACTTACAATGACCGTTCTATAGAGACGAAAGTTATTGAGACGTGTCGCCACTATAATATAACGACGACAAATCTTACTTATACCAACGACATCCGTCGTCGGTATAAGTCCAAAATCTTGTAGTGATGGTTAAAATCATTGAACAAAGTAATTAAGATCTAAAGCTAATAAAAAAAATACATATATCCATCAACTACTTATAAGTCTCATGCACGCATAAAGTTTACAAATGAATCAAATTTATTTTAGAGTTATAGTTTATTATATGGATGTATAAGAATTTGGCAGTGTTTAATATTTTGTAAATGCGGTACGGAATTCAAACTATAGATACAAATCATAATTATATTTTAACTAAATTTGTTGGTGCTTACTTATAAGTCGTGCTTTCATTTTAGTACTTATGATCTCGTGCTGTAAATGCGAACTTACACGTATGGAGTTAAGACTATAGATACAATTAATAATTATAGTTTAACTAAATTTCTTTGGTGCGTACTTATAAGTCGTGCTTTCATTTTGATACTTATGACCTCGTGCATTTACAGATTTTGAGTATTACAATCAAACTAATTTATCGTTTTTAGTATTTCGGTTTTAGCCGATGTACATACGAGTTAATAAATATATAATAATAATAATAATAATAATAATAATAATAATAATAATAATAATAATAATAATAATAATAATTATTATTATATTTATAAAATGTTTTAAATGTCAAATGATAAAAGTATAAGTCTTCAACATATGTTGTATGACTCTATGTTCCATCTGTGACTATCGCCATCGACACGAGAAATCACCAAAGGTTCGAAATGACTTGATGTAGTTTACTTGTATCTTCACTTGAATGAGTAAAATTGAAGTTATAAATCAAAAGGGTGAAAGTGTTTTGGTGGTGTATGTTAGACGACACAAGAGGGAGGGAGGGCTTATATAGGGTCTTGAGGAGGTTAAGTGATGCAAGAATCATCTTTCTTACTAACTAATGTACATGTGTTAAGTTACTTCTTTACTAAGCTTTAACATGTGTTGAAAGGGTTAAGATAGATTGCATCTAGCAAAGACATTTGTCTTAGATTGTCAAGTTTGTTACTTCCTCTTATGAAGTGAGTTGGCTAGAAGATATTTTATATGTATTAGAGACTAATTTAACTTAAGTGATGAAATAAAGCATGAAACATGTATCTTGTTTAGTCAATTTGGCTTTCTCTATTGAGAGGTGGTATGGATATTTCGTATGACTTAGAGACTAATTTTACTTAGTTAGTAAGTATTAGGATAACATCTAGGTAATTTTAGAACTAATCAAGTCCATAGAGGAGGGGAAAGTGGCTTTGGGATGGATGACTAAACAAAGAGGAGTGTTTGATTTTGCTAGCTTGATAACATGGACTAAATTGGCTAGTTTATCTTTGCGACTTTTAGTGTTGATAAACAATCGTTGATTTTATGGTCAAAGGGGGAAGGAAATGTGTTGACTTTTTCAAAAATGTAAAAGTGCCTAGACATTTTAGAAAACGCAGTGAAGGTATAGGTCAAGTCTGTGTATAAGTAAAAGTGATTAAAACGCGAATTTATGCTCGTAAAACATAGGGTCTATTTGGTAATATTTGAAATTAAAATTTGAAATTTCATATAATGATCAAAAGTGAACTAGAATATATTCTAATGTGATAAAAATGTTTAGAGTCGGTTTTCGTTATGCGCGGGATAATCTAATGGTTATATTTAAAGTTTAAAATTGTATGCGATTTTGAGATAATATTTATGTTTTAAATAAATATTAACGTGAAATTTTTTGAGTTGTTACAACTCTTCTTTTTTGTTTAAAATAAATTGATCCAACCTATATGTGCAAATGTTTAAAATAAGGGACCACGAACAAAAGGCAAAAAGAATGCTGCTATTTTTTGGGTCCTGATAAGGATTTAAAACATACATTTTTAGGGGGTAATTTAAGCCCTAAATTGTTACATTTTATATCCGTTACTGCTTAAAATCATTCATTTTCACATTTTAGGTCTTTTGGAAGCAAATTGCTGGAATGAAACATATTTGGACGAAAATGAGCGAAGACATGAAGAAGATGATAAAGTAAAGAAAACAAGGCATTTTCTCAAGCCTGGCGGCGTCCCAACTCCAAGGGTGACGCCGTCGCTCAAAGGGGTATTCCAAAAACTCTCAAGCGACGGCTCAGAACATATTTTAGTCTTAACAAGTGACAACGTAACGCCTTAATTCAGAAGGCCGCCACTCTTCCTTTTATGCCAGACGACCAAGATCCTTCCAAGGGAAGATCACATATGTTTTTTAGAACTTATATGCACAAGAGATTAACAATATTTGAAATTACATATATTTGTGTGTTAGTTAGAGTCAAATTCTTGTATCGAGTCACAATGGATCTTTTGCGGGAATTTTTGCAGGTCTTTAAATGAAAGTAATTTTTCCTGAATTTTTTCAAAAAACACATTTGACTCATTCTGTCAGGACAACCTGACGGCGTCGGGATTAACACCCGACGGCGTCAGGCAATGTATAAACAGTTTCCAAATTTTTCGTTTTCTGTCTATTTTGTAATTTTTGAAAATTTCCAATTCTTAATTTTTCATAAATCTGCAAGCATTATATCTTACTTGCTTTCTAGTGTAGTTTTATTGTTATATAGTTTTTACCGCCGCTTTTACGTGAGGTTTCGTTTTCGTTTTCGTTTTCTTATAAGTGTGCATGTTATATTAGACAAAAAGATGAAGTACATGATGAAATCAACACTTATTACTTGCTCATTCTTCTTGAAGGAGGATTTAACCGCAATTCTATACATATTTACCGAGCTAATCAGGGGAGTATTAGTTTCTCTCTGTTATTTTACCTTTGTCTATCATAACTTCGATATTTTTGGGGAACATTGGAGACAATGTTCAGTGTAAGTGTCGGGAGGAAGAATAAAACAGGAACTTAGAAACTATTCACTCACTTGATTTTCGCCTTGTCCTTAGTAAATTGTGTAATAAACTATGAGAAATACTTGTTAGGGTAATTTTAGCACCAAATTTAAAATTGTTTGTGGCACTTACGAGTAAAACTTTAGTTTTAATAAAGCGTCTCATGGATAGGAGTTATATGACTAGCACAAAAACCGTATACCACTTAAATTCCACCCTTAAAATGTGAGGTTCGCCCCTAGATCTTTAGGAATAAACGCATTAATCTTTAACGCTTAGTGATTGTACCGGTAGTATAATAGATTCTAGAACTTGTTTTGTGATGCATTCCGAGATCGCTAGTGAGACTACATTCGTGTAGTTAGGACTAACTAAATGATAAGAGGCATTAGGATAACCCTTGTTTTAAACATGTAATTTAATTGCGTTAACCTCATCGGTTAAGTAATTTTTCCCTACACCCTTGCAACGTACTCATCTTAGTACACGATACCCATAGTTAACCCCTCAGAGCCTATCTTTTCGCGGTTCTCATGATGTTCCGGTTTCTGGAATATCAATGAAGATCATTGTTTACAATCCATCCCCAAATGTTACACTCAAATCGCCTTAGCCCACCTTGTATGCACTCATCTTTAGTGCATTATTGTAACTATTTTTATACCTTTAGTTCAATTATCTAGTTTATTGCATAGTTGCTAAGTTGAGTCATATCTTTTGTACACAGTTTTGGGACGATTGAGACTCATGGGTTAAAGTAGTATTTAATGGAGTAACGGAAAGGAACGTTAAATTCAAATTCCCTTTATCTACGTAATTAAGTACTCCAAGTGTTTTGATCTTTTCAATTCCGGTCAATTATTGTTAGTGAAATAAAAACTCAAGTGTAGGGTTGCTCTTATAAATCCCTTTATTTTGATGTTATCTTAGAGGATGGTAGGGTAAAAATGTATGAAAAAAAATCGAAAAAAGAGAGAAGTGAAAAAAAACCGGACTACCATCCTACATCTATCTTTATGTTTTATGTTTTAAGTTTATGTTTATTTCAAGTTGTTATTTAGTGTTAGCGAGTTGAGTCTTGGCTTAGCAACGTCGCGTTTTACATGCATGTAACTTAGATTTTTGACTTGCCACCACTAAAAATTCCATATATCCAACAAAAACCCTTTTATTCCCTACCCGAAGCCTAACATTATTACCTTTTGTAAAGACCTCTTAGATAGTTATTCCTAGGTGCTTACGCCAAAACGGTGGAGGTTTGATCTATTCTCAAGTCTATAGTAATCTATGTGCTATGACAGGTAGTGAGTGTTTATCTTTCATTTCCTTACATGTTATATTTCATATAAACCCCGAGAGATGAGAGAATCCAAACACCAATTGTGCGGTACTAGTATATAATTTGCGTGTTTGTTTTGACTATTATGGCACTTGTACTTGTTGTAGATTGTTGTAAACAAATGATAAATGACCCATAACTCATAAATTGATTAGCCAAAAGCACATTTGCTCGAGGACAATCAAATTCCAAGTGTAGAGATATTTGATAAGGATTTAAAACATACTTTTTTAGGGGGTCATTTAAGCCCTAAATCGTTACATTTTATATCTGTTACTGCTTAAAATAGTTCTTTTTCATATTTTAGGTCTTTTGAAAGCAAATTGCTAGAATGAAGCATATTTGGACGAAAAGGAGCGAAAACATGAAGAAAATGACAAACTCAAGAAAACAAGGCATTTTATCAAGCCTGACGGCATCCCAACTCAAAGGGCGACGCCCCGCTCACAGGGTATTCCAAAAAATCTCAAGCGACGGCTCAGAACATATTTTGGTCTAAACAAGTGACGGCGTCACGCCTTAATTCAGAAGGCCGTCACTCTTCCTTTTACACTAGATGGCCAAGATCCTTCCAAGACGACATCCAGAAGTAACCCAGATGGCATCGCTACTTTCTACCCGGCGCCGTCCCGGTGATGACTTGGTCTCAAGATGAAACCCTAATGATGGCGATCAAACAACATCACCATCAAAAGGCAACGCCGTCGCGAGTGTAAAATCTATATATAGACTTCGAATTTTCTGGATTTTGTGTGCATTATTTTAGAGAGCAAACCCTAGTTCGTTTGAGGTCTGACTTGGGTAGTATTTTAGGGTTCCAAACCCTCTTTTACACTTAAAGATAAGTTTGTTTATCCAACCTATCACCATGTTTCGCCTATGTTTGATTGTTTCTTTGTGTTCTTGCTTATCTATCATGCATAACTAAATTAATTAGTGTTTGCTTAGATCTAATGAAACCTAGTTATTGATTATTGTTAGGTTGTCTCTGGTTCTAATTGGTAGACGCTAGAGTAACGAAAAATGGCTTCTTCCTTAATTGTTGCGAGCTTGAACGCCCTAAAAAGCAAAAAGCCTTGAGAGTGCACTTTAGGCCATCGTTGTGTTTATTGCGTGAGTTGTAGCTTATGGATAATAGGATATTTGGGGGAGATACTTCGGTACTTGGCGATCCTGGATGTTCTAGAGAAGAGTTACGATTCATAAAATTGGGGAATTAGGCACCACCCTATGACTAATACGGAATACAACGCATCAATTAGAATAAGGATGTGACAATTGAACCGACCAATAAAGATAACTATGGAGTAAGAAAATCTAAGTGAACGCGTTTTTAATTATTATAAGAAACACACTCATACGATCCATAGCTTTTACTTTTAATTAGTTTAATTAGTTTTTAATTTAAATTGTTAAGTAGTTAAATTGGTAGAATTACCAACCCATACTCTTCAAACCCCGAGATTTTACTTGTTTTCATATAAAAATATAAAAGACTAAAAAGAATCACCCTCAACCTCACCTTTTCGTCATACATTTCTACTAGCATCTCTATTCTCCTAGAGAACGATCAACCCCCTGGGCTTGCCCATACTATACTACAACGATTAGGTACACTTCCTAGTGGGTTGTAAAGCTTGCTCACAGAAAAGGAAGTCTTTCGACCCCGAACCACGCTATCAGGACCACTATATGCGCATATGGGTTTGCGCATGTGTGCAATAGTATAGATTTTGGTAATGGGAAAAATTCGCATCGACTTTGGTTATTCTAATATGTAAGTGGTGAGATTGGTTATAAACGTTTTGTAAAATGTGTATATATTTTTTAAATTATGAAATTGGAGGATTTTATAATTAAGTCAATGAAAGTAAATTTGAGATTAACATATTTTAAAAAGTTTAAGGTTTGAATGTAAATTATCTTAGTCAATCAAAATATAATGTTTGTTTACGCTTGAGTTCGAAATTAAAAGAAAATAGGAGCTCACAAAGCTATACGTATCTCTATTTCTTTTTTTCATCAAATTTATCAATAGTTTGACCAAACTAATGATAAATTCTCACTTTTATTAGCCAGTAGGAGAACTCAATTTTGCCTCTAGTGTTCTCAATAAAAGTACAGATTATCGCAAAACATTTTTTTTATTAAATAAAAAATATTCTATAATCAGTCACACGGTCTCTTAGACCCTCAATTGAATAGAAAATATCTGAAGTAATTTGAACGCATGGTCAATGGGTTAACCATCTTTGACTATATACTATTAGAGCGATGGGGTGTAGTGACCTTGAGTTATGAGTTAATTCTATATCACGTCTGCATCACATTAGCTTTAACATTTCAATTTTAACACTCAAAAAACACCCCTTATCATAACTTAACCATAATATCACATTTTGAGACCCGCGTTTTTAAATAATAAAATTAAAAAACATCAACCCTTTAATTGATATTTTTATTCAAAACATCAACTCATAAATAATAATTCGTTCATTAAAATATATTACAAATAAAAACATACGGAAAATTAACGAATTACAAATCTTCTTCGAAATCTTCTTCGAAAATTCACGTGCGGATTACAATACCTTTGACTATTTCTAGAAATAGTTTACGGCTCATACGAAATCTTCTTCGAAAATTCACGTGCGGATACTTACAACCTGTAATGAAATAGTCGTTCATCAAACGTTCATCGACAACCTCATATTCACGATAGATATGGTTACGGCTCAAACGATGTCGAACTGCTTCTTGTTCTAATTGTTGCTGATATTCGTGGCCATCATAAAGTAAATGTCAGTTTCGCCATTTACATCAAACCAGTTGTTACGTTCTTCGTCACTGCTATTCGGATCCATTGTGAAAGAACAAGTTTTTTTTGCTAGAAAAGAAGTATATGTATATGAGTTTGAGTTGTGGAAGTACGAAAAAAAGTTATGTATTAATTGGTTATTTATATTGGTTTATTTTAGGTTTTGATTTTTGTTTAAATGGATATAGCCGTTTTGAGGGGCTGGATGTGTAAAAAAAAAAGATTCGACCGTTTGAAAAAGTAGCCGTTTTTGGGCCAAAAGCGTAATTTTTTTTTATTCCACCCAACACACGTTGCCATGCTAACGTTCGAGTTAACGCATAAACTCGGTGTAATAACGTGGGCATAACGCCCCTCCCCAAGTTATTATACCGTGTGCTCTTAAGTATAATCAACTCAGCTGAACTTCGTGTTTGGCACAACTGGCAATGGATTTTCTTAAAAAGTTTATTCTTCATTATTTTAGCTTCATGTTGCACCGTTTGATGCAATGAAGTTTATTCTTCATTATTTTTTGGTCTCTTAGACTTACATGCACTTTAACCTCACCTCTCATCATCACAACTTTAGCGTGGCCTATCACCGCCTCAGCTAGCTTAGCTCCCTCTTCATCTTTCCTACAAATATCTCCCCCTAGATACACCGACCCCTTTTGCCCATCCCCCTCTTTTCTCCTTTTGTTTCAACATACATACACATACTTCTGGGTGTGTTTTATTGAGCTTCTGAGGCCGAGTCTTTTGAGTCCAGTGACAGGTTATCTCTGCTTATCACCGAGGTCACCCAATAGGCACGCTTAACTACAGAGTTGATCTGCTGCGCTGGGTCCTAAAAATGTGTTGTGTCTGCTTAGGCAAAAGTTAACCAATCTACGACCGATGTGGAATTTGCCAAATGCGTACTGTAACAATGACAAATATAAATGTCTCTCGCTTGGTTTAAATTTGCGCCCGTCGTTGCGCTCGCATCGCGCATCATAGTGATGCGTTTAAAAAAACGCAACGCGAAACCTGATGCGAGGTTGTTCCTAGATGCGGCATGATGCGAACGCATCACGTTGTAACAGTGTATTGCTCGCAACGGACGCAATGGACGTATCACTTCGCAACCGTTTTAATTTTCACTAGTATAGATTTTTATAGTTTAAGTTGACTTTTTGTTTTTGGTTAAACCATTAAGTTGACATATTCAAAGTTATAACATTGGGTAGTAGCATTATACACGTGACTTATTTCATATTTAATTATTTACTTGTAGAGTGATTTAAGTATAAATATTATATATTTTTTATTTATTACCTAGCGCCGCGCGTTCGTAATGCGCTCGCAACAGCATAGCGCATCACGCATCAGTCTTTCGGACCTCATGCGCAACGGATCGTCACACGCAATTTAAAACCAAGGTCTCTCGTAACAATACAAGTACGTACTATCTGTCCTAAAATGATATTAGTACACTTAGATATAAATAAACACAAAGAAACTATCATGAACTCCTGATCATAATTAAGAAATAATCCTTCAGATTATCAATGTTACAAGAGTAGCAAGCAATACACGTTTAATTAATCCTAATTAAATTTGGTCAGAAGATTTATTCAACACAAAAGTTTTGGAATAGAAACAATGGTAATTTAGACAAATTGAGTGGAACTTTATCAGTATTACAGATTTACACTTGGTTAGATAATGAAGAATCTAATCGTAATTCTGGAAAGAACGATTGCAATCACAAACAATTTATCACAAGGAAACAAAAGAGGCTTCTACTATACGCTATCGAACATCCAAATGGGTTATAGTCATATCATTGACAGAACTATCTTCTGGTTTGTTTTCACCTGAAGCTGAATTTGAATCTGCTCTGCAGGTGATGCTTGGTGGTCTTTTAGGAGTCGGTAATGCTACAGTCTCATTGAGAAGCATGGAGACCATATCTGAAGTTGTTGGTCTATCTGTTGCCCTTTCTTGTACACAAAGCAGTGCCACTTGAACAGTCCTTCGGAATTGTTGTACAGCACAACTACTTTTCAGTGTTGGATCCTTCAACTCCAACACATTTCCGTGTTGCCATTGCTCCCATGCCTAAATCATTAGTAAATAACTTATAACTCGTATCTTAATTCATGCTCTCAATGAATGCAAGAAAACTATAATGTTCATTTGACTAGCTACTATCTGCCAAAAAGTTTTCCGACCATTCTCATTATAGGTTTTTTTTAGTTAGATCACTGTATTTGACATTCTAAAAGGCGACAACATTATGATTTGGCCGCCTTGCCATAAAAAACAAGCTTTGTGGTTATGTTAATGCCTATATAGTTTAAACCAGAATCTCTTTTTTAACATGAAGGCAAAAAAAGGTCAACGAAAAGTTAAAAAACTATTAGTTGAACCTGTGTGAGTAGGAGGCTATTGTGTATTTAGAAAAAGTAATACTAGTAGAGTAACCAAACAATATTTTGGTTAACAGTAAATGGCTCAAACAGATTACTGTCGTACAAATTACTGTCGTGCATGTATGTGAAGCAATTTGGACCCCTGGCTTTGAAGGTGAATCTGAAATTATAATATTTTGAATGCTTATAGTAAGTGAAAGAGTGATTTTGACTAGACTTACATATCCAGTAAGACTGAACTCCTGATGGGCGAAGCTACTAATTTTCTTCCAGTGATGATTTCCAGGATCAAGACTCCAAAGCTGAAGATATCAGACTTTACAGAGAAAGCCCCTTCCATTGCATACTCAGGTGACATATAACCACTGAACACAGCATAATCGATTTATTAAACATATTAACAAAATTCCAAAAAAAAATGCTAGTGTATTGATATTTTGATAATCTGTTTTCTAAGGTTTTTACTAGTACTCAACATGTGATAAAGGGACCATCAAAAAATATACTTTAATAACTCTTTTTCTTGATATTGGAAAGAATAAAGAGATCTCTTACTATGTTCCCACCACCCTGTTAGTCCTTGCCTCAGTCTCGTCCTGCTTGAATATTCTTGCCATACCAAAATCAGAAATCTTGGGGTTCATATTCTCATCTAAAAGAATGTTACTAGCTTTTAGATCTCTATGGATAACTCGCATTCTTGAGTACTTATGTAAGTAAAGCAATCCCTGAGCAATTCCTTCAATGATGTTAAATCGTTTAGGCCAATCTAACTCTGCCTTTCTGTTTTCATCTACATCATAATAAAAGAGCCTATTATAATGAAAATCAACGGTTCAAACCACTACATGCTCTGACATTATATTCATTACATACCGAAGAGAAAGAAATCTAAGCTTTTGTTCGGCATATACTCGTAAATTAACATCTTTTCAACCCCGTGAATGCAACAACCAAGAACTCTAACAAGATTTGTATGTTGGAGTCTGGCAATTAGAATAAGTTCATTCTTGAATTCCACAAGTCCTTGCCCTGATGATCTCGAAAGCCTTTTGATTGCAATTTCTTGTCCATCGTCTAATTTTCCCTGGTATTGAAATTTCATGTCATATCTCTTTGTAAGACTACGTGGATGAAATGAAGAAATAAAAAACTGAACAATTTAATCATATGGGCTTAACATGAAAGCAACATCACCTTGTAAACTGGTCCAAAACCACCCTGTCCAAGCTTATTCTGGATAGAGAAATCTTCGGTGGCAGCCATGATAGTGGCCAAGCTAAATACTAACAAGTTGTTTCCTTTCTCACCATTGTGTTCAAGCTCATGTACGTCTCTGAAATTTTCTGAAGCTGTTAACTCAAGAAAAAGTGCATCCTGGTTCCTTTTCTCTTTTTCTACAATTAGGATCAACGATTTAACAAAACAAATGACTATAATACACAAACAGACACAATTACTGACTTCAATTTAAAGTTTTATACCTTCTCGTCTATGCTTTCTCTTCGTCAAGCACCACCAGATCCCCACAAAGATCAAAACCACAGGAATGGCAGTACCAATGAATATCAATATGAATTTCAATTTATCTTTGGTTTTCATTCCTGCGCAATGACTTGTTTAGATAAGCAAACTTAACGCTAAAGTAGTAGCGATGATCATTGAAATCAATGTTTTTACCTGTGCTTGGGCTATTTGTGCTTGTATTATTTAGAATTTTGGAACCAACATAAATCGATGTAGAGTTTTCATTAGGATCAACTATAAAGCTATCGTCTCCACTCCAGAAAACACATCCAGTTCCATTGGTGTTACTGCTTGTAAACCCCACACAGCTGCACTTGTTCCAGCACATGTCAGAACAGTCACCAATACCTAGGCTTGAGTTACTATCGATATCAGTTCTCATCCCAGGTGGAAATTCGCCCTTTTGATAAGTAAATTTATCATCCTTTCTTCTGCATTGAGGCAAACTTGTCTCCACGCACCCCTCTTCTGCCCCATAACAAAAGTTTGGGGTCCATACTTTTGAAGTTCCCTCAAGTATCTGTCCTTCTGGTGCCAATACCCAAATGGAGAAAACAGCAGCACCGACCTCATAGCCAAAGCCTTGATCCATAATGTATGTAATAAATCGTTGTTTGTTGTTGTATGTATAAACGAGTTTATATGGAAGATTGAACGTATACCTATCCTCAAATGATTCCATGGTCAGATTCCCACTAGTCCAGTAGAGTTGGCCTCGTCGTCGAATCACAAATCTTGGAGATGATTCATCAATGGGTTCCCAACTCAAAGTAAAAATTCCTGGGCCAGGGATATCATCACTCAGCCAAGAAGTCAGCGTCCAATTCTGACCGGTTGTGAGGTCATACCCAAGCTTCATACCAGGTAAGAGCACATCAGTTGGGTGATCAAAACTCTGCCACAAAACCATCTTGTCAATTTCATTAATCAGCCGCAAATTTCCACTGTCTTCAAGAATTGCAGTCACATTAGCATTTGGACCAGCTTGAACATTAGTAACATTCATCACAATTTTACCTCCAGCGGTGATGATCAAGTTTCCGGTGTTGGGGTTGATGGAGAGCACATGGTCGCCAGAGGTGGATATTAATGCGTCATTTTGGTTCGCTACCCATACACTCCAACTGTAAATATCCTTGATAATCAGAATAGCTCTATCATCACCATCATTATAGAACATCAAGCTAAAACTTCCACTTGCAGAAACCAGCTGGTCAGTAGAGTTGAGTCTGTCACCAACTTTGATTGCTGAAAATGTTTTGGCTGAAGCTCCTGCAAATGAGAAAGAAATTACCTGTGGAAATCATAGCGCGTGCGTGTATGTGTGTTATGTTTTTCTTTTTCAGCTATAAAAGAGCTAGCTTACCGTTAAAAAAGAATAGGAAGAACAGAAAGCTGAGAACATGCAGACCCATTATTACCACATGAAATAGTGAAGCCATTGTTAAAATCATTGAACAAAGCAATTAAGATCTAAAGCTTATTATGGGCAGTGATTACTCATTATTAAAAAGATACATATATCCATTAATATAATCAGTCACGCGTTCTCTTAGACTCTCAATTGAATAAAAATATCTAAAGTGATTTAAACACATGGTCAAATAATTTCGAGTACATGGTAAAGTGAACGAACAGAATGATGTGGTCGGTTGTGATGTTGTGAATGGGCCCAAGTCTTTAGGTTCAAATGGGCTCCAGAACACACCACTCCAAGATATTTTAACAAGGACTGATGAACAAAATGGGATCCATTGGCCGAATGAAAAGATGAAACAAATTATGGGCCAAATGCTAACATGGAGACGCACATGAGTAAGGTAGGGGGTGTTGATCGGTTCGGTTATCGGTTTGTTCGATTTGTTTGGTTAATTTTTTTTTTGAGTATAACCGAGAACCGAACCGAACCAAATTCAAATTTAACTAAACCGAACTGAAAACCGAACCCCCAATAACCGAAAACCGAACCGAATAACCCGAATTACATAAATTTAATAATTTATTAATTTATTTATATATATTTTTGAAAAAATAATTTTCAAGCTTAAAAAAAATATATATATATATATTATAAAAGAGTTTTAATATATTTTTTATATAAATATATAAAATATATATATTTATTTAAAATCGACTTTCGGTTCGGTTTCGGTTTGGATTGCTAAAACCATAATCGAACCGAAACCGAACTTTATTTCGGTTCGGTTCGGTTTTAACAAATTCGGTTCGATTCTGAGTTCGGTT
The DNA here is from genome assembly GCA_022545495.1 of Chrysanthemum lavandulifolium. Classification (NCBI taxonomy): domain Eukaryota; kingdom Viridiplantae; phylum Streptophyta; class Magnoliopsida; order Asterales; family Asteraceae; genus Chrysanthemum; species Chrysanthemum lavandulifolium. The sequence continues at coordinate 65,311,386 of CM040239.1, read as the reverse complement.
CGGTTATTTTCGGTTCGGTTCGGTTTCGGTTTTCGGTTTATTCGGATATTACCCAACCCATGAACACCCTAGAATAAGGGGTTGTTTGATAAAATATGATTTAGCGCTGAATAAATTAAAGCTGCTAAGTGATTCCAAGATGTTGAGTGAACCAAATTCTCTGTGAAAATGATTCTGTGTGAAAATGACTGTTTGATAATTGTTCTGAATGAGCAATCTGAGTTGCCTCAAAATTACCAATTTAACCTTTGGTCTAGTTTTGTACCGAACAATAATATATAGTTTGTTAAAAAAATTATTAACTCGAATAAAAAATATAATATTAAAAAAGCAATGTTAGAGTAAACAATAAAATGTAAATTTTCTTATCAAAAAAGATAATAAAACAATATCAATTACAAACTAATTTTGGTTGAAGCATTTAAAAAGAACGCATTATCATTTAAAAAATAACTGATTACCAATTTGATTATGATATCACATGAACTAGTTTACTATTAAATAAATGATAAAATATATAACTTGACTGTTGGTATTCGTTAAAAATACAGGATATATAACATAATCATAGACACCCTCGAAGATGGCATTTATGTAACTTTTGTGGTGCTTAACCGACCAATTCAACCTTTAGTGGAACCATTAAGAGAAGAAAAAAAGCTTATCAGACAATCACTACCACTGACCGATTCATGATAAGGCTCAATAAGAGGCTATCAAACACCCCCTAAAACTAAATGTATTAGGAAATTGAAATTAGCATGAGAAAAAATAAAGATAAACAAATGTAGTATTGGGGCGATCAAAAAGAGAAAGTGCAGTCGAGGTTCTTCTTCCTCATCGAAGAGCAACAACAATGAAGATAATGACAATGGGAAACAAATGAACAAGAGATCGAGAAAGAAAAGTAACAGCAAACAGAAAAGTTGGACTGGAAAGATGAGCTTTCATATCATGAAAAAACGATCAAGAAGAGTACGCCTACATCAAATAGCAAGTTCAAACACGGAAGCAGGAGACTCGATTTGGAGAAACTGTGGAAACATTAGCAGATGCAACAAAGCCGATAGTGAAGGAAACGGACGGACTACAACAATCAAATTATTCAGAATTCGTGGAGGTGGATACATGACGATTGTGGAATCTTTATAGTTAAGAGATTATAAGAGATATGATTGATGATAAGATACTAAACACAACTGTTAATACAAATAAGCCGTAAAAACGTTTATTTATATTTTAAGATCTTCTAATGTTTTGTCGATAACAAACGTAAAATCATTTTAACGAAACAAATAAAATACGTAAATAGTTTGAGCCAATAGTTTTCTAACACACTTACGTTTTCATATAAAACACTAAAAACAAGTATAAGTGATTTTATGATTTAGTAATACATAAGTACAACAACTAGTGTTTACATATTGAGCAAATATATACATAACTAGTATGTAATATAAATGGGTAAAACTACAACCCAAGGTATTGACCCATACCCATTTGACTAGGTGCATTGCACCCATTAGATACATTGTATCTATTAAAGACCCATGGATCAACCCATAACCCATGTCCCATGACCCATAACCAAAATACCCATGGGCAAAGAGGAGCGTCCTACGGATCCCTAGCTTTACGCTAGACGGATCCCTTAAGGGAGGGATCCGTGGGATCCGGGGAACATTAAGCATTTCTTCTCTATAAATAGTGAGCCATTTCTTCCTTTTGGTTTGCCACTCACACATACTTTCCCAAGTATTGTAACTCTCAACCACCGATCCTAAGGGATCTTTCTATGTAGTTTGTCTTTTGTTTTCGTGTGATTCTCTAGGTTCCTCTTAAAGGCGAGATCACCACTTCTTGAAGTCGAGCAAGCTCAAGTCCATGAGTTTCCATGCTTCGTCATCATCAAGACTATTGAGGTTCTCTTGTTGATAGTTCTTTCTTCCCCCGTAGATGTGTTGTGTTGAAGGCATTAGTGAAGGATGCCAAAAGAGTCAAGACGAAAGCATTAGTGAAAGATGCTTAAACGTCCGTGTCAAAAGCATTAGTGAAGAATGCTAACGGTGTCAAGACGAAGGCATTAGTGAAAGGTGCCAAGTGTTGTGTCAAGGGCATTGGTGAAGGATGCCTAGAAAACAAATCAAGTGGCATTAGTGAAGAATGCCTAGGTCGTATAATTGATGAGGCGCATCGTTATACATATAGTGATTGTTTATTTTCAAGGATGTTGATATCCTTGATGGTGTTGTAATAAGGAGTAGGTCTCCTTTGGGGTTAGGTGTCGTGTAGTGTTGGGTAGTAGTTCCTCCATTGTAATGGAACTCGGTACTTAGCCTAGTACCGGATAAAGGGTAGGCGACGTTGTGGTAGGTGTGGTTCACCTTGGTGTGAAAGAACCCGGTGGTTATCCTAGTACCGGAAAAAGAGTAGGCGACGTTGTGAAGGCTTCTCCGCCATAAGGAGTTGGTGTCGTGTAGTGATTACGAACTCTCGAGTAGGTGACTCGGGAAGTGGAGTAGGGAAAGGAAGGTGTCCTTGTAGCCGAACCACTATAAATACTCGTGTCGTGGTTATGTGCTTCTTACTCTTTATCTTTCATTACACTTTTATATATCTATCTATCAACGTCCAACATACACATCTAAATAGATTGACATAAGTCAATCTAAATGTCTTAAAACGAAGTTTTAATTGGTAAAACTATTCAACCCCCCTTCTAGTTTTCTACAATTGGCATCAGAGCTTCGTTACCAAGTTTCTTAGAGTATGTTGTACTTTAAAAACTTGATACGATCCGTGTATGTTTGAAAACTACAAAGAAGAAAATATTTCAAAACATTTTTTCCTTCATGTTGGACATTGATAGATCATTCTAATATATTTGTTTCAAGAACTCTTCATGCTAAGATCTCTTCAAAACCTTCATTTCTATTCAAAGAATAATGAAGTCAACCTTCAAGAAAGGATCTAAAAGTAATCACAACCTACTTACTCTAAGTACAAAGGATTACTTCAAGAGCTCATGAAGTATTTTTGGTATTATGTCTTCATAAGCCAAACCAAAAAGCATAAAGGTATGTTTACTTTTTCATTAGCTAGCTTACATGATTATGTTGATATCATAGTTCTTGTTTGTTTAATAATTACTAGTCTCTTAAAAGTCTCTCTTTTGTCACTTTCCCGACTTACTCATCATCGGGAATAGTATTCCTCTTGATTTCGTCAAACTAACGCCGTCGTCACAAATGGATCCTTGATAATTAACTTATCAAATACCGTCGACCAAAACATCTTTTTAAAACCTCTAAACTATTTTTGTTCCGTAAGCTAGTTAATAGCCAACTACAAAATAATGCCAAACAACCCTTTTTACGTCACGATGGCGGATCCTCTAGTGGTACTAGCCGGATCCCAAATACAAGGGATCCGGGGAACCGTGGGGATGAAAACAACTATACGCATTTAAAACCATCACCGATCATTTTCCCTCTCCCACATAACACAAAATGACTCAAGAAGCGATTTCATCCTCATAGGACTCCATACCCTCAAGTATTCTTTACTAGAACACCATTGTAAGTAATCACTAACTTGTTCTAATTTTCATCATCCTCATCCTAGGGTTTATGGTTTCTCAATTTCTAATCAATTAGTTTAATTAGGGTTTTCAAAATTAATCATTAAAAGGGGCTTTAACACAATTAGAATTACATTGTGTTCACAACATTGTTAATACAAATCAAAACCATAAACCCATCTCACCTAATTTTACCTAATTGGAATACTTGTGTTTCTAGGACCAATCATGCATAAAGCTACTCAACAAGATCACCATGATACCGTCCATTACCTCACCCATTACTATCGAAAAGAGGGATTAACAAAAACCGACCGCAAAGTCTTCAAAAGACTCGAAAAATGACTTATCCACGAAGGTCGTGTAGTCAAGGAATGTTTCTTTGAAAATACCGACATTCGTCAAGTCTTCTCGGCAATCAACTTTGATTGTCTTATAGACATAGATGAACAAATTTGTTCGGTTTTCATTTTTGAATTTTACAAAAGCATTAGGATCATTTGAAACACCGATGAAAGCATTTCAATCGCCTTCATCATCAACAAACAAAACTTCAAGCTACCTCTCAACACATTCGCTCAAATTCTTCGCATTCCTTGTGAGGGAATTTGTATGTACTCTCAAGATTGGGCGATATCTTGTCAATCCTTTGCTCTTGATCCTAACCCAATATACCATACTCCTCTTGATAAACCCGAAACCGTCGAGACACCATTTTCAAAGTAAGAGCCGACCAATCCCGTCTCAACCGAAACAAGAAGCTCATTCACCGTGATCCCTTTCAAATGGAAATTTTCGAAATGCACCCATATTTAGAAAATGGGAAGAAATTCTTAGGGAAAACGTCATTAGCCTAGTTGGTAACAAGGATCATCCAAATGCATGTCTCGTGCAAATGATATGTTGTCTTATCCACCAAAAGTCATTTAATCTCGCCTATTACATGGTGAAAAGAATGGCCGGGGTATTCAAAGTTTCCAACATGGTACTTCCATATGGTATGCTCCTAACACGACTTTGTATGTATGTTAGTGCATTGCAACCATCTCCCATCAACGATGATCATTTCCTTTCCGATCACGTCATGGTACCTCTTACCAAACAACCCCCTAAATGGTTCACGGTCAATGGAAGAAAACCTAAAGCTCTCTCGGATTCCTCGGATGGTGAAGTAGAAGAAGATGAAGAAGAAGAAGAAGATACCGACCCCATAGCTAACATCGAATTGGAACCCTTTGATTACTATCGACAACTTCCAACTATTTCAAACGAGACCGCGGAATTCAAACAACTGAGGGGTATGATTCAAAACCTAGCTTATCACTTCACAAAGTCAGGAAAGAGGAAAAGAAAGGATTGACGAAAGAGACTATAGGACAATGTTTAATTTGAGACATTTGATTAATATGTGAATGACTATGTTTTAGCACTCTTGTTTGTGTTAATTTAGATATTGTTATGTCTACCTTTATCTATGAGATGTTTTATGTGATGACATGTTTATATCTTTGTTTAGTTTAATGGTTGTTAGTATATGTTTCTAGGTGCAAAATCTGCACTTGAATCTGTGATGGTTCTGATCTGCAGATGCCGGATCCCTAGGATTATCCTAGACGGATCCCTCCCTTGAGGGAACCGTGGGATCCGTGACAATAGTTCATCAATATAGTATCCCATACATCAAAATAGTTTACTAGATCACTTCACACTAGCTAAACATTAAGATTTTAGAACTCAACTAAGTCTTCTTCAAGGATGAGAAAGCCTTAAACCCACTTATAGCTTACATAAGATCTTATTCAAAGTCCCTTTTGATTCATCAACTCATCAAAACTCACCATATTTCCGCTTCAATACTCACAAATTGCTTTTCATTTTTCAAAAGACTTAGGTGGACATATTGAACAAATTTAGGAAATTGTTTCTAGTCATCTTTATCTCAAGTGTCAATTTGCGGGTCAAACCAATTAGTTTTCAATTATTTTGATTTTGAGGAGTGAATTTTCAAACTCCATCTGAGCAGATGATCCTAAGCCAACATCGATATCTAGGATCATTTATTATGACTTGACATCATCAAAACTTTTAGTGTTATCCTTGAACATCCATTGGCGGTCACTTAGTCTCATTTTCCTTCCATTAAAGGGAATCATTAGCTATATCACTCATTGCTCTTGATCACTCAAGTACACTTTCATTTAAAGATGCTTAGGAGGACTGAAACACTCAAAATGGTATAGGCTTTAGACCTTAAAAACATCATTTTTACTCTTTCATAACTGCTGAGAGCCGGATCCCTAGGATTAGCTTAGACGGATCCCTCAAGGAGGAACCGTGGGATCCGGTGACAGATTATGTCAACTTTAGTCAAAACAATAATTTCAAGCTCATCTTAGAAACCCATATTATCTTAAGATCTCATATTATCTTAAGATCTCATGCAAATCGGGTTCATCGACTTCGACCCATTTATTGACACTACTTCCCGAGTCAACATCATGTCAAAAGAATGCTACAACCAAGTTATGAAGAAAGAGTTGGAATATAAGGGGAATAATGTTCTTGGATTTGCAACTAACATCCATGTCTTCGTTGGAACTCATTCATTTTTGGTAGACTTTATGGTTCTAGATGACGTAAGTGAATTTGTGGAGGATGGTCTTACGGGAGTAATTTTAGGGAAGCCCTTTCAAGAAATGCCAGGTTTAGATAAAAATGAAAAAGAAGGGTTAGTATGGTTGAATATTAACGATGACAAGACTATTTTCAAAATGCCGAGAATGATCAAGAACTTTAGAAATTGGACCAAGAGGCAGTTGAGCCAAGCTCAACCTTTACTCAATATCAGTGAGAAAGACAAAAAAAGGCATTGATCACCCTTACCAGAAAATCAAAAGTTTCTACTCAGGCTATTTAGAATTGGGAAATGACTACAAAAGGGATGAGAATTTGGTAAGTTGGATCCAGCGTGGAGATTTCCATGTCCACGAAATGACCAACAAGCACTGGTAGCCCCGCGGCTCTGAGTCTAACTTAAAGACTAGTAAATAAAGAAAAGTGCTCTTTCGGGAGACAATCCGAATTATCCCTTTCTTTTGTTTTATTTCCATTCCTGTAGGGTTTTGTGTTTTCTAACTATTTTTGTAGGAAACGAGGAACTAATTGCTCTGTAGTAGTTTCGATTCATACGAGTTACTGGCAGTAACTCATCTTGGTGATTACGCCAGTAACCAACCTTTTAGCGGCGAGAATTCTTGACGCATTACCAATTCGGCGTAATACCATCTCGGTGGTTACGCCAGTAACTACTCGCTTTGCGTTCATTCCAGTTTTGCGACGGCGTAACTCCTCAAAAGAGTTACGACGTAACTTTCCTCTGCTTTAATTCTTTCATTTTAAAACACAATAACCTTGTATTAGTTTTTTTAAATGAACTTTGTGGGTGTGTTCCTTGTAAACCCTCACGAGACTTCACTCATCCACTTAGGACACCAAGTGGTTTAAAAGGCTTTTTTCATTCGCTAAATGCAACCATGATTCCTACGAAAGTGAGTTAGGTTTGTTTTTCATTTTTCATTTTTTTTCTTTTTAGAATTATGCTTGTCGGTATTGTGATTTCAGGGATTGAAGTTTGTTCATGACACTTATATGAAGGCACGTCTCTTGTTCGTGAGCCTTCCTTCTTTATGGAGCAAATTTCAGGGAAGTTCTTGCTCTAATTCTACCTTTCTCTTCACTTTTATTTAATGCCTAGTACAAAAGGGACTTTGTACAATTCAAGTGGGGGGACGGGAGTAGAATTATCTCTTGAACTTTATTTCGCCCTTATTTTTCTAGTTTATTTGGAAAAATTATGCCATTTTTAAAATTTTGACATGTTTTTCTTAACCTAACTAGATTAAACCTTAGTCGAGCACAAACAACCCTTGATATTATATGGTGAGATTAGCCTTATCCGTTTCCAATATTTTACCCCAAATCCACCAAATTATAAGTATGCCGGTAGCTTGTAAACTGTAGAACTTGGCCTTTGCATCATTTCGAGACCATAGACGAGGTATGTTGAGTTAGCTCGATGTATTTGGAATTTTCAGTTTTAGAAAGCAATATTATAGGATTATCACCCAAACAGCCTACCATTGTGAGTCTATCGATTAGTCACCTCGACTTTTCGACCCCCTTGTGAAACCTTTTTGTTGCACTCATCTTTAGTGCAAGATACCCCTAGATACACCCTTCTGAGCCATTCCTTTCATTTTGTTAACCCGATATATTGTTTTGATACACCTATACACCTTAGCCTACCCTGTAGTCTTTATTTGTAATTGGGAAGTCATCATTTGCCTAAGTTCATGGTTCGAGTGTAAAGGTTCGGAAATCACGCTTTCACCGACAACATTTCTGAAGATCATTGAAGACCCCCCCGAATTCCCATTGTTCTTCTCAAGTGGGGGGATATTATGTTAGTATTTATTGTTAAGTTGAAAAAAAAAAGTGATTCGAAAAAAAAATGTAGTTGTTATGATTATGCTATTGTAAAGTGCGATGTTATAAGCACTGTAGTTTGAGCTTATTAATTTAGTATCGAGGAGGCCACCTCGGTCACATTTGAAGATTGGAGTTGGTAGTTATGCCAACAGTTGGAGAAAAGGGTAGTGTGCCCATCACGACGTCCTCTAATGACACATCTACCTTGCATTTCATGATCCGGTTTCTTGACTTCTAAGTTTGAACTTTGGGCGGACGGTAAGTGGTGATGACTTGGTTATAGATTTAGACTACCTGCTTGTTTTTTATTTTACACTAATTATATATCCCATGTCTTATCCTACCCTTTTAGTCATGAAGCGTGTCTAGGTGATGCAGCGAGCAATCTTTGGTGTCTTAGCCATGGATTTGGTCATGTATCATTGATTTTTCCACATTTGTGACATGTTAGTAATGACGAGTCACCCTTAACCTTTGTCGTATCTACCCATATTGCCTTGAGAATTGTTTAGCCCTTAACTCTAGTGGTGGAGATTTGTGTAACCGTCTGCTTATGATAGAATACATGCTATGGTATGCGATTGAGTGATCACCCGAAATTGACACTTAGAATAGTTGAGAGATTTAAGTGTTTGCTCCCTTTTCGTGTGGTGTTCGGCTTTGTTTTATTCTAGCATAAGGATTTGTAAACTCATATTTTTACGGTTATGGGAGATATCTTTTAGGAATCTATCTAATAAGGTCTACTTGAGGGCAAGTAGAATTCAAGTGGGGATATTTGATAACATCAAATAGTCCACGAATATTAAGTATCAATTTCCCCAATAATGCTCGTTATTTATATAATTTATATGGATTTACGCTTGTTTTCCATTGTTTTCCACCGGGTAAATTACGAGCATTGGAGTGAAGAGCGGGCGGAAATATATCTAAAGATTTATCACAAGATGCTATTTTGAAGAAGTTACTGTGTAACTCATATCTCACATTACGCCGTAACTATTGCGTGACTCAAGATGCCAACTTATCGGAAGGTTACGGCGTAACTCCTCCCAAAGGTTACGACGTAACTACATTAGGTCAAAAGAGGTTCCGGGTCACGATACTTACGCCAGTAACTCATCGCATCACTTACGGCGTAACCGAGTTTATTGAAGACTACGACGTAACCACTAATAAGGTTACGCCAGTAACCAGCAGATCTAGTGCATTTTACTGAAGAAATAGAAGGTTACGGTGTAACTCCTATATTGGTTACGCCATAACCCGGATCCGCCTATAAATCCCCAGAATTCTAGCATTTCTAATCATCCCATTCCACACACAACACTCTAAGAACGTGGGAAAAAGCTCAAGGCGGTCTAGAAGAGCATACGGAGTCTGTTTCCAAGGAGAAGTCACTCCACACGATAAGCATTAGCGTTTTATATTTCTTTACTTTCAATTCATGTATTTCGTACTTTTGAATATTGAATTGATTTGCATGATTAATATGAGCGGCTAAGCACCTTTTGGTGCTAGCCTAGTTATGATTCCTTAATTGTTTTGTTTGCGTTTACCTTTACTTCCGTACAATTATTTCTAAGTGTACGCATGCATAGTTCATTGGTAGCCACCCTTGGTTCGGTAGTTTTGAATGGCGGTAGAGGCCAATTTCCTAGGAGATATGACCAACTGACCCTAGGTGAGCAGACTAAGACGGGAAGGGTAAGATATGACCAATTGACGACTCTTTCTACTTGTGCGATTTGACCAACTGATCACCTATCGTTTGGATGAACTTAAGAATTGGGGGGTGTAGTGTCTAAGTTCCTAACGGTCGGGCACTCACTATTATGAATCTAGCATGTAGCGGTACTTAATGACTTGGCTTAGGGACCGGGAACAACAGGACTTATGACGGTCGCGCTGATTTCTCCTGTGGTGGCATCTTTGCCGATAGGTTAGAGCGAATTGCCCAAATGCTGTCCTCTCGAATTTGACCCCACCTGAAGTAATTGGAAGTAAGTAGACGTAGACATAACTAGCTAGGAGGATTGAGTAGGTTAGCACCACTATCCTATATTGATTTCCCTTTATCCATTTATCTACTTTATTTTATTCTGCATTAATAGTTTAATTAATTAAATCCCTATCGAAACTATTATTCTGTGACAATTAGACTTAGTAATAATCCAACACACATAGCTCTTAGGACGACCTCGGCTTTACCGTTTACTACACTACACACGACCGGGTACACTGCCCGTTAGAGCACTAGGGTAGACCATAGGTATAGTGAGACACTATAGATATTAAGACTTGGTCAGTAAAACCTGCGTCACATTTCATCATGAGAAAAGCTCCTAGTGCTAACTCATCCACCCAAGAACCACCCAAGAAACTTTTTAGGGTCATACAGAAGTTTCCTCAACCGAATCATCTCCGGTTAAGTCCACAAATGCTAGGATTTCCCCTACACCAAATAAACCAATCAAACTAATTCCCAAGAGGATTGTTCCCACAAGGATATAATCACCAAACTCTACTAAATCAAACACACCCGTTTTAACCCAACCAACATCATTTGTGCCTAGAGCTACACCATTTAACACCTCACAATCATCTCCACATTCTCACAACTTAGAGGACTTACCCCCTTGGTCATCTCATCCTCCACCATTACCAACAAATTCACTAGAAAAGGTTGTGCAACAAAACCAAGGTGTTTGTAGAAAACTAGAAGGGGGGTTGAATAGTTTACCAATTAAAAACTTTGTTTTGAAACTTATTGAAAGATCAATTGATATTGATCTTGGATATGTTGATGAAATATGCAAGCAATATGTAAAGAGTAAATAAGGAAAAAAATGATAAAACCACAACAAGTTGTTTATAGTGGTTCGGTCTACAAGGACTCTTTTTCCTTGCCCTACTCCACTCCCCGAGTCTCACACTCGAGAGTTTAACTTCACTAGTCAACAAGCTCCTTTCACCGGCGGAGAAAACCTTTACACTTCGCTTACACTATTTCCGACACTAAGCTAGATGTCGAGTTCTTTCCAAGGGTACAACTACTCCCACACACAATGTATTTTGAGGACTAAAATACTAACCACTCACAAGATTATGATGGTTTAATACAACAATGAAGTATGAATCAACACTAGATCATACAACACTAAACAAACAAGACTTCCAACTTCTCGTTTGAAGCTTGAATGTGACTTGATCTTCTTTGCTACAAAAGAGATCACTAATATGATATAAAACTGAGTTAGAAAGGTTAGAGAAGATATGTATGAGAGTATAGTAGAATGGGATGAAAACTACTTGGTTTGGCTTTGCTATTTATAGCCAAAATGGGCGGAGGCGATCCACGGACCACGGAACCCTTAAAAGGTTCCACTGTGTACCATTTTGGTACCGCCAGGTCGACAACCAAGATATCAAAATCTTTGCTAAAGTCAACTATATCTAAGTGAGATTGTGCAAGATATGAAGAGTACAAATCCACACAAAATATCTAATGAAATCTTCCAATGATTTCCATGATGCATCACATGATGTCATATGTTGTATTTCTATTTTAGAAATATGCAAGTACTTAAGTAGTGTTTGGTTTAAGAACCTAACACATTCTAAAAACTACTATCATACATAATGATTAGAGTCATATCAAGATGTCACTAATCATAAATGTAAATGCTTGAATGATGAATACATTGTTTGAAAAAGCTTGTTTTAATATCTATTAAACTTGACAAGCTTTAAGCTTTTATACAAATTAAATTTACTTTTGTCGTTAACAAAACTTAGGTAAAGATCAAAAATATAAATAACGTTTAATAACAATATTTGTATTAACAATCTCCCCCTTTTTGTTGAGGACAAAATATAAATTTTATTTTTATAAAAGATACAAAGTTTGTGCAAGAGTTATAAAAATATTAGTTTTAGAACTTGAAAAGGAAATGATAATGCAAGTGCATAATGTTTGACTTTTCGAAAGTTAAAGTATTCACTAGTTGATGCATGATGTTGACTTTTCGAGAAAGTCAAAGTATGCGATTGACTTTTAAGAAAAGTCAAGTATTATCAATGAGGTATCATGTTTGACTTTTCGAGAAAGTCAATGTATGCGCTTGACTTTTTAGAAAAGTCAAATGTAAACAAGTTCAAGTTCTATATTTTCTCCCTTTTTGTCTCAACAAAAGGCGAGGATCTTGAATGTAATGAGCTGAGCCATTATCTCCCCTGGTCAAAGCTCCCCTAAATTGAGTGCTTAATGGGAAGATACATGGATTGTGAAAATAAAGCTACAAAAAAAATGTTAGTAATAATGATCATTCACAAGCATTGCCAAATACTATGTAAAAGTGCCAACACTATAATAAAAACACCATTCATTAGTTAAAATTTTCATGGATAAAGATCATGAAAGGAGAACACAATGATGTGTTTTAATACAAGAAAAAGAGAATAATCCTAAGAAAAGAAAACTTAGAAATGCTAATCTATGACCATCCTAATGAGATGGAGGATGAGAAAGAACGTTGAGGCGCTCAAGGATTTGATTGAGGATGAACCTCATTTCCTCTTGAAAGTCATGGACCATAACCCGGGTCCTTTCAACGGTTTGGGCCGTTTGCTCACAAGTTGAGCAACCATGCCTAGGGGGGGTAGTATGTTTGGGAAGGTTGTGGTGGTGGAATGGTAGATGTGTTGGTGTTGTTGGGGATGTTTGGGGTGGTCATGATGGAGGCAAGCAAAGCATTTGCATTTGCATAGTCTCACTTAAGTGAGAATCCACCATGCCTTTGAATTTGTGGAGGTTGTGGAGTTCCGCTGAATCTTCTCTCTAGTGGGATTGGCATCCCATGCACTCCTCAATGTCCTCAAGATGAGGGACATTGATGTTGGGAGTGGATGGTCCCCATACAAAGGACCATGAATGTCTTTGTGAATGGGGTGGAAGAGAAGAGGTTTTGGCCCTAGTGGGGTGTTTAGGTCAAAAGATGACCTTGGTGATTCATGAGCTATTCGCTCAATTGTGCCAAAGGATGGCAATGGTGGTGGATGATTTGGCCTCAAGGAAAGTCATCCAAGTCCTCCAAGAAAGGATTTGGTGAAGTTGGTGGAGTGGAAAATAACTCCATAGGAATGAGAGTTGGAGACCTTGGTGGTGAAGGTGGTGAGGGTGTTTTGGATGTTTGGATGGGTGCCGGTGGAGGTGAAGTTGGTGTTTTTGTAGGTGGTGGAGTGGTGATCACAATGTGTGATTGAGTAGGTGTAGCCAAGGTAAGGCTTGTATCATCTCGGATGGGAGATGAGATCGTGAGTGGAGAAGACTCGGATGAGGAGCTAAGGTTAACAAAGCAACAAGGCCTCACACTAATTCTAGCGGTTTTCTTGCAAGGTTTTGGAGAGGATTTTGTCATTTTGACTTGGGTTTTCTTTGCTAGATAATAGTAAGAATGAAGAAGGTGTGAGGATGATCATGGTAAAACCTCTCAATTTATAGAAGTGAAAATTATGGAGAAATGTGTTTGATTTGATGTTAAACCATTGAAGAGATGAGGTTCCTAATGATTTGGAAGTAGGTTGAATGCTAGTCATATCACCCAAGTCAATCCATACAAGAGAGATGAAGTGAAGAAGAAAAGATTTGCAATAAATGTGTTCTAATGAGTGGAATTTCCTAACAATCAAATTATCCACGGATTTGAAGGTACCAAAAATTTGGTTCCTTTCTTTATGCCAAAGGGCTCCTTGGGTGGATTTTTCAAATTTTTGAATTTTGGTGGGAAATGGATTTCTTATATACCTAAGTGAATTATAATAGTTCTAGTAAGAGTATAAACTAGTTAAGATTGATTTCTAAGTAATGGATAGTAATTTGGAATCACGAAGAGTCGAAATTGAGAAAATTACGGAGGATCCACGACACCAAAATGTACACGGCGGAACCCTAAAAGGGTGCCGTGTCGGTCCTTTGCAGTGCGGCGGTACCAATTACATAACGGACGGTACCAAATCGTTGGTGCCGTCTGATCCGTGTAGTGCAGAAAAGTAGACAGAGTAAGTTTTTAGGTGTCGGGAACTTTTCCGAAACCTGAAATTTTTCTCAAGAGATGTTACACTAAACATTTATAGTTAGGAAAAGTAAATAAAACATATATAAACATAGTGGAGCATGTATTTTGAGCAAGGCTTTTTGATTTTCACATTATAGTGAAAATGGGTAAAATTTAATAGCATACTTGTGCTATCCCCCTGCATGAGATTGTTAGCATACAACATTGTTTCAAGTTATATTATCATCCTACATAATAAAAACAACTAATTACTATCAAACATTAACGATAATGTATTGTTCCAAACACTCCTTAAAGTACCCTCATTTGTCCAACTTGTAAATCTTGTTCATCATCCTACCAAGGCACTTGAACATTCCCTTAGTTTGCTTGAATTCACCGATTCATTTTCAATCTCGGAAGAGACATAATACTCATGAGGTGGGAGACGAGAGCTTGGAAGACCATCCTCGGAGCTATTTGATGATGATGATGATGGAGTTGGAGGTTTTGCTCTCTTGTCTTTTGTCTTAGCAACTCGTTCATCACTCAAAGGTACAAAGATGTGAGAGATGAGTTCATAGTGAAGGTGCATCCCTTTTGGGGTTGGTGGAATTGGTGCAAAGTTTCTATAGAGACGGGTGAGAAGCATCCCGTATGGAAGAGCAACCGATCCTTGAGTTGGAATATCAATCATTCTCCTAGCGATGTAGTAGGCTAAATTGAATGGTTGTCGGGTGGACAAATTGTAGAGCATGTGACAAAGGCAAGCATTTATATGATCCCTATTTCCTATGGTGCTAATGACGTTGGCTCTAAGTAGCTCCTCTCATTTCTTAAATTCGGGCTTAAGTTCATTTAGCTCCATTCCATATGGATCTCGGTTTACCTCTTTTCCCTTTCGGGTAACATGGGTTGTATCACCCTTTGGGTTAAATAGGTGTTCACGGATAACATCCTTATCGGCCAAACGGGTTTGGTAGGGAAGAGTGTGGTCATTGATTGCATCAAGAACGGTGAGTGACCATTTATCCGAGTAGACACAAGTCCCTCGGTTGGGAATTCCTAGCACTCGAGCAAAGTTGGCTAATGTGATGGTGTAGTCGTTTTGATTGATTCTAAACCTAAGACAAAATTCATCATCGTCTTCATCACTAAAGATGGTCACACTAGCATATAATTCTAACACAAACCTAGGACAAATTGGTTCATCGATGTCAAGGAGACAATCGAATTGAATGGCGGCTAGTTCTTCATGGAGATTGGTATTTTCAAGGAAGGATGAGTGAATGGTTCTACCCTCATGGAAATACCTTGATTCTAGACCCTTAAATATTTCTACTTGTTCCTTGGTAAGTCCTTTGGTTTTGTGGTGTTTGGGAATGTAGTTAAGGGTGTCTTTGTGATCATAGAATCTTGCGGCTACCATGGTTATTCCTAAGGACAAGAATTGATATGTTAAAATGAGAATAAACTTTAACGTTTTGGTTCTAGTGTGTGCCTATATGAAAACAATTTGGAGTTGCGGTTATCTCGACTCATTTTATGCACAAAATGGTTTTAGTGGGGTGTTTGGCAAATACTATGAGATAACCCAAATGCTCCTAATTCAATGTGGCTTCATTTGAATATACCGGGAATGCATATTAGTTACATAATACCTTTAGTATTCAAGAGCATGCAAGTGATGAAAGTTTGACGTTTCTATTTGTATTTAACAATGAAAATTATTTTCCTACAAGTGAGAAGCTTTTCAAAATTTTGACATGGGGTGTTTGGTTATTTGAATAAGGCCTTATAGTTATTATCTATTGATTAGTGGGAAGCATGATTTGTTTATGCAATATGATAATGTAGTACCTAATTTCAATGACTAGTTATGCAATTTGCCAATTGAATTCATATTTAGTATAAGAGCATACATAAAACCCCATGTAATGATTTGTGATAGTTTTGTGCATAAACAAGAATCCTAGACTCAGAATTTAGAGATAAAATGTAGTTAGGATACTTACAATGATGTTATCTTCAGTGATTAGTGAGTGGGAAGGTGTCAATAATGAGCTTGGTTTAATGTTTACACATTTTGGTAAAGTGGGTTTTGAGGAAGAGGATGTTTTGTATATAGCAGTTTTGCTTCTATAGACACCACGGACCAGACGGCACCAAATATTTGAATATACCCGGGAATGCATATTAGTTACGCAATACCTTTAGTATTCAAGAGCATGCAAGTGATGAAAGTTTGACGTTTCTATTTGTATTTAACAATGAAAAATTATTTTCCTACAAGTGAGAAGCTTTTCAAAAATTTTGACATGGGGTGTTTGGTTATTTGAATAAGGCCTTATAGTTATTATCTATTGATTAGTGGGAAGCATGATTTGTTTATGCAATATGATAATGTAGTACCTAATTTCAATGACTAGTTATGCAATTTGCCAATTGAATTCATATTTAGTATAAGAGCATACATAAAACCCCATGTAATGATTTGTGATAGTTTTGTGCATAAACAAGAATCCTAGACTCGAATTTAGAGATAAAATGTAGTTAGGATACTTACAATGATGTTATCTTCATGATTAGTGAGTGGGAAGGTGTCAATAATGAGCTTGGTTTAATGTTTACACATTTTGGTAAAGTGGGTTTTGAGGAAGAGGATGTTTTGTATATAGCGGTTTTGCTACAGAGATTACCACGGACGAGGCGGCACCAAATATTTGGTTCCGTCGTGTTGTCGTTAGTGCCGTGGCTCTGATGGTGTACAAGACAAAATTGTTTTGTTTTGACTATTCTAATGTTTTGGGCTATGTTTATCCTACATGTTTGGTTCCATTAACCCTAAACCAAGTCTAAGAAGATTAAAAGGTTCTCGTTTAAGAGGCTTAGTTAAGATGTCGGCAATGTTGTCTTGGAGGATACTTTCTCGATTGAAATGTTTCCTTTTGAACATTGTCGCGAAGAAAGTGATGACGGATTTCAATATGTTTTGTACGAGCATGTTGAGCGGGACTCTTCTTGAGATCGATGGCTCCTTTGTTGTCATAAAGTATCACAATGTCGTTGAGATGAATTCGTAATCTCGAGAGCTTGCTTCATCCAAAGAGCTTGTTGACATGCTTTTCCGGTGAGACGTACTCGGCTTGATGAGTTGAGATGGCTAAAGCCGTTTGCTTCTTTGCAAACCATGAGGTGAGACAATGTCCAACAAATGTGCAAATACCACTTGTACTTTTTCTATCGACATAATCACGGCATGATCCGAGTCGGCATACACTATGGTTTCTATACCCGTTCCTTTGGGATACCATAATCTTAAACACGTTGTTCCTTAATGTATCTAAAAATCCTTTTTAAGGCTTCTAAGTGTGATGCCTTTGGGTTTTCATGAAAGCGAGCACATAGACAAACACTAAACATAATGTCGGGTCATCGGCCGTAATATAGAGTAGGCTACCAATCATTCCTCTATATTTAGTGTTATCTACTGATTCACCTTCTTCGTCCTTGGTGAGTTTAGTGTCCGAGGACATGGGTGTTTTAGTTGGTTTGGAATCTTCAAGACCAAATTTCTTAAGCATGTCTTTTATATATTTAGATTGGTTAAAGAAAATGCCATCTTCTAGTTGTTTAATTTGAAGTCCTAGAAAGAAGTTTAATTCACCCATCATACTCATTTCAAACTCGTCGTGCATGATTTTAGAGAAATCATCACATAGTTCTTGACAAGTTGATCCGAATATAATGTCATCAACGATATTTGAACAATGATAATTTGTGATTCCTTTTTCTTGGTAAAATAGTATTATCTACTAATCCCATAGTGTATTTGTTATCAATAAAAAGTCTTAAGTCGGTCGTACCAAGCTTTAGGTGCTTGTTTAAGGCCGTATAATACTTTCTTGAGTTTGAAGACATGATGTGGTTTCTCAAAGTCGGTAAAACCGGGAGGTTGAGCAACATACACTTCTTCGTTAATAAACCCATTAAGGAAAGCACTTTTAACATCCATTTGAAATAATTTAAAGTCATAAGCACATGCATAAGCAAGTAATATTCTAATAGATTCAAGTCTAGCTACCGGTGCATAAGTTTCATTATAGTCAATCCCCTCTTGTTGATTATAACCTTGTGCAACAAGCCTAGCTTTGTTTCTAGACACTACACCATTTTCGTCCATTTTATTTAGAAAGACCCATTTTGTTCCAATTATAGTTTGGTCTTTGTGTTTTGGAACTAATTTCCAAACATCATTTCTAACGAATTGGTTTAATTCTTCTTGCATGGCTATTACCCATGATTCATCTTTTATTGCTTCATTTATGGTTTTAGGTTCAATGGTGGATACAAAACAAAAATAATTACTTTGATTTTGGGCTTGTGACCTTAAGGTTCTTTGATTAAGTTGTCCTATGACCTTTTCTAAAGGATGGCTTTTAGATTCTTTGATGTTTATAATTTCCTTATTAAATGGTTCATCTTCCTTGTTATTATTAATTTGACTTTCTATTATTTGACTTTTAACTAAGTCATCATCTACCAAAGGTGATGTCTTAGAGGGAGGTGGACTTTCGTCAAATGTTATGTTCAACGATTCCTCGACTATCATTGTTTCTTTATTTAGGACAATGTAAGCTTTACTAGTTTGAGAGTAACCAAGAAATACACCTTCATAAGAATTTGGGTCAAACTTGGTGAGATAATCTTTAGTATTAAGAATAAAGCATTTACAACCAAAGACTCTAAAATATCCTAACGTTGGCTTTTTACCTTTATAAAGTTCATATGGTGTTTTGTTTAAGAAAGGACGTATTAAAACTCTATTTAAAATATATGTAGAAGTGTCAACGGCGTTACACCAAAACTTTTGAGGAATGTTTTGTTCATTAATCATTGTTCTACTCATTTCTTGAATTGTTCTATTTTTACGTTCTACTACTCCATTTGATTGAGGTGTTCGTGGAGCGGAAAAGTTATGTGTTATACCATTTGTATCACAAAAGTTTCCAAATTGGGTTTCGTTGTCAAATTCATGACCATGATCCGTTCGGATTGACACAATTTTAACACCTAGTTGGTTTTGAATTTTCTTGCTAAGAATTTCAAATTTATCAAAAGCTTAATTTTTGGTTTTCAAAAACAACGTCCAAGTAAACCTTGAGTAATCATCTACTATGACCAAAGTGGATAAGTTGCCTCCGTAGCTTCTTATAGCGGATGGTCCAAACAAGTCCATATGTAATAATTCTAGACACTTAGATGTGGAAACCATATTTTTAGATTTGTGACTACTATGTGTTTGTTTACCAATTTTGCAAGCGTCGCAAAAGTGTTGGTTATATTTTAGTTTTGGTAAATCCTAACTAGCTCTTTTGAAGATAGGTTTTGTATAAGTCTCATATTAGCGTGACCTAAGCGTCTATGCCAAAGAGATGAGCTATCGCTCAACGTTGTTAGCAAAGTTTGTCATTAGATGTTTTGTCTATTTTCATGACGTATATGTTATTTTTCCTAACTCTTTTAGCTATGGTGATACCATCTTTTAGTATTTTACTACCATTTTCATCAAATAGTACTTTATACTTTTTATCACATAGTTGGCTAATACTAAGTAGATTAAATCCTAACCTATCCACATGAGCAACATTTTCAATAGTTAGGAGTTATGAGCTCTCGTACCTTTGCCAATGATTTTGCTTTTGAGATTACTACCAAAGTGACATTACCTCCGCCATACTCTTGGTATGATGAGAAGAGACTTTGTTGCCGTCATATGCCATGAGCATCCACTATCTTTTATCCATTCATCAGGTTCCAATCCAACTTTCAAGCATACCTAAGAAGTAAATAACTCAAGCATTTGGTCCCCAATATCTCATGGGTCCGTTTGGGTTAAACATACCATTTATTTGATTCATGTATGGAAACGATGGGTAAGAGTTCCATGACATGTAATCTGGAGTTTGATATGGTCTAGGAAAGTTTTGATTCCAACCGTTGTGTTGGTAGTTGGGTTGAACGTTGTGGTTTCTCTTAGGAAAGGCGTTTGGCAAAGGTGTTTTATATCGTTGTTGAGTAGTTTTGATCTAAATTCATTTTTGGCAAGTCCTACTCGATGTAACAATGGTTTTAGTTTAATACTATCATTGGTTTTCTTTGTTACTTTGACAAATTGAAGACGGTCCAGTGCGAACATTACGTCTGTTGAGGTACCCACGACACCATTTTGCACAATGGACGGAACCCTTATTTTGGTTCCGCTCGTCCGTGGCTGCATCGCAGCAGCTTTTGATGAATGTTCGTCCTTTTCGACCATTTTGTTTTGACTCTTTGGAATTAATACCTCATTAAAACCTAGCCCATTCATGTCTCTCGGTGTTTTATGGATTTTAACTATTTCATCGGCAAGAGCGATGTTTTTGTTAAACCTTTTGAACTTAGAATTATTTTCGATTAGAACCTCTTGTGTGAGCTTTAGTTTTTTATTTCAAGATTAAGCTCTTGACATGATTTACAATCATCGTCATTTGATTTTCCTTTTCAAGTCGTTTTGCTTTTCTTTCAACTCATATACTTCATTTTCCAAAAATTCCTTTTGGTTTTTAAAATTTATTTTAGTTATAATTTTTAGACTTAGCTGACACAATTGATTATATTGTTTTTGCAAAGTATCATTATCTATAGAAGAATAAGAAGAGTCGGAAAGTACCTCGTTTGACTCATGTGCCATTAGAGAGATCTCTTCCTTGCTTGATTCTTCATCGTCTTCATTATCACTCCAAGCACCACTTACAAAAGCTCGTTGAATTTTGCTTTTAGGTGGCTTGGGACATTCTCCTATGAGATGACTTGCATCACCACATCTAAAACACTTTCTTTCACCTTTACCCTTTTGTCATCTCGATCTTTTCGAATGGCTTCTTTTCTTCTCGAGGTTGTCTTACAAACTTTCCTCTTCTTCTAAAGAACTTAAAATCTCTAACGGCCATGGCATACTCCTCATTTTCACTACTGGAGCAAGATTCGTCGTCATCGCTGATTCCGCCTTTGCTTTTGAGCGACGGATTTGATCTTCTCCTTCTTCCTTTGATGATCTCCGAATCTTTCTCCATTACCATTTTGTGAACTTTGAGGTTGCCAATTAGCTCGTCTAGTGACATTTTTGAGAGATCATTTGATTCTTCAATAGCGGTCACTTTAGCTCTCCATTTGGGATGAAGTGCTCTAAGAAATTTCCTGACAAAGTTCTTACTACGAAAAGATTCATCAAGTGCTTTAAGTGATGTAATAATAGTATTGAAGCGAGCAAAGCCACAATCAATGGTTTCATCTTCAGGGATAACAAATTGTTCATATTGTTGAACAAGAAGATCAGTTTTGTTATCCTTGACTTGTGAATTACCTTGATGTGTAACAATTAAAGATTCCCAAATATCTTTGGCGGTTGCACACATAAAAATTCTTTCATATTCTTTTCTAGGTAAAGCATTATAAAGCATCATTTTAGCTTCATTATTTTTAGCAACTAATTCTTTTGTTCATCAACAGAAATATCTTTTATTGTAGAACTAAAATCCCCTTTAACAATAATAAACCAAAGATCTATATCTTTTGATTTTACATATGTTTCAAAACGGTTTTTCCAATAGATAAATCCATTGGTTTCAAAGAGTGGTGGTCTTTGCATGGATTGCCCTTCTTTAAAGTTTTCAGAATCCATGGATCGCTTCAAGTTTATAAAATACAAGTTATTTTAGAAATTCTTGAGCAACGAGGCTCGTACAAATTGTAGAAAACTAGAAGGGGGGTTGAATAGTTTACCAATTAAAAACTTTGTTTTGAAACTTATTGAAAGATCAATTGATATTGATCTTGGATATGTTTATGAAATATGCAAGCAATATGTAAAGAGTAAATAAGGAAAGAAATGATCAAACCACAACAAGTTGTTTATAGTGGTTCGGTCTACAAGGACTCTTTTTCCTTGCCCTACTCCACTCCACGAGTATCACACTCGAGAGTTTAACTTCACTAGTCAACAAGCTCCTTTCACCGGCGGAGAAAACCTTTACACTTCGCTTACACTATTTCCGACACTAAGCTAGATGTTGAGTTCTTTCCAAGGGTACAACTACTCCCACACACAATGTATTTTGAGGACTAAAATACTAACCACTCAAACTCACAAGATTATGATGGTTTAATACAACAATAAAGTATGAATCAACACTAGATCATACAACACTAAACAAACAAGACTTCCAACTTCTCGTTTGAAGCTTGAATGTGACTTGATCTTCTTTGCTACAAAAGAGATCAATAATATGATATGAAACTGAGTTAGAAAGGTTGAGAGAAGATATGTATGAGAGTATAGTAGAAAGGAATGAAAAACTACTTGGTTTGGCTTTGCTATTTATAGCCAAATGGATGTGAGCGTCCACGGACCACGGAACCCTTAAAAGGGTTCCGCCTGTACCATTTTGGTACCGCTAGGTCCGGATGTACCAAGATATCAAAATCTTTGCTAAAGTCAACTATATCTAAGTGAGATTGTGCAAGATATGAAGAGTACAAATCCACACAAAATATCTAATGAAATCTTCCAATGATTTCCATGATGCATCACATGATGTCATATGTTGTATTTCTATTTTTAGAAATATGCAAGTACTTAAGTAGTGTTTGGTTTTAAGAACCTAACACATTCTAAAAACTACTATCATACATAATGATTAGAGTCATATCAAGATTTCACTAATCATAAATGTAAATGCTTGAATGATGAATACATTGTTTGAAAAAGCTTGTTTTAATATCTATTAAACTTGACAAGCTTTAAGCTTTTATACAAATTAAATTTACTTTTGTCGTTAACAAAACTTAGGTAAAGATCAAAAATATAAATAATGTTTAATGACGATATTTGTATTAACAGTGTTGAATCAATACTTGCACCAATGTCAATTTCTCCATTTCCCCCCAATAGTCCATTTTGGATTATGAGGAGACATCAAAGTCAACCACTTGACCACATGGAAGTTGACACTTCTCTACCTCTACCCTCAAACATTGTTGAGCCACCACTTAATGAGCCTCCACCAATTCCTCCTTTATTTGAGATCCTCAACCCACTTCACTTGAACCTCCGCTTCAAGAAACTCAAAACCATGACAAGGATTGCTATCATTGTCAACATGTTGAAAGGTTGATACATGAACTACGTGAAGAGCAACGTTTCATGTTTTATTACCTCCTCGAACGTTTCGAAGAGGTCAAACCTAAACAACCATGAGCCTAAAACGGTGTCCTAGTCTCAAGCTTAACTTAGAACGTTTAGGAATCCCATTTCATGATTGATCATCCTTAAGCACGTTGTTGCTTCTTGAGTTTAGGTCACTCATTAGTATTAAGTGGAATATGTATTGCATGGCTAAATCATTCTCTTAGTTTTAGAGATTTCTTGATTATCTCTTTGTTTATTGAATGATAACTTATTTGCCATATTGCTTTGAGTATATGTGTTTGCTTTGTATACATATCTCACTTCCATATTCAGCATTGTTGGATATATCACCCTTGCGGAAAAATCTGTCACCAGACAGACGGATCCCTGGAAATTGCCTAGAAGGATCCCACAAAGGAGGGAACCGTGGTACAGAAGAACAAAATTCTACTAACTTGAGTCTTATTTGCAGGAATGTATGCACTATACTCTTGTTTTCTAACCTTTATTTTGTAGATTTTCAAAATACACATGAAGAACTTGACACCGTAAGCTAGGGGGAGCTTTGTGTCAAACCATACATTGCAAAACCATTTGCAACTTAATCCTTATGTGGAGTACACTTCATGACACCCCATTGCAAAGTTGCAATCTTCAAGGGGGAGCATTTTCGTCACAAGGACGAAAACATTTGCAAACACAATTGCAATTCGTTAGCTTGTTAGTTTATATTTACTTGACGCCCTCACAAAGGGATGGACTCGTCAAGGAGGAGTTAAGAAGAGAACCATTCCCGTCACTCACTCTCTTTACATCTTTTCTTTTTACATGTTTTTCTTAAAAAAATGTGTTAGTTTCTTTTCGACACTCTTTTTGTTTTGACAAAAAAGGGGAGAAGAGAGTAAAAACTCTAATTCGAACGTTTACGAATTTTAGTTTTTCCTTAAAATAATTTTATGTTTTGTCATCAACAAAAAGGGGGAGATTGTTAATACAATTAAGTCAGTAAAACGCTTATTTATATTTTACGATCTTCAATGTTTTGTCGATAACAAACGAAAATCATTTTAACGAAACAAATAAAATACGTAAATAGTTTATGCCAATAGTTTTCTAACACACTTACGTTTTCACATAAAACACTAAAAACAAGTATAAGTGATTTTATGATTTAGTAATACATATGTACAACAACTAGTGTTTACATATTGGGCAAATATATACATAACTAGTATGTAATATAAATGGGTAAAAACTACAACCCAAGGTATTGACCCATACCCATTTGACTAGGTGCATTGCACCCATTAGATACATTGTATCTAATAAAAGACCCATGGATCACCCCATAACCCATCACCCATAACCCATAGCCAAAATACCCATGGGCAAAGAGGAGCGTCCCACGGATCCCTAACTTTACGCTAGACGGATCCCTTAAGGGAGGGATCCGTGGGATCCGGGGAACAGTAAGCATTTCTCATGTATAAATAGTGAGCCATTTCTTCCTTTTGGTTTTCACTCACACATACTTTCCCAAGTATTGTAACTCTCAACCACCGATCCTAAGGATCTTTCTATGTAGTTTGTCTTTGTTTTCGTAGGATTCTCTAGGTTCCTCTTAAAGGCGAGATCACCACTTCTTGAAGTCGAGCAAGCTCAAGTCCATGAGTTGCCATGCTTCGTCATCATCAAGACTACTGAGGTCCTCTTGTTGATAGTTCTTTCTTCCCCCGTAGATGTGTTGTGTTGAAGGCAGTAGTGAAGGATGCCGAAAGAGTCAAGACGAAAGCATTAGTGAAAGGTCCTTAAACGTCCGTGTCAAAAGCATTAGTGAAGAATGCTAACGGTGTCAAGACGAAGGCATTAGTGAAAGGTGCCAAGCGTTGTGTCAAGGGCATTGGTGAAGGATGCCTAGAAAACAAATCAAGTGGCATTAGTGAAGAATGCCTAGGTCGTATAATCGATGAGGCGCATCGTTATACATATAGTGATTGTTTATTTTCAAGGATGTTGATATCCTTGATGGTGTTGTAATAAGGAGTAGGTCTCCTTTGGGGTTAGGTGTAGTGTAGTGTTGGGTAGTAGTTCCTCCATTGTAATGGAACTCGGTACTTAGCCTAGTACCGGATAAAGGGTAGGCGACGTTGTGGTAGGTGTGGTTCACCTTGGTGTGAAAGAACCCGTGGTTAGCCTAATACCGAAAAGAGTAGGCGACGTTGTGAAGGCTTCTCCGCCATAAGGAGTTGGTATCGTAGTGATTACGAACTCTCGAGTAGGTGACTCGGGGAGTGGAGTAGGGCATGGAAGGTGTCCTTGTAGCCGAACCACTATAAATACTCGTGTCGTGGTTATGTGCTTCTTACTCTTTATCTTTCATTACACGTTTATATATCTATCTATCAACGTCCAACATACACATCTAAATAGATTGACATAAGTCAATCTAAATGTCTTAAAACGAAGTTTTAATTGGTAAAACTATTCAACCCCCTTCTAATTTTCTACAACAACTAATGTAATACAAGACGAAGTGGAACAACCTCACTCAAAAAAAAAATATATCTTTAGTTGGCGTCTACGAAAAATAAGACTTACGGTGTCTACTCGGCTTTATCACATTGGTATTGACCTAAATTTGACGCTTTGTTTGCATTGTGAAGATGAAATAGAAACGGTGGAGCATTATTTTTTAAAGTGTTCAAGGGTTGTGGAGGGTTGGAATAAAGTTTTTAAGGTGGTGGAATATGGGAAGTTTCAATATTGGGTCTATACAAGATATTATTAGTCAAAATGATAATAATAGTCTCAACTTGAAACAAAAATCAATTTGGCAAGCAGTGTGTTGGTCGATGTTATACATTGTGCGGTGTTCTTGAAAAAGTGGGTGTTTGCAAGTGCAGTCTCCAATCTCACTACAATTTGTGATGAGCCAATAGATCAAGATGAGCAATATCGTCATGGTTAGATTGGTGTTCGATCCGATTAAATCTTGCACGATTTAAAAGTTCCTTTTTAGTCTAATGTTAAGAATTATTATAGTTTGGCAAGATTCTAGTCTAAGACAAAAACAAGTATGAAATTTATCAATGATGTTTTACTAGTTCTTAGACAACTTCTCCTCCACCGACGATCCCATTTCCTCCACCTCACCTATCCACCACCCTCCACCGACGACCCTCACCCTCACTCTCCCTACCGGCAACTCCACCTTCACACCTCCCTTCACCCAACGACCCTTCACCAACGACTCTCACCCAACGACCGTCACCCCCCACTCTCCTCACCGGCGACCCTCACGCTTCCCACACCATCGTCCCTCACTCTCCTCAGCCGCGATTCTCACATATCCCATCGGCAACCTGCAATACCGACTATTTACCCAAATTGATTAGGGCTTTGTTTCAATTTATTCTAATAACTGAATCCCTTAAATCAATTTCCAATTTTGGCTTAATGGTTGATCAAAAAATTCAGATGATGGGTGGGTACAGGCGGACCGAAGGAAGAAATCTTCCTAACGAAGTTCGGTTTTTTAGAGACTTGGTAATAATGTTCATTCAAGCGATGTGGATACGGTTGGTAATATTTCTCAATCAGTTTTCATTACGAACTTCCCAAATCATACTCAACCTAGTGACTTGTGGAAATTATGTGCACGGTATGGAAACGTGATAGATGTTTTCATGGCACCCAAGAAATCCAAACTCGGCAAAAACATCGCTTTTGTTCGTTTCATAAGGATTTCTTCTTATGACATTTTAGTGGAAAATCTATGCAACATTTAGATTGGAGGTTATAAACTTTATGCCGCAACTCCCAGATTCCCACGTAAAGCTAGTAGTCAATTTAATGTTGTTGACAAGGTAGATAAAATTGTTGGCAGAAATGTCTCTAAATGTTCGATATTGGTTCTTTTGCACAAGTGGTGGCTGGTAGGAAAGTTACAAACATCACTAACAAGAAACAAAACATCGGACGGATTAAGCCTAAGGTTCCAGAGGTTAAAGAGGATGTTGTTGAACTTTCTTCTAGGAATTATGTGGTGAACGAAAATGAAACTCATCGTGTTATGATTGAGAAGGTTAAGGATTTTTTGACTCTTCCTAGTCTATGGATGATGTGCAAGAATGAGGGATTCATCGATATTGACATTCGATATTTGGGAGGACTATGGGTGCTCATTGAATTTGGTACGGTACAAGCATGCAAGAATTTTATTAATAATGTAGTCATCAAGCAATGGTTCTCTGAAATATGGAACTGGGATCGTAAGTTTGTTCCCAAAGAAAAATTTTTAGGCTTGACGTAGAAGGAGTACCGGTACGCGCATGGTGTAAATCGTCTATTAGGAAAATTCTTGAAGGAGTACCGGTACGCGCATGGTGTAAATCGTTTATTAGGAAAATTCTTGCTAAATGGGGCGAGGTTGTGGTGATGAAAGATGAACTTGGGGAAAACGTTTTCTCTAACTGGGTTGGCGTTTAACGGAGGTTACTAGCCTAATTATTGATGTCATCAAGGTGAAAGTGGATGGTATTGTTTATTCTGTGCGAGTTAAGGAAGTGGCGGGATGGAATCCGACTTTTGCACCAGACCTAACTCCTTCTGAATCTGAGTAGCAAGTTAAATTTAGAGATGGTATCTATGATGATGACGGGAATTCGCCTCAATTTTTTGATGGCGAAGATGGTGAGACATTGGACAATAATCACACCACTCTTGAGGATGATGACAATACAAAGGTTCAATCTTCGGATCCGTTTGGAATTTATGCTACTATGGCTCGCATGGATACGGAGGAAGTGTTGAAGAAAGATGACAAAATTATAGAGGATGCAGGTTCCGGATTGGTAATGGTTATGATAAATCATTCCATTATAAAGATGAGGTTCTTTCCAATAAAAAGGCTGATAGGCAGTCACCATTAGATGCTGGTATTGTGAGTCCGGAGCATCATGGTGAGACTGTTGGGGTGGGACTACGCCGGCGACAGTAGATGAGGTGACAACAACTATTGTGATTGACGAGGCTAGGGGTGATCTTTCTAAGTCGGAGGATGTTGCTATACCTCCAATTCAGCAGGAGGTTGAAGATGGTCACGATGACGAGTCATTATCTCATCCTCCTGGTTTCACTCTTGAGCCCAGCGGTAATATCGATGAAACAAGAGATTCTTTTTCTACGGGTGACTCCTCTAATGAATGTGATGCCAGTTTCCATCATACAAATGGGTACCCTTCTCGGTTTTAACATGGAGGGTTGTAAGGGCACTTTGAAAGGAGTAATTAATTGCATTAGGGACTCTAATGGTTATTTATGAATTGTATGTCCATAAATATACAAGGGGCGGGGAGCATGGATAAAAGATCCCGGATTCGTGCTTTATTTTCAAAGCACCGGGTTTCTTTTCTTGGTATTCAGGAAACAAAAATGAAGGAGATAGATTTTCAGACTGTTATAGCTTTTTGGGGCAATGTCTCTTTTGACTATGCTGTTTCAGATGCTACAAGTCTTTCAGGTGGCATTTTAGCTGTTTGGGATCGGGATTCTTTTACTCAACATTGGGTCAAAGTTGATGATAATTTCTTGGCGGTTGAAGTTACATGGCGGCCGAAAGATATTATTCTCATGATAGTTACTATCTACGCTCCTCAGGAGCTTGCAACTAAGAAGAGACTTTGGAATGCCCTTTCACAGTTAATATAGGAGGCGAGGGGTGATGTTATTTTTATAGGGATTTCAACGAGGTTAAGACTGATTCTACCCTTTTTGGATCTCAGTTTTGTAGCTCGGCTGCTGATGTTTTTAATAGGTTTATTTCTGAGGCTGATTTAGTTGACTTACCTCTTGGGGGTTCGGTCTTTACCTGGTCTAATAAATGGGGGTCCAAGATGAGTAAGCTGGATCATTTTTTACTCTCTCCGGGCATCTTTGACCGTGTTCCTAGTCTCGCCCCGGTTTTAGAAAAGAAGGAGCCGATCACCGCCTCGATATTGTTATGAGAGAACTCGTTGGATTATGGGCCATATCCTTTTAGGACATTTCATTCCTGGTTCCATTTGGAAGGATTTGATGATGTAGACAAATCCACTTGGTTACATGAGGTTGATTTTGGTTCACATCCTATGGTTCATTTTAAGAAAAAACTCCATGTTCTAAAAACGAAGATAAAGGGGTGAGTGGCGGATAGGAGATCTCTCCAATCAGATAGGAAGGACGTTCTTCAAAGGGACATTAATTTGATTGATCTTCGTATTTTAGAGGGGCTGGTTACTGAGGCCGATAAAGATTCCCGTATTAGTTCTTTAAAAGAATTGCAGGAATTGGAGCATATGGAGAATCTCGATCTTGTTCAAAAGGCTAAAGTGAGATGGGGTATTGAGGGGGAACATAATTCCAAGTACTTCCATGGAATCTTTAATCATAAACGGCAGCAGGTCTCTATCAAAGGCATCATATGTGACGGGTTGTGGGTTGAAGACCCAATACGGATCAAATCCACATTTCGTTCTTTCTATCAAAGATTATTCTCCGACAATACCGAGATTCGGCCTTCTTCTAGCGATTCGTTGTTTCAGACATTATCCATTGAGCAAAAACTCTTTCTTGAGGCTAATTTTTCTCGTGAGGAGATCAAGAGAGTGGTTTGGGAGTCTGGTTCGGAGAAGACACCGAGGCCGGATGGTTTCACTTTTGGCTTTATTAAGCGCTATTGGGATTTTATGGCAGATGACGTGATTTGTTTGGTTCAACAATTTCATCATGACCCTTTGATTCCCGTCGGGTGTAATCCGCTTTTCATCACTCATTCCAAAAATTAACGACCCAAAGTCTGTTAAGGACCTTAGGTCTATTAGTCTTATAGATTGCCAAGCTAAAACTGTTGGTAAACTTTTGGCTAATAGGTTAGCTGAGGTGGTGTCTTCAGTTGTCGGATTGAGCAATCAGCTTTTATTAAAGGCCGTCAGATCCTGGACGGACCTCTGATGCTTAATGAGATTGTAGGTTGGTCCTTGGAGTAAAGCAAATAGGAAACAACTTATGGTTTTCAAAGTGGATTTTGAGAAGGCTTATGATTCCTTATCTTGGGATTATTTGTTTGAGGTCATGGGTTTCATGGGTTTTGTCGATCGGTGGTGTAGCTGGATTAGAGGCCTTTTTGTTCTCGCCAGTATGCCGCTTTAGTTAATGGGTCTCCCACGGATGAGTTTATTGTTCGTGGTTTACGCCAAGGGACCCGTTATCGCCTTTCCTTTTCATTCTCGTTATGGAAGGCTTACATATTGCTTTTAAAAGGGCAAGGAGTTGAATGTCTTCATGTGTTTTCGAATTGGTGGTGGAGGACGGAGGTTTCTTTATTTCTTTTATGCCGATGATGCGTGTTCCTTTGCGATTGGTCTTAGAGAATGTCGCGATTTTATGGATTTTAAGAGTTTCTTTTCTTGCTTGTATTAAAAATCAACTTACTTAAAAGTAAATTAATAGGTGTTGGAGTCTCTTTCGCACAGGTAGAACAATTAGCAGAAGTGATTTGTTGTGCTGCTAGCAAGATTCCTTTAATTTATTTGGGTCTTCCAGTGGGCCAAAGTATAAGCAGGATCGAGGCTTGGAAACCCATTACAGATAGATTCAATTCTAAACTTACGCGTTAGAAGACGAACATCTTATCGATAGGGGAAGACTTACCCTTGTTAAGTGTGTTTTGGGGAGCATAGGGTCTTATTTTATGTCTATGTTTCTCGCCCCCGCTATTGTTCTTAGAGATCTTGAAGGGATGCGGGCACGTTTTTTCTGGGGGCGGATGTAGGTGGGAAGAAACTACACTGGGTTAGTTGGTCGAGGGTTATGGCGAGTAGGCTAGAGGGAGGTTTAGGGGTCGGCAATCTTTTTTCTCTTAATAGAGCTATGCTATTTAAGTGGTTCTAGAGATTCTTCCACAATCCTAATGCCTTGTGGGTCTCTGTTATTCGTGCTTTACACGGTCATTATGGTAGATTGCGTGATCTGTCCACGGTTGGAGCCAATTATGGGCCGTGGAAGGGGATTATTTAAGCTTTTATACAACTGAAAGACCGTGGTGATGGTTTACAGGATTTTTGCCAAATTCGAGTTGGCAATGGGCAGCTTACAGATTTTTGGAGGGACACCTGGCTGCTGGCTTAGATCTACGCCTCTTTTCACTCGATTTTCTAGAATTTTTGCTCTTGATGAGTCGTAGTTCATTTCTGTGGCAAATAGGTTGCGTACTGGTTGGATTACCTCATCCCTTAGAAGAGAGCCGAGAGGTGGTGTTGAGAATGAGCAATGGGAGGCTATCTCCGTCTTGATTCAAGCTTTCGATGTTTCTCCTCAGCAGGACATGCTACGATGGACTTTAGATTCTTCAGATGGGTTCTCAGTCTCCTCCGCGAGACATTTCCTAGATGGTCGATCGTTTTTTAGTAGAGGTAGGTTAAGTCGCTGGAACAACTTTATTCCAATTAAGTTGAACATTTTGCTTTGGAGAATTGCTTTGGTACGTATCCTTTCGAGAGATAATTTAGTGTCTCGCGGAATCATTTTAGATTCTAATCTATGTCCTGTGTGTTCTTCCTCCTTCGAGACGGTAGATCATGTCTTTGCTAATTATGTTGAGCTTCGCGGTATTTGGAGTAACATTAGTAGGTGGTGGAACGTCCCTACTCCTTCTCCCGTATCAGTCGACTCTCTTATTAATTGGGCTGATCACTCTAAGCATTCTGTTATGCAGCGAAAGTGTTTTGATGCGGTTATTTGTACGGCGTTTTGGGTTTTGTGGAATTTCCGCAATTCCTTTATTTTTGATTTGGTGAAGCCTCGAAAGTCTAATATTTTTGATGACATTGTTTCTAGATCTTTTTTTGGCTTAGTAATCGACGGAAGAATTGTAAGATTTCATGGGGGGCTTGGTTACAAAACCCGGCCATTGCTTGTAATATGTAACTTTAACTTTTTCTAGCTGCTTGCTAGTTTATATATATTATCTTTGCTGTTAAAAAAAAGTTCTTAAACAACTTATAGAGCAAAGATACTCTGTTATTTTTTAAGGAAAAAGGTTGCAGAATTTACAACAAATGAAGAAATAGAAAGTTGATGCAAAAGATAATAATGGTCCAGAACAAAAGTTTTTCGATCGCATTCGAGTATGAAGATTATAATGTCCATTTTATGGCCTAAACTCCTTATATATTACTAGCTTGGTATGCACGCATAGGAAAAGCGACTAGTAGTTTTATTTGAAATGTTTTTTCTATGTTTTTTCATTGCGATTACAATGGAAGATGATATCCATTATGGTTTGACTTTAGAGTATTTTATAAGCGACCATCGGATAATTTTATTTGAGGATGATAACAAATGAGAAAGATTTGTGTACGAACATTACCTTAACGATACGTAATTTCATCGATGTCATGTAACACCTTTGGGCCTCTTGTTGATAGGTTGGCATATAACTAAAATCTTTACATGTAGATGGGCCATGCTAAGAAGTGCAAATAATATTAAGTGGTCATGTCAGCATGTTGAAAAGAGATAGTTTTACCCTATTTGAGTCTTCGTGATGGCAGTTTTAAATCTTTTGAATCAGTTAGTCGGCTAAAAGAGCGAAAACCGTAAACACCAAATGGGTGACGGCCTTTTGGTTTTTCATATGGGTTACGACCCATCAGGGTCTAACACTGAAAAATCCAGTTGATATTATTAATATTCTTTTTGATTTATAATATACTATTCGTTGCTGTAATGTCGTTTTATCGAAACTAATTTCATATAGTAATTGTATTATATGCTTGCCCTATGTGTTAGACATGCATTCGTTAAATAAATTGGTTTCTGCAGATATATACCATGGTCATTCTATTTTGGTTTTTCAAAGGTTTCGGGTGGACTGTGGACACAAAAAGAAAAACCCATCTCGTGACTAATATGATGGGTCAGCATTTACAGTTTACACATATAAACTATGGTCTCGGAATGAAGTCACAGTCAGGGACGGAATCAGGACCAAATATAATATTATGCATACAAAAAACTTATGTGTGATATAATACAGGTGTTTTTAAGATAAGTTTAAAAAAAAATATGCTTTTCTCAAAATTTAACACTATATCAAAAAAAATCTATGGGGTCCTGAGACCCGTGGCAATCCCATGGTTCCGTCCATTGTATTTGGGCCCAAGATACACACATATGTATGGGCTGAGAAGCCACATATACGCAAACATTTATAAAGGGGGCGATTATCTCATATTTTGCTTAGGGTTTGGAAGGCTACAAAAGAGAGGTCAGTTTTTTTTTTTTTTTTTTTTTTTTTTTTTAACTTGCATTAAAAATTCTTACGGCATATATATATTTGCACATTTAAAGACTATACTATATGTTGCGTAGTTACTTTTATATAAAAGTAATATGTTGAAGCGTCTTCAGTGGAATGAATAAATATGGGTTTAAGACTTTAAGTTGGGTTGAAGCATCTTAGTTTGGTTGAAGATGACCAGCAATATGTTGATACTTGATACTATACACATCAACATAGTGTTTAATTTTTTTTACATACTTATAAAGCATATACAACTTTTTTTACACTTGAAATTGAGTAATGTGTAACGCTTATACTACTTTTTGGCAAGGTTATAAAATTCGCGAATCGGTAGTCGGGCCGTCGACCTTTGTAGCTTGGACGGCGAGTTTGACCATCGTTGACGGTCGTTGACCGCTTTATTTGACCGATTTATATAAATCAAAAAGATTGGTGGGGCATTAGCGTTAGGCGAGATTAATCGTCTTGTGAGCATTTTTTTTGCAACACTGCTTTTTGAAAAACTATGACAAGTTTTACTAAGTTAAATTCTTTTCAAATATGATCAAGTTGAATTCCGTTTCCCTTCTATCAATAAGACAACTTTTTAAATTTGGGTCTTCAATTGCTACACACAGTTTTATTTAATTCACTCTAAGAAAAGAGAAGATAAATTTTAGACTAAAATACACCGTTGGTCCCTAAACTTGTAGCGGAGGATCGTGATGGGACGAAACCGGCATAATCATCGCCACGGGTCCAAACAAGTAGCAATTAAATGCCAAATCGCCCCTTTGACCAATTCTCGTTAGTCAAAGTCTCATAAGGTTAGGTGTACCTTGCACATGAGGGTAAACTCGTCATTTCATTTTGTTGCTCTATTTTATTTCATCTTCATCTTCCTCATGGGCTAAACCCCATTCCATGACCTTAAACCCGAATCCGGCGACCTTGTAGGACAATCATCATATATTGGTGGTAGTATGAGTGTGTAAGTTTGCATTTATGAAAACAAATAATTGAACAATATATATAGAAGATTGCCAAATATTTAAAGTAAATGTGATGACAACTAGTTCCATGCACTGTGACTTGATTAATAGTTTAAACCTTATGCAATTATATCATAGACATGTTGCTGATAATATATCCTTAAATTCATGTTCAGACTAATGGGTTTGTTTGGTTGTCAACAACTGTGACAAACTAACAAAAACCTTTAATATTTTCACAGATAAAGATCTGAACATTACCCCGCTTAGACTTCTGCACTTTCGGAAGAATCTCAATCGAAACAGTATCTTTAAATGAGGTTAGAACAAAAATTTTAACGCCATACTGCATAAAAGCATCAAACAAATTTGTTAGACAATTCGAACTTCAAAATTTTATACTCCTTAAAAGAAAAGGAGATGGTCACCTCACCGAATCTGCATACTACTCGCAATGTGACATGATCTCCCATTCTCCACTCCTATAATTAAACACTTATATCTTAATGATAAACATGAAAAAGAACATTAGACGAAATAAGAAAAAGATATAAAATGTCATACTTGGAAATCCTTTTCAAGTACTCATCAGAAGCCATGGGGACATATCCTTCATACATCTCGTGATGCGATTTGGTGATATATTCCAATCACGTAAAAACTCGGATATCGTAAACAATAACCACCAAGAAACATGTGAATTCAACAAAACAAAAAGACACACACCGATTATACACTGCCTTCTCACAAATTTATGATGCTCCGGTGAACGGTAGAACTCGATCGACAAAGCACTAAACCGAGAATAAAAGGTCGGTTGGTTAGTTCGTTGAAAATATAACATAATATTCCATTTGTATAAGTTTGCTAACATCGACCGACAGCTACTGCCGCCTTGTACTTTAGACTCAATCAAGTTATACACCTGTAACTCGAAAAGCAAATTTTATCAAGAAACACATATTGTCGAAAATGGATTATAGTGTGATCCAAAGAGATGTAAAACCTGTCTAATAGCCTCGGTGATCGTAGTAGCTTCATCAATCAAGGTATGTCTCCATTAACTTTGGGATATCTCGCATCATTTAACACATGTCATTACTATCATAACCTCGTGCCTTGTTTATTAACACATACATTTGCTTGTTTCCACTTTTTCTAAACCAAATAAAATTGTGAAATTTCCGCTAACAACAAAACCAAAGAACGTTTGGCAAGTCTAATATATATATATTTTCTTGGAAATAACAAATTGTATTTTACATGGTTTGAAAACTCATTAAAGTCAAGTAGTACAAAGTTATTTCAGAAACCTTGAAAACAACAATACATGGACTCTAGTTGGACCAACTGATCAACAAGAAAACCTTGATACAAACAAAAGAACCGAAACTAGAATAAGAACATGAATTTTAACGAGCTAACGTCAAATATATGCTTTTACACTTACAGAATGTGGATGATCTCACCAATCTCTTGCCTACTTCACCATCAAGCTCAGACTCGTCTATGATATAATTGCATAAGGTTTAAACTATTAATCAAGTCACAGTGCATGGAACTAGTTGTCATCACATTTACTTTAAATATTTGGCAATCTTCTATATATATATGTTCAATTATTTGTTTTCATAAATGCAAACTTACACACTCATACTACCACCAATATATGACAGATTGTCCTACAAGGGTCGCCGGATTCTGGGTTTAAGGTCGCCGGAATCTGGGTTTAGCCCATGAGGAAGATGAAGATGAAATAAAATAGAGCAACAAAATGAAATGACGAGTTTACCCTCATGTGCAAGGCACACCCTAACCTTAACAGACTTTGACTAACATAGAATTGGTCAAAGGGACTGATTTGGCATTTAATTGCTACTGTTTGGACCCGAGGTGATGATTATGCCCGGTTTCGTCCCATCGCGATCCTCCGCTACAAGTTTAGGGACCAACGGTGTATTTTAGTCTAAATTTTATTTAATTCTAACATTAATAGTTTCTAAAAAAGCATCCACATCTCTAATATATTACACTCCATAAACTTCTTTGTACTCTTATGTTAATTCTTAGTTAAGTTGATGAAAATGAATGATAAAAAAAATGTTAATGTTATTGTCCTTTTATTTATCGTCATAAGTATGTTGTTTCACTGCTTTAGTTCATATTCGTTTATATAACAACTACTTGTTTTGTTCGTTTATATAACAGTTTCATGTTCGTTTGCTGTTTCACTGTTTTTGTTTACTTATTACGTATGGTGTTTTTACATATCGATCTCATTTTTGCTCCCAATCCCGCTCTCAATCCCAATTCAATATTCAATCCTAATTTGTTAACTGTGATGGTGTTATTGCCATCTCGGATGATAGTGATAATGAAGACATGCTAGCGCCAATTGTTGAGAACTTCATGGAGAATCAATCCTTTTAATTTTCATCAATTTCACTTTCACTTTCATTAATCACACTATAAATATTTTTCCATCCAAGTACCAAAACTTGATTCTCCTTTTGGTATTTGGACAGAAAAAGATTTACAGTTTAAGTTTAATTGATAAAAGTGAAAGTGAAAATGATAAAAATTAAAAGGATCTACCAAAATTTGATTCTTCATGAAGTTCTTAACAATTGACGCTGGCATATCTTCAGCATCATCATCATCTGAGATGACAATATCATCATCATCTGAGATGACAATAACATCATCCCGCTTTAGTTTAACAAATTAGGATTATAAAAAGGATTGGGATTGGGAGCGGAATGGGAGCAAGAATGGATCGATCGCAAAACACAAGATGTAATAAGTAAACAAAAGCAAAGGAAACAACAAACAAACACGAAACGTTATATAAACGAACAAAATGTACAAGTAGCTATTATATAACGAACATGAACCAAAGTAGTGAAACAACATACTTATGGCGATAATAAAGGACAATAACATTATCCACAAAAATGTGTGAATTGGCAGAACACCTGGAGCTCGGTGCATTTTGCACCCGCCATTGTTCACTCCCCGACTCTGGGGCATCAATCGAGTGAGCAAGAGCCGAGACTCGAACTCTTGACATTTTTATCCACAAAACTTTTCCGGTGGGCCCATGGGTTTTTCAGGGATAGGTACAACTGAGCTAAAGCTCTTTGGGGAAAAAAATATAAAAATAAAATAAAAAATAAAAAAATGTATGATCATTCATTTTCATCAATTTAACTAAGAATTAACATAAGAATAAAAAGAAGTTTATGGTGTGTTATATACTAAAGATGTAAATGATTTTTTCGAAACTACTAATGTTAAAATAAAAAATAATAATAATAATAAAGTCTTTTCTTTTGTTAGGGTGACTTAAATAAAACAGTGTATAGCAATTAAAAAAAATCTAGATTGACCAAAATTTAAAAAATATCATTTAAAAAGTTGTCATATTGAACATATTTGAAGAGGAAACGGAATTCAACTTGATCATATAATTGAAAAGAATTCAATTTAGTAAAACTTGTCATTTAAACTTGTTTTCTAAGAGGTACTATAGGCGCTACACAATATCAAATTTGAGAATTTCAAGTTTAAGGAAATTTATGCATGCTTTATAAGTAGTAGAGATATGTAAGGTGCACGTAGCGAGTGTTTTGAGGAAGATATGTAACACACACTTTGAAGGTAGCAGATATATAAACTAGGTATGTAAATGAATGGTCTATTTTGAACCTTTTAAACAGATACTATGTATGATTGTAATTTGTAAAGAAAAAAAAGTTCGTTTAAACTGTTGACGTACGTTGATTTCTCCTTGACTGTTTCATGTCGTACTTTTATAGTGTGACATTTAAGCTTTTCTCTTCGGTTAAAAGTGTTAAATTTACCTTCCCAAACAAAGCTTCTTTTTAGTACAGTTGTTTTCTTTAAAATGAAAAGCTTGCAGCTCGCAAATAGCTCCCTATCAAACAGCCCCTAGCTTAATGTTTTTGCTATTGTATATTTGAAGCTGTCCTTTATTTTCTCCGTAGTTGTCCTCATTTTTCCTTATTTCATAATCAATTTCCTGTATTTCCCACATAAAATATACATAAAGACCTTTTCACCTTTTCAGTTGAATCATACGTACATTATCCAACAATTTAATTCCTTGTCGCGATCCAACAATTTAATTCCTTGTCGCGAGTCAAGATACGGTTTCATTCTACGTGTTTAGTGCAATTTATAATCTGTATATTAAGTTCAAATGTATCACACGAGCTAGCATATGTATTCACAGGTTCAATTAATTGAACAATTAAATATGACCCCAATAACTGTTTGTTTGTTTAACATCAAAGGTTGCATGCATTTGAAGTTGACAATTTTGATCTACTTTCTAGTATACCGTAAAAGACATTTGTTGTTCATAAGGTTCTAAATTTCTTTTTAGCAATAGTGATTGCACGTCGGGATGGCTGCCTGCAGTACTGAAGATGGACATGATCATGTTTTCAAGTTGTTGTTGATTGGGGACTCATGTGTAGGAAAATCGAGCTTGCTTTCAAGATTCACGAGGGGGGAGTTTGGGCTCAACCCAAAACCCACGACTGCAAACAACTTTGTTGCTAGACATGTGTACGTTGATGGGAATATCATTGAGGCTCAGATTGTGGATTATTATCATAAGTTTGGTTCTTTAAGTAACGACAGCATTCTAATGCAAAACGTAGTTGGAGCACTCATTGTGTATGATCTCACAAGGTATTCCACTTTTGAAGATGTTGAAAGCTGGTATAGTGAGTTACATGTTGCAAATAGTGATATTGACGTCACACTTATTGGGAATAAATCTGATCTGGTGGATAGATCCGTGACTACTTCTAGTAAGGTTGGAAAAGCATTTGCAGAGAAGGCATCAGTTACCTTCATTGAAACATCAGCCAAGGACGGTAGAAATGTCGAAAAGGCTTTTGCTGAATTGATCACTAGGATTTTCAGAAAGGTTATCAAGGATGATAGCATGATTGCAGTGGATGCACAAGCATCTTTCTTTCATTCAGAAGGTATGGAAATCTTTACTGATTGTTAAATTCATGATACCTAGTTCCACAAGAATTGAACTTAATTGATAGGCTGGCTTATTTTAAATGGCAGCTCGGATGTCAAGATTAAGTGGAAGAAATGAACCAGCCCATTACATGTTGAAGATAGATTCTTTTTCTCTTCTTTCGCAACAAGGAACTAAGAAATTTGAATCTCCTATTTTCGAAGCTAGTGGCTACAAATGGTCAGTAGACTGTTATCTTCCTCTTGATGGAACAAAGTTTTAACTTTTTTAGGCATATCTTTTGAACTATGTATTTTTATGCCCACTATACATATATGAGCTAATTACCTAATTATATCAACGTATAGGAAGCTTGAACTGTATCCATATGGAAATGAGGAGGAAAATGCTGGCGGCAACATTTCGATATACTTGACAATATTTGATAAAAGTCTCCCAAAGGGGTGGGAGGTGTGTGTTGATTGTAAATTTTGTGTTTATGATCATTTACGTGACAATTATATAATTTTTCAAGGTAAATATTCTATAGCACTGATTAAGTTGGCTCATTCAAACTTGTTTGTGTATGAAATTATAAAAAAATAATAATAAAAATAAAAAAATAATAATAAAAATAAAAATAAAAATAAAAATAGATAGGCTAATTAAAGAAAACAAGGATCTAACTTTATGCAACCCGCACTCCCTTGCCCGTTGTGCCTGGGTCGGGTCTAACTTCCCTATGTCTACTTATTCCATAAAATACACTGCTAGTCAGGATTCCCAACCGTGGTTCGATCAGGTCATAAAACCATCGGATGTCTATACAATTCCATGTCACACTTTAAAATAGTTATAATTGTTGGGAAAAGTGAAGTGTATGTCCTTAAGGAAATAATTCTCTTTAGCATTATCCATATATGAAGCTTTCTTATATGCAAATTTACCCTTTATGACAGTTTATGTGCTTATATGTTTATAGATGTTGACGGGAAGAGGACAAGATTTAATGAGAGGCAAATCAAATGGGGTTTTAGCAAACTGATATCACTAGATTATGTTTGCGATGCTGAGAATGGTTGCCTATATCATGATTCTTGTGTGTTTGGAGCTGAGGTTTTCGCTGTTCCCCGGTACGCTGAAATAGATCAATGCGTATCTATGATAAAACCTCCGGCAGTTATGAATACTCACACTTGGATTATCAAAGACTTTTCAGCTATAACTGAGTGTGAATTGTTATCGGAGTACTTCAAAGTTGGAAAAGTCAAGTGGTAAGACAACTTTTACTTTCTTCTAATGAATCGTGATCAGAATCTTCCTTTCTTTAATGAATGATCGTTAATTGACACCAGGCAATTATCTCTCTATCCTAAAGGATGCAAAACAACAAAAGGCACTCATCTGTCTATCTTTCTGCAAGTGCATGATTCTGGATCGCTTTCAGATGGGTGGAGAATTTTTGCAAAATACAAGATTCGGGTTAAACAACAACGTGGCGGTGCTGATTCAGAAGGAGGTAAAATACATATATATACATATGATCTATCTTATCACTTTAAAATTGATTTCTCTCATCAAAATATAGTCTTTTATGATGATTACCATTTATGGTCTACCTTGTGCAGAAGGTAGTCACTGGTTCCACGACTCGGCTAGTGGTTGGGGTTATCAAAAGTTCATGTTGTTAAGTGTACTTGAAGATGCAGAAATGGGCTTCCTGTTGCAAGACGTTCTTATTGTTGAAGCAGAGATTTTAGTTGTTGGCATGCTAAAAGATTTTAGCTGAAACACAATGTTTTTCTTTAATTGTTGCTTAGACTGAGATCTGTGTGTTCACTCAGTATTTGATTTCAAGGTAACACATATTACACCTCTCTAAGTATTGGCATTACGTGTCTCAGTTATTTTTTTTGCTCTGTTTTTTTTGCTAGTTTATATTGTACTTCGTCTAGCACCTTGCTAGACCCTTGATAATAATCTATGTGTTCTCCTTCAAATATAAATTTGTAGGTATCCATATGCATTTTGCTTCTTCTAGCGTTTGAAACGGTTAACAAAATAATATGTTTCAAACTAATTAGGGACTTGCTACATTAATTGATACAAATATCCGTGAGAAGTGTAAAAAGATATATTTCGATCAAAATACTAGCTTCGTGTGCACTCGTGGCTCCCTATAAACCCTCGCAAACTTTTTCCCTTGTTTCCATCCTGCGTCAGTTGGAATACTTCATATACTCTTATTTTGTTTAGGAAGTTTTCAAGAATATATCGTAAAACTTATAAATACCTATCGTGACTCCCTATAAACCTATGAATACCATAGAGTATGCGCATACGCAATCTGTAAAAATATATACTGCTAAAATTTAAAGTATTATGGATCCAAGCTGTCATGAGACCCTTTCAAATGGATATTTTTGTGGATGTTACAGTCGACCAACTAGACCCTATATATGACTGTTTCTTGCAAAGTTCTATTACGTTAATCACAACTTTTTAACGAATGAAAAAATTAATTTAACTTTTTAATATATGGAATTAGAACATTTAATTTTAATTGATGGAAGCTGGCCGGTTACATATTTAAAACTTCATAAAAAATAAAAGTAGAAGCAATATAAACTCGCAGTCTAATACTTGATTTAACATCATACAATCGTGTTATCGATGATGATGATGATGATGATGATGATGATGATGAAGATGTTGGATGATCATAGATCAAGACTTGAAAAAACAAACGATTATGTTCATAAATTCAACAATCAACTATTAAACACAGATACATAATTATACTAATAAACCACCCAAATCTTATATTACATACAGTTAATCAAATAATCAATAAATTATTATTTCAGAAGTTTGTTTATCTCCAAAACCTTACATTTTCATTCTAGATCACTAATATTTGGACTTGGAAACTTTATACGAATTTGGAGTTGAATTTGTGGAGCTTCTTTTAAAGCTTTTAGTTTGTGGCATACAGCCAAAACCTGATCTTTGTTCCAAGAAATCCGTTGTTGGTGCTTTAAACTCGGACTTAGTTCTACGGTGGGACGACCCTTCAACTGTCGAATTCGCGTCACCTCCAACGAGGACATGGTAGCTACGAGTAGAGCCCACGGACACAGACCGGTAACTATGGTGAGGCCTTTGTTTCTTCATGGCATGAACTAGAAATGGGATCAATCCTTCCATTCTTTGATACTTTTTTTTTTGTTGTTGTTGTTGTTGTTGATGAATAAATACTATTGGTTTCTAAGGATGTAAAGTAAGAATATTTGATGATGTTATGGTATTGGATTTGATGAATATATGGTATGAAGGTGTGACATTAGGTTTGTTATATATACGAGGAATGTGGGACATAAGGTTTGAAATTGCGTGAGTGGGGAAACTTGGAGGGTCATACGTCCATGCGTGTTTTTGACTTTTCTAGCCTTTTTGATAGAGCTAATTGACATTTTGTGAGGATCAAATTGTGACACTTTTAGTATAAGGTTTAGGTTTAACTTTTTCATTAAGGTCATTTTTTAATGATTTTACCCTTATCGGAAGTAACATATGATAAAAGAGGCTTTAGGTTTTGCTGGGTCATTTGAGTGTCCCATAATCTTTGGCTATATTTAAATATAAATTAAATTAAGCATT
This sequence comes from Chrysanthemum lavandulifolium, assembly GCA_022545495.1. Lineage (NCBI taxonomy): Eukaryota > Viridiplantae > Streptophyta > Magnoliopsida > Asterales > Asteraceae > Chrysanthemum > Chrysanthemum lavandulifolium. Next base: position 65,268,055 of record CM040239.1, on the reverse strand, counting down.
AAAAACTTACTGATAATAAAATCAATAAACAACTTCATTAAGGTTCAAGTTAGAGACAATTTTAAAAAATCAAAGAAAACTTGAAGTTAATTTTACTAGCTAATGTGGTTTCAGCTTAGTAAGTATAAGAACTAGAAATTGAGGATAAAGAATCATCAAGAATTGACGATACCCTTATGATTCTATCAACTCTCTAATCAACCATGAGTGCAACCCAAAATATCTCCAAGATATTTTGGATAGACTTTTTCAAGAAAACGAGAAAGTACAACCTTTAAAAGCTAAAACATATATGAGTTGGTGAAAAATGTGTGAGCGGTTGTCGACTGCTCACAAAAGTAACATTAAATGAAAGGTGTATTTGTCCAAGAATGTTTAACACTTCTTAACAACTCACACGCGAAATCCTCGTACATGTGCCTATGTAAAGAGAACGAGGCTCAAGTAAATGTCATATATTCCACATTTAATATCACATTTTGAAAGAGCATTTACCCTCAACTCGAACTCACAGTGGTCCTTGATCCAATCATAGACCTAAGGCTAGCCCCAATAAGGCCGAATCTCAATCGATCGTGACCTTCCGCGATCGATATCATGTCGATCGAGTTGGTGTGGAAAGAGTCGATCGCCGCTTTTTTTACCCAATTGAATCGTGAGGCCGATCGACAAAACAAAGTTTACGTTACATATCAAAACAAAACAAAAACATGTTACCGTTTGAGATTAAAAATAATAATAATAATAATAATAATAATAATAATAATAATAATAATAATAATAATAATACAACTAAAACTACCCTATAAATACACAACATATTTACACACTAAACTCACAAATCTCACAATCCTCTCTATCAAAATCTCACAATCCTCTATATCGAAAATGTCTAAGAAAACACCACCAATCAAAGGTCGAAAATCCTGCTTTGGCACAAAACGCCTGCATATTTTAACACGGATCCGAATTTCCGTTAACCGTGTCTCACCAAGAATCAATTTCCAACCCCCGTCAATATCAATCCCAACAAGCTCCACAACAACAACGTAATAATCCATTTTATATGAATCGTCCATTTGTTCCACCGCATCAAAACATCCACCACCACCAACAACAACAAAGCTACTCCCGTCAAGCAACCAATCTATGTATAGGTCACCCGAATCTGTGTACCGTCCAACAATGGATTCATCAACGTCTTCATATTCAAATTATCAAGAATATTCTCCGGTTAACCGTATCAATCTTGAGGGTTTTGATTTCGAAGACCAACTATTCAACAATCCTAATTTTTTTGGCACTAGAAGAACAAAAACTTGAATTTGAGCGACAAAAAAAAAATATGATGCAGATCTCATGTTCTATTGCACGCCAATCGACGAATCTTTGCCCGCAATAGAACGACAAACAATGCAGAAACTCAAAGAGGCGATCAAGGCACGCCACAACCTAGATTTTTAATAAGTGTTGTAATGTTTTTATTAAGTTTCGTAATGTTTTAGTTTTATTTGAGTTATTATGTAACGTTTTAATTATTAATGAAATTTTATTTTGTGTTAAAATGTTTTTTTTTTAAATAATAAAAATGAACTTGGTCGCCTTATGGGGCACCTAATCGCCTCAAGGTCATTTGGAGAGAGAAAGGCGACGCGGGTGAAAAGTAGGATTGAATCCTCACCTGGGCAAACTTAATAGTTCACTTACAAACTACAAGATTTGTTTTAGTTTGTATGATAAGAGAGCAACCCTATTGTCATTCAATAGCGTGTTTATTCCGCTAAACACTTTGTAATTCTTTTGATTCAATTCTAATAAAGAATTACACGTTGAAGAGTATATGGTGTGTTTGTTTTTAAACTGTTTATATCTTGATTAAACCAAACTATCATGAAATAGGGAACTACAAGTTCCACGCTAATAGACATCTTTGGAGAGCAGAAGCGGAGCTAGTAGGGTGAATAGTAGGTGCTGAGCCACTCCTAATTATCTCACTTTGTTAAATAATCATTGAGCTCATAAATTATTTTTTAATAGTTTTTGCAATTAGACCCTTTATTCATGTCATTATTTTGTTAAAAATTCAAAAATGAATAATTTACCTACCATGATATTATGGTGTTAAGGTATGATAGGTTAAAAAAGTTCGTTTTTTTGTGTGTTATAGATTGCTTAAACTTTTACGTTAAGAACGGCCTCTTTTAACTTAAAATCCTGTTTCCGCCCTTGTTGGGGAGGCCAGGGACATGTTTGGATTTGGTACGGTCTGAATCAAAGAATCGCACTCTCTAGATTAAATGAAACTTAGAAAGAAAACCTCGAGACGAAACATAGAAAATAATGAGTAAATTAAAGTTAGAGCAAGGGTAACATCGTCAAAAAAAGTAAATGTTGTGTGCGGAAACAGCTTAAAAGATAGCAATTCGTTTTAGAACAAAGGTAAACACGAAACTAATACATGGAAGCTATGCATTGTAAATCACTTAAAAAATGGAAACATTAACACCCATTATCCTATCGTTTTCTCTAGATACAAAAAAAGTCAAACGATCGAGATGTTGTTTTGGATTTTGCTTTCTCAAATAGGAAACTCTTTCTGAAAATGCAATATTTAATTTTGTTTGCTTAGCTATATGGCAGTAATTGATTATGCAACTCACATACGTAAGATTCTCAACTCGAAATAATAAGATAAGATTAAAATCAACCAAGCTTCACTTGAATATTATACCCAAAAGATCAAATGTTATCCTTGCAGACAATCCTCTTGACTTGTTCTTTAAAACAAATTAAGTGAAAATCTCACTTATCTATTATTAATCCGATAAGAACAATAGCAATAAACTTATTTAGCGTATGTAGTTAATTAGTTAATGATGTCATATATTTTTATATCTTTAACGTATGTAGTTAGTTAATGATGTCACGTTATCAAATGGGATTATGGGAACATAGATGTCATGCATACAACCATTTAATATAGAACTCCTATTTGGTTTGGATTGTCACGGAAAAAGGTCAAATAGAATGTTCTTTAGGGTGTGGTTTAATTAGCATCTAGGAATTCTAATCAAGCTTGTATTACTTGCATTATAACGTACGCATACTTATCTTGAAATATTTTGATCGTATCCAACTATAGTACGATTCAATTTGGTTGACATTATACCCAAATCAGGGACGTAATCAGAGGTTTCTGTGGGTGCTCAAGATCTTTATAGTTTTTTTCGATATAATGTTAATTTTTGAAAGAAAAAACATCAACTTTTCTTAAATGCACCCGGTCCATCAAAATGTGTTTCTATATTACGGTTCTTAAAAATTGCGCACCCGATCATATTTGGTAATGGTTCCGTCACGACCCAAATAATTAGAGTTGTAAATGAACTAAACGCTCAATTAACATTTTATAAACCGCTCGGTAAAAAGTCGCTCTATGTTCGCTTATTTGTTAAATGAATGTACATAACACGATTGTATGTTTGTTTAAATGAACAAACATGAACAAATGTCTCGATCATTCACTTACGTTTATAAACGTCCAATTATGCAATCGCTAATGTTCATTTATGTTCATTTACTTGCTTATGTTTGAATCTCACATCTTTTTATTATATACTCTAACTAAAATATGTATAATTAAACAAACGAACACACACAAGACATAATATTAAATTTATTCTGAATAATTTATGATTTGTTCGTTCGTTTAATGTTTTAATGAACAAACATGAACTTTCTCACTTTCTTAATAAACAACCATGAAAAAAAATATAATAAAAAAATTATTCGGTTAAATTTAAATGAACGAACACGAACAAACATCCGTCCGTGTTTGTCCGATTCGTTTATAACCCTACAAATAATCAGTGTTATGATTACGAATAATCTGACTTGTTCCATTAGAATTTGTAGAGCTTAAATGTATTTAAATGAAATATAAATAACTAAAATGTAATCTATTTGGACGTTTATGAATAGTGAACTTGGATGCATTAATACACATGTTTAATATGTTTGGCAAGGTAGGTACTATGTAGGGTAAGGTGGATTTAGAGCAAAATTTACTATGAATTTGTAGGGCACTTTGGTAATCTCTAGTTCAAGGATCAAAAGGATGACGAATTTGACCATGCATGTTTGAACATTCAAAGTTTCATGATGATACCACTAGCAAGATTACTAGCAAAGTGGGTATTGTGGAATGTAGTTGTTATCAAACAACAATATGCATTTATAATTTGAATCCCAATTGGTCAAAAGTTGCTTGGGCTAGTTTACAACACGTTTTTAATTAGTTATCGAAATACTTGTCTTATATATATCTTGCGGAAATGATTGCCTTCTTGTTGAGTGCATGACGTTTTTCCTTTAAATAAGAATAAATTTCGTAAAATAAACTATGAATATGTCGAAAAGCTAGACCAATTGCCTCATTATTCTAATATCTCATAATACAATAGATATAATTAGAAGTGGTTATCTTTGTAGTTAAAGAGAAGCGTAAATCCTAGTTTTAACATAGTTAAACGTATCTTTTTTTGCCCGTAGTTTCTTACTTTATTGAGGTTTTTCACGTTAAATTCGTGTGTCATCTTTTATTGCATTTCATGTTTTAGTTATGGTTTTGTTTCAATCATGCGTCACTTTTCTCAACAAGTGGTATCAAGCTAAAGTTAGTGTGTGTATAATTATTTATCGTATGCTCTGTGGTTGCGACTAATAAGTGGACCCTCGACATCAAAAGATAAGTAAGATTATACTCACTCAAAAAGGTGTTTGTTACTATTATTAACAAATAATAGTTTTTTTCGAAACTAGATTGTGATTATAGCGATGGCGGTGAACCTTGAAACCGAAAATTTCAATAGAAATAATTTCTCGTTGTGAAAATTAAAGATGAATGCTATCCTTAGAAATGATAAATGTTTAGCGGCCATTAATTAAAGGCCAGGTGAGGTCAAGGATGACAGTAAATGGGATGAGATGGACGAAAATGCTATTGCAAATCTTCATCTGGCATTAGCAGATGGAGTTTTGTCAATCATAGAAGAGAAGAAAAGTGTAAAGGAGATTTGGGATCATCTTTCTTGATTGTACGAGGCAATATCGTTCCAGAATAAAAAATTTCTTAAGTTATGTTCTTCGCATGATGGAATCTACTTCAGTGACTAAGCACGTTAATAACCTGAATACTCTATTTTCTCAGCTCACGTCATTGAGTTGTAAAATAGAACCACAAGAACGTGTTGAAATTCTACTTAAGAGTTTACTTGACTCATATGACCAACCTATACTATCATCAACTTGACCAGTAATGTTCTTTCGGAATACCTAGTCTTCGATGATGTTATGGTCGCCATTCTGGAAGAAGAAAATAGGTGCAACAACAGGGAGGACAGGAAAACCAGTTCAAGACAGGTGGAGGCGTTGGTGATGACGAGAGGGAGGTCAATGGAACCTTGCTCCAGTGGGAGCCATAATCACGGTAAATCTAAAATAGGAAGGAAAGAGAATTTTAAATGCTACAAATGTGGCAAGCCGGGTCACTTTAAGAAAGATAGTCGGGGTTTAAATACCTCTAATCCTCAGGGTGATCCCCTTTTACCCAAAAAAAGATGGTAAGACTCTTTGTTGTGAAGTAGCGGTTGCAAATGAAGGCAGAAAGAGATTTGCATATATATGGTTGTTCGATATGGGAGCTACTTTTCATTTGACCGCAAGAAGATAATGGTTTCATCAATATAAACCTATATTTGGAGGCGGATCCGTGGATAGTTGAAATGATTATGAATTAAAGATCATTGGAATTGGAAATACCATGGTGAAGGTGCATGATGGTACAGTTCATACTATTCGGAATGTGCGACACATGGAGGGCCTGAAAAAGAATCTATTTTCTCTAGGACAATTGGATGAACTTGGTTGTAAGGTTGAAATACAAAACAAGATTATGAAAGTTATAAAAGCGCTTGTACTTATGAAAGAGAAAAGGTACGCAAACTTATACCAACCGAAGGATAAATAATAAAGGATGTGGAAGCATCTGTTGCTTCATATAGTCTAAGTCATAAAGTTGCAGTAACATGGCATCAGAAGCTTGGACATATGTCAGAACAAGGAATGAAGATTCTTATGGAAAGGAAGTTAATTCTTGGGCTCACAAAGGATTCTTTACTTTTCTGTGAGCATTGTGTTATCAACAAATAGCATCGCCTAAAATTCAAGAAATCAAATTCTAGAAGTGTCTCTGTTCTAGAATTGGTTCACTCTATTGTATGGCAGACACCGGTTCTACCCCTGGGAGGAGCAAAGTATTTTGTATCCTTCATTGATGACTATTCCAGAAGATGTTGGGTGTACCCACTCAAGACGAAGTCTGATGTGTTTGAAGTTTTCAAAGTTTACAAAGTGCGGGTTAAAATTGATTATGGAAAGAAGATCAAGTGTTTGAGGACAGATAATGGAGGCGAATACACTGGTGATGAATTTGATACTTTTTGCAGGCAAGAACGAGTCAAAAGGCAGTTCACTACAGCATACACTCCTCAATAAAATGGAGCGGCAGAGCGGATGAACTGAACCTTGTTAGAAAGAGTAGGGGATATTGGCAACTGCAAGCTTGGAAAAATCGTTTTGGGCAGAAGCAGTCAATACCGCATGTTATATGATAATCATTCACCTTCAACTGCAGTTAAGTTGAAGACAACGATGGAGATGTGGATGGGAAAGCCAGTCAACTATTCAGACCTTTATATATTTAGAAGTCCTATGTACGTGATGTACAATTCTCAAGAAACTACAAAGCTGGACGCGAAATCGAGAAAATGTTTGTTCTTAGGGTACGCTGACGAATTAAAGGAGTGTCGCTTGTGGGACCCTACTGCCCACAAAGTAGTCGTCAGCAGAGATGTTGTCTTTATGGAAGACAAAAGTCAAGAGATTGAAGAAGTTGATAGCACTACAATAGAAACTACATAAATACATGTGGAAAATCAATTTCAGTCGAATGATTCTTTTCAAGCCGTACCACAACACGAGGTGATAGAGGCAACCGAGTCTCAAGCTCCAATGAACCGTACTCTTAATGATGAAAAACAAAGTCCAGTGTGGCACTCGGATTATGTTATGGAGGGCAACGTTGCATACTGTCTTCTCAGAGAGGAAGGAGAGCCCTCAACTCTTCAAGAAGCACTGAATAATTCAGATGCATCATTATGGATGACAGCAATGCAAGAAACTAAAGCTCTTTATAAGAAGTGTAACACCCCCAAAATATTACAGCTGAAACTAGTGTCACTGTGGTGTTACTTCATAGCACAAAGTACAAGTTATAGAAAACGAACTCTAAATGAGTTGTTTTTATAAGTTATCATTCGATAAACGAAATCAGAGTTATAACAAAAGGTCCCAAAGTATAAGATTACATAAAATGTTTATCAAAAATAATATTGAATGGCGAATATAATGCATCCCAACCTTCAAAACATGTCATGTGACTCAAATTCTCCAAGCCAATGTTATTGATAACATCAAATAGTCATGAATATTAAGTGTCAATTTACCTCAATAATGCTCGTATTTTATATCATTTATATGGATTTACGCTTGTTTTCCTCTATATTTCACTTTCAAGTAAATTACGAGCATTGGAGTTAATGAGACGCGGATTTGGAGAGTTTATTGAAGATATATGATAGTATGCCCATTTTGAAGTAATTACGGCGTAACTCTTCTCTGACATTACGCCGTAACAAAAGCGTAGCTCAGAAGACCAACTAAACTGAAGATTACGGCGTAACTCCATCTTAGGATTACGCTGTAACTAATTAGGTCAAATGATGTTCCACGCCGCTGCAAGCTACACCGTAACTCCTTCAATGATTACGGCATAATTATGATTTGCTAAAGATACGGTGTAACTCATTCCAGATGTTACGCCGTAACCAGCTTTTCCAGAGCAAAATACGAAGATATTGATGTTACGGTGTAACTCTCAACTTAAGTTACGCCGTAACCAGATATGGCCTATAAATACTGCCCAAAATTCTGCATTTCTCATCATTTACTCCACACACAAAAGCAGAGAACGTGGTTAGGAGGCTGAAGGCAGATTTCAAGGAGCATACGGAGCCATCTCCAAGGGAGAAATCATTCTCTAACGATAAGCATTAGCGATTTATCATTTCTTTTACTTTCAATTCATGTATTTCATTATGTTAAACATTGAATCGATTGTTTCAGTTAATATGATCGGCTAAGCACCTCTGCTGCTAGCCTAGTTATGATTCCTTAATTGTTTTGTTTATGTTTACATTGCTTCCGTATAATTGTTTCTAGTGTATGCATGCATAGTTTGTTGGTAGCTACCCTTGTTTCGGTAGTTTTGAATGGCGGTAGTGTCTAGTTGCTTAGGAAATATGACCAAGTGACCCTAAGTAGGTAGACTGAGTGGGAAGGGTAAGAATTTACCAACTGACGATCCTTCTTCGCTTGTGCGATTTACCAACTGATCACCTACCGTTTGGTTGAACTTAAGAAGTTAGGGATGAGCGTTTATGATGCTAGCACCCGGGCACTCATTGTTATGAATCTTGCATGTAGCGGAACTTAATGACTTGGCTTAGGGACTAAAACAACTGGAGTTTCAAGGGTAGTATCTTGATCTCGGTGGAAACCTTTTGCGATAGGTTAGAGACGAACCCGACCAAATGTTGTCCTAGCGACTTAAAACCCCACTTGAAGCAATTGGAAGTAATTATACATGAACATAACATGATAGGATGAGTAACTAGGTTAGCACACTTCTCCTTTATTGATCACAACCCTCGTCTTTATTTGATTTCTTGCATTTCTTGCTTTAGTAGTTAATTAATCATTTCAATTTTAAAACCAATTAAATTCTCTGACACCTAGACTTAATTAGAATCCGCTCACATAGCTCTTGGGACGACCTCGGTTTTACCGAATACTACACTGCACACGAACGAGTACACTGCCCGTTAGTGCATTAGGGTAGACAATAGGTATAACGAGACACTTATAAGTATTAAAACCTGGTGAGTAAAACCTGCATCAAGTTTCTGGCGCCGCTGCCGGGGAGTTATATTATGATCTTCGTTAAGTCTTTCATTTTTGTTTTGTTTTAAATTTTCTCAAGTTCTCACGATTTCTTTTCAAGTTTCAGGTACCATGAAAGTTGTTAACATTGATGACCTCACTCTTGAGTGATGAGGATGAGATTGTGTTTGACCCTAATAAAAGAGATTACCTTATCCATGATCCAAACACACATTGGAAGTTAAAAAAAAAACCTATATTAGGTGAATTGTATGCATACTTAGATCAAGTAAAAGATTGTCTTACCTTTTATTTTGTTGCCAATGGATACCAACTTTGGTATGAACAAAATGATAGTGAAAAGTTGCTGGTTAGGTGTGGGTTTGATGAAAAAGACAGAAGAAATAAAAAAGTTCCTAGAGATCCCAATAAGCCTTGTTGTCCTTTTAGGTTAAGAGCTGTGAAGATGCATGATGGCAATTCTTGGCATATAAGAACCCTAGTTAATGAGCACACATGCAGTAGACAGTGTAATCTTGGTTATTTAGTGACTTCAAAATGAATTGCAAGACAATTTGTAGACAAAATCAGAATGTATCCTAATATGAAAGTGGTTGATCTGCTAGAAATGGTGATGAAAAAATATAGGGTTAAGACATCACACAATCAGTGTAGTAGAGCTAGAAGGATTACACTATATAATCTTAAGAAGAATGTTGGAGATCAGTATGACAGGTTGGTTGATTATGCTGGTGAACTTAGAAAGACCAACCCTGGTACCACAGTGCAATTACACATTGATCCTCTTGTAGATAGGATACGCATGTTCAATAGTTTCTATATTTGTTTTCATAATTTGAAATAGGTTTGGAAAGCAGGTTGTAGAAAGGTTATAGGTTTGGATGGGTGTTTTTTGAAAGGGTGTGCCAAGGTGAATTGTTTGCAGCTATTGGGAGGGATGGAAACAATCAAATATACCCAATTGCATGGGCTGTTGTACAAGTTGAGAATTCAGACACTTGGGAATGGTTTACTAAATTGTTAGCAAAAGACCTTGAGTTAGCAGATGGGAAAGCGGTCACATTTATATCTGATGGCCACAAAGGACTTTACCAAGCTGTTAAGAGAGTGGTCCTATTGGTAGAACATACGTTATGTGCTAGGCATATTTATGCCAGTTGTTCCAAGCTCTACCATGGTGTTCTATTTAAAAACCTATTTTGGCAAGCATCAAAGGCTTCTTATCATCAGAAATTCTTAAATACAATGGAAGAAATAAAAAATGCAAGTCAAGCAACTTATCAGTATTTGATGGATAAAGATCCATGGGCATGGTCAAGATCATACTTCAAAGAAGGTATAGGTCAAGATCATTTTACAAATCTATTAGTAATAATTTTACAAAGCTAGCAGTACTAATTATTCTACACTTGTATTATGTTGACATGAACGGATTGTGATACTGTTGAAAATGGTCTTAGTGAATCTTTCAATTCTCACATAAAGAATGCAAGGAGAAAACCAATACTTGGAATGCTTGAAGACATCAGATCTTATGTGATGACAAGGAATTACACTCTAATGAAGGAATGTCAAGATTGGAAAAGTGATATTTGCCCTAACATCATCAAGGTTTTGGAGTTGCATAAGAAGATTCAAAGGTATATACTTATGCTGATCAAATAACACTAGCAGTAGTATGATACTTAGAGTATTTCTGCTAACTTGTAGTATACTAACAGGAAGTAGAGTTTAAATCTAAGTGGATGGCATCAGTTTGAAGTAAGGCAAGGGAACTTTGAAGCCTTTGGTGTGGACTTACAAAAGAGGGAATGCAGTTGTAAGCAATGGCAGTTAACTTGCATACCATGCCCTCATGCAATCACAGCCATTTACTTCATTATCAAGCAACCAAAAGATTATGTGAGCAACTCATTCAAGGTAAGTACATACAAAAGTATCTATAAGTTCAATATTTTGCCAGTTGGTGGTATAGATATGTGGGAAAAAAGGAAACATGTGCCAATGAAACCTCCATTAGAAAGAAGGATGCCAGGTAGGCCCTCATTGAATAGGACAAAGGATAGGTCAAAATTGAAAAAAAAAAAATAAACATGTACCAAGGCCTCCAAGAACAATGACATGTCAAAGCTGTGCTGAACTTGGTCATAACAAAAATGGGTGTACTAAACCTAAGGAAACAGGTGAACCATCAACAAAAACACCTAATCAACAAGGTAATCCACCAAAAAAGAGAGGCGGACCTATGGTTCAAGACCCATTCATTTCTAGAACCCCAAGTTGTAGTAGAAAGAATAAATTTGTATTGCTAGAGGTGGTATATGGATGGGAGAAACAAGTGCGGTGATAGCGAAGGAAGGAGAAGTTCTAGTGGATCAAATAGTGTGAGGGGCAGAGGAAGTGGTAGTGGATCAAGCAAAGGAAGGGGAAGTGATAATGTATCAAACAGGGTAAGTTTCATTTGCTTGTTTATTTCTTTTGTTATTATGATTTAATTGATTTATATTCTAACTAAGACAACCATTTTACAGAATGCCCAATACAGACTCTTTGATGATGATGATTTGGTTGATGTACAACTTGAGAAAGCAATTGATACAAGGGCAAATAATCGCCCATCGTTAATGATGTACCGCTTTTGATGCCAATGCTTTGGTTTATGTACAACTTGATCAAGCGATCTGTAAGATATGGACGCCAATATTGATCAAGTAAATGTTGATGTTGTTGATACAGATGCAAATGCAAATGTAGATACAGCTGCAAATGTTGATGTTGTTGATACAGCTGCAAATGCAAATGTAGATACAGCTGCAAATGTTGATGCAGCTGCAAATGTTGATGCAATTACAGATATGGATGCCAAAAAAGAGGGGTAGACCAAAAAAGATGCAGCTGCAAATGTTGATGCAGTTACAAATATGGATGCCAATGAGGATGAAACAGCAAGGCTTAAGAGGAAGTATGATGAATTTTGGGAAGGTCAATATAATGCAGGATATCAGCCCCCTAGAAGGACTTCTCAAAGATTATCAATGAATAATTATAATAGGAAAATAAACCAAGACTATGAAGGTCAAGGTCTCACACCAGATGAAGCATTTGAAGTAGACTAAGTACTCTATTGTTTGTAATATCAGTCTCTTTTGTAACAACTTGTAAGAACTTATTATTTAATGGTTGATGTAAGAACTTATCAGTCTCTTTTGTAACAACTTGTAATATCAGTCTCTTTTGTAATAACTTGTAAGAACTTAATATCAGTCTCTTATGGTCCATATCAGTTGCATTTTTTTTACTTAAAACATAAGCATGCTACCATTGCATTTCATAATATTGTAACTGGTTACAACATATACTACTAAACCATACATGCCTTTATTTAATGGCATTTAAGCCATACATACTAAACCATACATACTAAACCATCTTTTTTTTGCCCTTCCATTTTTTACTGGAACTTGCATCTGTGGGTTTTTTGGGAGCAAATGGCTTGATTTCAAGTAAAGCACAAGTTTCCTTATTTGGAAAGCCTAACACCTTAACCCTATCAGCAAAAGCTTGTTTTGCAGCCATCTTGGGGGTTGGATTCATGCTTGCAGCAACCTTCTTTGATCTTGTATCAGAAGAATCAGTATCTTGGGGAAAATACTTAGACCATGGTGGTGGGTATGATGCATCAGAAGATTCCCAATCAAAAGAATCACTGGAAATGCAAATGATTTCTGCACAAAAAAAAAAAAAAAAATTAATTCCGAGTTAAAAAGATATGAGAAAGGAAATTATGCAGTTAAATACAAAACATGGTTTCTTGTTTTTGCTCATTTTTCGCTTGTAGGTTTTCTTAAAGGTGTGAGTTCAAAATGAGGTGTTGTTTATGCCTTTATATAAGGTGTAGAGTTATGTGGCAATCAAACCATAACAAAGGCTAATGAGAAAAAAAATTAGTGTAAAGCACTCTATTGATTCAGTGTGTTTTTTCTCATGACTGCAAAGTACTTTGGCAAAGTAATACCAACAAAACCATGTCTGCCCTTTTATCAGCAATGTCATTAGCTTGGCATTTGTATCACGTCTTTTTGTATAATGACTGCAAAGTTCTTAGCTTGGCAAAGTCATTAGCTTGGCATTTGTATCACTATCTTTTATCAGCAATGTCATTAGTTTGGCAATGTTTTTTTTATCAGCAATGTCATTAGCTTGGCAAAGTTCTTTATTCAAAAGGAAAGCTTTTCAATACATTCATTGATCAAACTAAAAAGATTTTCAATACATTCAAAAGGAAAGCTTTTCAATACGTTCATTGATCAAACTAAAAAGCTTTCATAATCATAAAGAAAAGCATTCCTAACAGTACAAAGATAACCCTAGATTGCATATTAGTTGTAGACTTCAACACTGCAACTTTTTCTTCCAAACTCTTTTTTTTAGCTCAAATTCCACAGCTTCCTTCTTCATTTTTTTTCCACATCTGCCAATCTACCTTTGTGATGCTCAGTCGGAAAATCTAGATCCCACCAGTGAAAGAAATTACACTTCTTTCTTGCCTATTTAATCAAAAGAAAGTCAAAACATGTTTTTACATACAAATAACATTAACACAAGACATGTGTTTACCTTATAGTTAGGACATCCCAAAAACCTTCTGCCTGAAGAAGTCCACTTACCACTAACGTCACCACATTCGCACAACACACAAACACGATTGATCAAATTGTCTTTTTCCCAACCTGCATTTCTTCGATTCCAGTATACCCAATTTGATGAGTTTGATGAATTAGATGAGTTTGTCAGGTTTTGATATTTGGAAACAAATGACTTTGCCCTAATTTGGTTTTTGGAGAGACGCAATTTTCCCTAATTTAATTTTTGGGGACAAACATCTTTGACCTAATTTGGACTTGGGGAAGAAACAATTTTGCCCTAATTTAATTTTGGGGATAACGGTTAAAAAAAAATTAGGCCCTCCAATTTTTATAAAAGTTTCAATCTATACACTTAACTGTATTTTTGGTTAGTTGTTAACGGGAGTAAGGGAAAAACCCAAATCCGCTAAAAAAGTTTGTTGGCAACCTTTTTATGCAAGAAAAAAAATAGAATACCTTGATTGAAAATGGACCCTAACTTTGATGCATTTTTGTGCCATTTGACTTTTGTAAAACACATTATATCATTAGAGGTTTGAAAAACAAAAACATTACTGTATAAAAGTAGGATTGAATGAGCTTTAATTACCATTAATAAAAACGGACACAATTCTTTTTAATAAGTTGACAAGTGAACATTGCAAAAATAAATATCAAATTTTGTCCTTCTATTCATGTAATGGCATGGCATATAGCCATACAGGTGTTATTATAGTCCTACACTACAAAAACAAAAGTCCTGCTGGTCGTTCCAACAAAAATAACCGATCCATCGCTTCAAGCACATCTCAGGTGTGACAACCACATGCAACCCGTCTTTTCCAGCGGACACCGTTAGGAACCTGCTTAGATAGCTAAAAACTTAAAAGATTATGTTCATCTCAAACTCAAACCCGGCGACAAACGCTTTTTTGCTTCAGAACCCAATTGAAACACAGTGGCTAGTCATCTTGCATGTCGCTGGAAATCGTTCTCAGGATAAAAATAACATTCAAAAGTCATTTGTTCCTGCCAACCTAGCAGTTTAGTCGTATTAGTATACCTTAGCTGTTACATTACATCTTCTATCAAAGGTTTCAGGCTAAATCTCCTGTGAACGTTAAGTCAAGCAGTGTTGATCGAATTTCATTCTTTGTAGGTAGCAGGTGCGTGGAGGACAAAGAGCAAAAAAGAGACGTCTTTATATATCAGGAGGATTATACATATATAAGATAGAAATATACACACCTTTTTGAAAACCGACACACAAATTTGAGAAAAGAATACTTGTGGAGTATTTTGGAAAGATGGTTTTTGTTTTAGGCACGTGTCAAGTGAAGGTCTTTTACACATGGAGGTAAAAGGCTAGGACAATAACACTTAAGTCATGAGGTGGCTTGGCAAAATGTAAGTGCTGTTGTGGCTTGATATTAGCCGATAAAGAAGCTATAGATGGCTTACCTTATATAACAGGTAGATAAGAAGAGTACACGACATACACCAAGATAGCATGGACTCGTTTGTAACAATGGCTTCATTTATGGTCACACTATCAGCTCTCATCCTCTTCTTCTTTTTCATTGTATCGATACTTAGAAGCTTTATGCCAAATACCCTCCTTCCACTACCACCCGGACCTCCTGGACTTCCTATAATAGGAAACCTGCATCAACTAGATATGTCTGACCTCTCTGATCACTTATGGCGTCTTTCAAAACATTATGGCCCTTTAATGTCCATTCGCCTTGGTAGGGTTCAGACCCTCATAGTTTCTTCTGCTGAAATGGCCAAAGAAGTATTGAAAACAAATGATATGAACTTCTGCACAAGACCTGTGTTAACAGGCCTGCGGATGATTTCATACGATAACAAAGATATAGCTTTTTCACCCTACAGCGAGTACTGGAGACAAATGAGAAAGTTTTGCACCCTTAATCTCTTCGCAGTGAAACATGTTAACTCGTTTCGTGGGGTTCGTGAAGAAGAAGTTTTTAACATGATTGATACCATAAAGACTCAAATTTTAACTAAACAAGTAGTGAACTTGAGTGAACCCGTGATGATTCTCACAAGTAATATCATCTCTAGAGTGGCTTTTGGGAAGAGACTGGCTGCATACGCAGACGAACAAAAAGAAGTGATACAATTTCAAAAGAATCTGTTAGAGTGTCAGGCTTTGCTTGTCCACTTTTATTTCAACGACAAGTTTCCGTTCATGGGATGGCTTGATAAACTCGATGGAAGCATTACTAGGCTTGAAAAGAATGTCAAAGACATGGATGAGTTTTATCAACAACTCATCGATGAACATTTGAATCCAGATAGACCCAACATAATGAAAGAAGACATGGTTGATATTTTGCTAAAACTCAAGCAAGATCCAGATTCTTCAGTCAATCTCACTTTTGATCACATTAAAGCTGTGCTCATGGTGAGTGACTTACATTTCACTAATCCATAATTCCTATTTCGAATACAGTCTATATATATATATATATATATATATATATATATATATATATATATATATATATATATATATATGCCTTAACTATCTTGAGCTACCCAGAATATTCTATTAGGGGGAACAGACACAAGTGCTGCGACTGTGGTGTGGGCGATGGTGTTGCTTATAAAGAACCCCGAGTCTCTAAAGAAACTTCAAAAAGAAGTGAGAAATGTGATCGGGAACAAAGGAAAAGTGCACGAAGATGATCTTGACAAGCTCAAATTTTTAAAAGCAGTAATCAAAGAGACACTTAGATTGTATCCAGTTACACCACTATTAGTCCCACGAGAAGCAATAGATCGGTGTGTTATAAATGGATATGAGATACCCAAGAAGACTTTAGTCTACGTGAATGCATGGGCAGTAGGACGAGACCCATACTGCTGGGAAAGACCTGAAGAGTTCGAGCCAGAAAGGTTCATGCGCAGTAGCATTGATTACAAAGGGGCGGATTTTGAGTTGATTCCATTCGGGTCTGGTCGTAGAATTTGTCCTGGGATATCGATGGCGGCTGTAACAATGGAAATGACTCTTTCAAATCTTATTTACTCGTTTGATTGGGAATCCCCGGCGGGAGCACACGAAATTGATACTTTAAAGTCTCCTGGTACTGTAACACATAAGAAGAATGCACTCCAACTCATGGCTAAAGTTTATGATCATGACTACAAGAGCTGATTTGTTTGGGAATCTTGTATAGAAGTATTAGAAAGTGACTTAAATTATAGGGTGTGTTTTGTAAAATTTGTTTTGAATAGATATTAGATTTTGGTATGGTTTCTATTTGAGTTTGGTTTATGATTTGGTTGTGTTTAGGTCATTGGTTTTTTATAATTAATAGAGGCCAATGACATTAGTTTTTTTGGTATATTTGTGTATATTTGAATTAAAATTTTATGTTTAGTATTTTTGCATTTGTCTTTGATAGTTTGGTTTAGTAATTTACATAAAGTTTTCGTTTTATTTGTTGATTTTGTTTGTTTGTTTCGTTCTTTGAATTACCAACAAGAAAAAATTATCAAAATATATACCTATTTTTGTTTATTAATTGGTTGTCTTCTTGTCTTTTGTTATTTATCCTCCTTTCATTCTTACCATAAAAAAGTTATTATTTCTAATAATTATGTATGTTTTGAAAATTGTTATAGTGTTATACTATTCGCCTATTCGGGTTATAAATTTAACGAAATACTACATGAGATGAGATCCTTGTAGAATACATTTTATTTAAAGAACAAAAGAGCCAATATGGCCTTTGATTTTATTTTGATTCAACGGTTGTGGTCAAAACATCCAATTACACAGTAAGGGTACAATTGTCATTCCATCTCATTTAATATAAAAACCCATTTTCCACTTTTTAAAAAAAATAACATATCTTGCAAACGGTAAATCTTCAAGCTACGAAAAATATACAATCGCGAAGAGAATTAAATCATCTTTCTTGCGAGAACCGTCCTTCTACCATCGGATTAACTTGATCTACGGTTGAGATTATACAATTGCATTTTTGTAAATAATTGAAACTTGATTTCCTAAAAATACTAATAAAAGGATATAAATGGTATTTTAGTCTTATAAAATCTGAATAACTGCATGCTTGATATTCGGGATTTCAACATGAATGTAGCGATATATTTTATAATTCCCTAAAATAAAACTAATTAACACACATAAAAACACACACGATCATTATCACACCCAAAAACACACACAATCAGCGCATTCTAACCTAAAACCCAAATCTCATTACGGCTGTGATTCTTGAATTAACAAAAATAAATAAAGACTAATTTATTTAACAAAAAAGAGCCAACTGACAATAAAGGTATGTTGCGAATGGTTAATTATACATTTTGAAAGTTTTTATTCGTTTGTATTAAAGTTTTTGTTGAAGAGAATGTTTGATCGACCAACATCCATGTTTTCTTTAATTGTATTGATTTTTATTTTTTTTTTTTTTTTTTTTTTTTATATTTTTCTCGATTAATCGAAGATGGTAGGTAGTTAGGTTGCACAAGGATGTTATATTTTGATTGTTATTTGTATTTGGTATAAATAAGATGAAAGAAACTGCTTGCATGTGTATTTAGGAATACAATTAGTTCTGTGGGTGTTTGGATTTGTTACATGGGTGTTTGGATTTGTATTTGGTAGTTACTGAGTTGTACAAGGTTGTTATAAATTGTTTGGTATTTGTATTTGATATGAAGAATATTAAAGAAACTATTTGGATGTGTGTTTAGGAATAAAAGTAGTTACAGGGGTGTTTGGATTTGTTACAGTGGTGTTTGGATTTGTATTTGGTAGTTGCAGGTTGTACAAGTATGTGTGTTGAGGAATAAAAGTAGTTACAGAGGTGTTTGGATGTGTGTTTAGGAATGCAATTAGTTACAAGGGTGTTTGGATGTGTGTTTAGGAATACAATTAATTGCAGGGGTGTTTAAAGTGACTGATGTAACATATATAGTAGGTTGGGTATGTATGTGTCGATAGTACGTTATGGTTGGTACCTGATATTAACGTTATTTTTATATTTAATGATTATTAGGTTTGAAGAGGAAAGGAAGGAGCATAGAAAAGGAAATTGTTGCAGAGGACGAGCATTATGATGACGATATAAACATAGAGGAAGAAGATTTAGATGACGACTTCGTTAATGAAGACTGGAATAATGCAGGTAAGCCTCATAAATCATTGGTTTTGTAACGTATAATTTGACCTATAATTTCATTAGTTATAGGACATTTATGTTGGATTATGATTCAGTTAGTAGTGTGTTTAGTAAGTAATTTGGACAAGTATTCATGGTACACAGATGTTATACACTATAATATAGTTGGAGGAGGGGTGTATTGACGGGTAACTTTTGTATATAAATTACACTTTAAAAATACATATGTTGAAGATGACACATATGTTGAATTACACTTTTGTATATAAATTATATAAATTACACTTTCAAAATACATAAGTTGAATATGGATAAGCAGGGGTGTTTGGGTCAGGATAAAATAATTTGCTTTTTCAGATTTTAGAACAGGGGTGATTGGTTACTTATGGCGAAACGTTGGACAAGAAATTTTGGTGAAGCATACCTTTGTTAATTATGCGACATTTAACAATTGTTCGATGTGTACGTGTCAGGTGTCGGAAGAAGTGGATGAAAGAAAGGGAAAGTGGAATTTGAAGTTGTCCGAGAGAAGAAAGCACCATCCGATGGCAATGGTAAGTGTTTGTGTATAGTTGTTTGTATTTCAGATATGAAGATATGCCGTGTTTGCATATATGTTAATAAGAAAGCATATATAAGAAGAGGAAAATTTAAAAAGGTGTTAATTGTAACACCCCCAACTTCGTGATACGCAGCGGAATTCAAATTGGGTGTTACTTCATGGCACATGATTATAACAATAGAAAATGAACTCTAATGGAGTCGTTTAAAACATTTATCATTCGATTTATATAAATATCGAGTTTACAAAATGAAGTCCCAAATGGTTCCAAGTTTACAAAATACATTAAATGGGTTTTCGAATGATAATAAAATTTATAGCCATCTTGAGTACTCGTGCCCTTCCTTTCCATCCTTGCAAGCCTCGTGAATTTGTGAACCTGAAATACATGCTTAAAACTGTCAACACAAAGGTTAAGTGAAATTTATAGAGTTTAAGAAATCAGTTGAACACAATATTCGTACCGTGAGGTAATTAGTCTCACATTCATAGTTTTAACAAAAACAAATCAGATAGTATTGCATTAAGCTCATGACACCGAAATGTTAACAGCTGTCATATAATAGTAACCGTTGCCCTAATAGGTAATTTTCCATTAAACCTATGGATCTTCAAATAGAGTGCGTTTGTTTGCCTACCCGGTCAACACAAACGGGATTTGTCATTCCCGATAGATCTATCCACATTATTCGCGTTCACTCGCAAGTGATTAATGGTTCATGATAATAGGGACTTTGGCAATATTATTACTTAGTGAAAATAATACATTCAAGTATAATTTCAAAGCAATGTGTTCGATTTAAAATAAAGCATGTATTTCCCCCAAGGGTTTGTAAAACAATCAAGTAATAGAAAGTGGGGCTATGAACTCACAGTAGTGATCAGCAGCGGAGTGTAACGATATAATGTTTATCAATGGTAGAGTATGATAAGATCACGATCTTTAACGATTACCTAAGAAAGTATAGTATTCGTGTTTTAGTATATTGTACGATATAAGTGTACAAGTATATGTAGTTTGTTGGCTTATGATGTTGTACATGAATTCTTAAGTTAAAGTATTCCTTAAATGTTGTTTGGCTATCAAAATCAAGAGGCCGTGAAGTAGTTTAGCATAACATTTATTATGTATAAATGTTATTCACTCAACGAGTGTTGTGATGAAAATAATTACGGCGTGTCATATTATAATGTCGAAATACAAAGCTTTCAAAAATAGTTTTTAAGTTAATATAAGTTCATACGTTTAAACAAGAGTTAAGACTTCTGAAAATGGTATTTAGATAGTTTATATGTCATATGGTCATTTATCTAGTTTTGTCAAAGTCTAGTAAAGTTCAATCTAATGAACAAGTTTTGGAAACAAGTTTCGGGTTAACAAACCCAAACTAGCCGTGTGGCTAATTTACGATTAAGCAACTTGAAACAAAAATTAAGGTCAAACCTAATGGCTATATTTAAGTTAAAATACCTTGAGACATCAGCCTTGGCTTTGATTTGGCCTCAAAGAATCAATATATCACTTAAAGTTTCTTACTCAGGTTGTTTTATAGTCAACAACAGGTCAGTTTAGTTTTTGCCGTTTTTAGGCTTTTTAATTCACCTTCTTCTTATGTGCAGTTTTTGTAGAAAAACTCATTCTGAGCAACTTTCGTGTTTTACACTTTTGCTGATTCAGACCACAAAAGGGTCAACATCGTGATTTAAAATCGTATCAGCAAGCTTTTGTTCCAACACTATAGTTAATGACTTGGCTTAGGGGACCAGGAACAACAGGACTTATGATGGAATACCTGACTTCTCCTGTGGTGGCATCTTTGCTGATAGGTTAGGGCGAGTTGACCAAATGTTGTCCTCTCGACTTTGACCCCACCTGAAGTAATTGGAAGTAAGTAGACGTAGACATAACTAGCTAAGAGGATTAACTAGGTTAGCATCACTCTCCTCTATTGATTTTCCTTTACCATTTATTTGCTTTATTCTGCTATAGTAGTTTAATTAATTAATTCCCTATCGAAACCATTATTAATCTGTGACACCTAGACTTAGTAATAATCCAGCACACATAGCTCTTGTGACGACCTCGGCTTTACCGATTACTCCAATACACACGACCGGGTACACTGCCCGTTAGTGCATTAGGTAGACCATAGGTATAACGAGACTTTATAAATATTAAAACCTGGTCAATAAAACATGCATCAAGTTTTTGGCGCCGCTGCCGGGGAGTTATATTAGGATTAATAATAAGTCTTCCTTTTCGTTTTAAACTTTTCTCACGATCATTATTCAAGTTTTCAGGTACCATGGAAGTTGTTAACATCGATGACCTCACTCTTGAGGACTATTTGGCGTTGACAAGAACGGAACAAGGGCCGGGTCTCGTAAGACCGGCAATTGGAGCGGATGTCCGTTTCGAAATCAAAGACCAATTTATGAGGGAGCTTCGTGCTAACCCTTTTTCAGAAAACAGGGACGAAGATGCATTTGAGAACGTTGAAAATGTCCTATACATCGCAAGTCTTTTCAACATTCCGGGCGTGTCTCATGATGTTGTTATGCTAAGGGTATTCCCAATGACTCTTCTTGGAGTCGCGGAAGATGGATCGAAGATTGCCCACCGGGCAATTAATACTGGGCTCTACTTAAGCACTTTATTCGGAGATATTGTTGTTGGGTCCAATAAATTGACCCAATCACCACGAACAAGATTTGAAAATAAAATAGCCTAACTCACTAAATAAATAGTGAGTGACTCACCGATAAAGAAATCGGTGAGTGTTGTTTGTTGCTCTTTACTTACGTCACGGTGTCGTTGAGTAATATATATGAGCTACAAACAACACGATGTTCCGAGATTTTGACAAATGTCTCGGTGATCCCGAAAACGCTATCTCTACATCTGATGAAAAATATAGGTGGGAACTTCCAGAGAAGAAGTCAAACAAGTACAAGACTTTACCATAAGAGTGGGAATATTGTGATGACACATTCTAAAGGATGGTTGATGCTTTTCCAAAAGAGGAAGATGAAGATGGACCACATGTCACCATCATCACATGTCTTTGTATTATTCATGTACCTATATATATGTTTGTAATTGTAATAGATAGGTATGCATTCTAAACAAACACAATACATAGTATTAGTTGGGATCATCCTCTCATTGAAACACAAGCATAGCTTGGATCAATGAGAGTTTATTTATCATTCAATGGGGATAATATCGAGATTATCCCGTAAAAGTTGAGGATGTTATCATGTAGTCTAGTTGGTATTGAGAAATCTTGTAACTATTGTTATTCATTATTAATGAATTTGTTCTTTAACATATCAAGATTTACTCAATTTTTGGACCAACAAGTGGTATCAGAGCGGGTGGATTATTCTCATGATCCAGATCCGTTCATAGACTGCTGATAACATTCTGAGCTATGTCAATATTAGTGTGAAAAGCTTCAAAAGTTGCTACTGTTGTTGCAACTTTTGAGTGGGAGAAGACTCACTGATATTGACTGTTTGACAAAAACATACCCAAACTTTGCCAGTGATTGAAATAATCAGTCAAAAATCACACACACTTTACCCACCAAACAACCCCACTAACAACCACAAAAAATCCTATCCCTACCAAACAAATCTTATCTTCTACACATCTACCAACAAAAAAACTCATCTACCCAGATACATACAAACACACACGACTAAAAAAAATAGATCAAAACCTTCACACAAAAAAAACTCGTCTCACAAATCTCCACAACAAAAAACAATCATCTCAAAGAGCTTATATTACTCTTGATCAAAAGTTAGCATCACAGATTCGAAATAAACCCATATCTTTACAAATCATTTTGTGGTGATGTAAAGATGGTCAACAGGTGGTAGTGGTGGTATTTTCATCGGTTGGAAATTCAGTGTTTGGGTTATTGATATCTTCAGCGATATCACCAGTGAACAAGCAAAAAATGAAACCCAGATACTCGAGACCATCACCATTTTGACCACAGTGTTATTACTACTACCAGATGGGTCTAGAGCAAAAGCTGTCTTGTTCCTGTTAGTAGAATAAAAGAAAAAAGGGGGTTAATGGGTTTCGACTGGTCGTGTAATTCATAACTGTTAAATGGTTATGTTCGATGAGATTCATAATATGGAGTTGTGATGTGGCTTACACTTGGATTTGTTGTTGAGATTATAAGCGTTAGATGGGCTTGCAATCAGAATTTATTTATCAGTTTGTGCTAGGATTAAGAGTATTTTGTTTGTGTGGTAATTTAGGCTTTCGCATTCAACTTTGAATCAGGGATTGTTGGTCGGAGCCTGAGAGTTGTAGGATTTATGAGTAGGTTGATGTTTGTAACTCATGGTGTCAAGATGTGTTAAAAAGTCAGTGGTATTGCAGCGGTTACAACATCAGGGAGATGAGAATGAAATATTGGAGCTGATGGGAAACGAATCGTGCATCAGGGATAGATAAGAAAAGAGAAAAGCGTTTCGTGTTAAAACCCGAGGTGTGAAAAGTGAGTGTTTTTCTTAATGAGCCACTACTCACTAGTACCTGATAAAGAGTAGAAGTTATTTGGTTTTGGACTGAATGTTTTTTTAACAACATCAGGAAGTTCCATGAGGGTTATGAGTTAGATATGGTTGTTACCAAGGGAGTGTTAGTGATGATGATGTGGTGTTAAAAAGTGGTGGTCAGCCTTTGCATCAGGGGGTTAAAGATGAGACTAACCAGATACCCTGATGACGTTCAGATACTGCTTTTGAACTCGGTGAGTGTATTGTGTAAAAATCAAGGTATGATAAAAAAAAATCAGGCCTGAAGATTGCAACATCAAGGTGCCAAGGTGTATTTCGGGCTGAGCATGAAAGTTATTGGATTTTCGGGTCAGCTCTTGTTTATGAATCAGGGAGTGTATTTGAATTCAGACTTAGCCTGAACAAGAAACTTAAATGTGAACTCCCTGAGAAGTCCTGAAGAATACAAGTCATGACTCAGGAGGTGTTAAGGTTGAAAAAATATTTTCATGAAATCCTCAGGGTATGAAATATGTTTGTGTGTTTTGAGGTCTTTTGAGATACTGATAAGAATCGGTGCAATGAGAGGATCAGTACTAAACAAAAGTCATCGAACTACTCAGTGACTCAACCCCGATGAATCAAACGTTGGTACCATCAGTCCCGAACCCAAATTAAACCGAGACCACGAACCATGGTCTCACTAAACACCCATGTCCACGAAACCCGAGCCATCGAGCTCGTAGTGACTAAAACCGAGTCATGAAGAAATGAGAACTCAAGAATCGATAATCATTGACCACAGGTGTGTCAATTTAGTATGTGATAGAATGTAACTAAAGGGTTGTATTTTTTATGCCTTTGTTGTATTCTCGTGAAGGATGTAACATAGAGAGAGAGAGAGGACAACGATGTATCAAATTGAACCAGTCCTCTTGGCATAAAAGCCAGTGAACCTTGGTCATCGAAACAGTCGATGAGCCTATAAACCATGGGTCACTAAAACCCCGGTCACTTAACCCCAAGGTCATCGAACGACCCTTGAACTCGGTTATTGAACCTCCCATCCATCGAACACAGTCACCGAGACATAAAGGATCATACACCTGAACCTAGGTTACAACCCCG
Organism: Chrysanthemum lavandulifolium; assembly: GCA_022545495.1. Classification (NCBI taxonomy): domain Eukaryota; kingdom Viridiplantae; phylum Streptophyta; class Magnoliopsida; order Asterales; family Asteraceae; genus Chrysanthemum; species Chrysanthemum lavandulifolium. The sequence continues at coordinate 65,242,952 of CM040239.1, read as the reverse complement.
ATCATCGAACAACATGAACCTCGGTGAACCCTCGCCTACACCTTTACCAATCACTTTAGGCTATTTGTATATTCAAATAGGGGAGGCTATTGGGTCCAATAAATTAACCCAATCACCCCGAACAAGATTTGAAAATAAAATAGCCTAACTCACTAAATAAATAGTGAGTGACTCATCGATAAAGAAATCGATGAGTGTTGTTTGTTGCTCTTTACTATCGATACGGTGTCGTTGAGTAATATATATGAGCTACAAACAACACGATGACTCGAGATTTTGACAAATGTCTCGGTGATCCGAAGACGCTATCTCTACATCTGATGAAAAATATAGGTGGGAACTTCCAGAGAAGAAGTCAAACAAGTATAAGACTTTACCATAAGAGTGGGAATATTGTGATGACACATTCTAAAGGATGGTTGGTGCTTTTCAAAGAGGAAGATGAAGATGGACCGCATGAGGACCACATGTCACCATCATCACATGTCTTTGTATTATTCATGTACCTATATATATGTTTGTAATTGTAATAGATAGGTATGCATTCTAAACAAACACAATACATAGTATTAGTTGGGATCATCCTCTCATTGAAACACAAGCATAGCTTGGATCAATGAGAGTTTATTTGTCATTCAATGGGGATAATATACCGAGATTATCCCCGTAAAAAGTTGAGGATGTTATCATGTAGTCTAGTTGGTATTGAGAAATCTTGTAACTATTGTTATTCATTATTAATGAATTTGTTCTTTAATATATAAAGATTTACTCAATTTTTGGACCAACAAGTGGTATCAGAGCGGGTGGATTATTCTCATGATCCGATCCGCTCATAGACTAGCGATAACATTACGAGCTATGTCAATATTAGTGTGAAAAGCTTCAAAAGTTGCTACTGCTGTTGCAACTTTTGAGGGGGAGAAGACTCACTGATATTGACTGTTAAACATACCCAAACTTTGCCAGTGATTTAAATAATCAGTCAAAAATCACACACACTTTACCCACCAAATACCCCATTAACAACCACACAAAATCCTATCCCTACCAAACAAATCTTATCTTCTACACATCTACCAACAAAAAAACTCATCTACCCAGATACATACAAACACACACGACTAAAAAAAATAGATCAAAACCTTCACAAAAAAAAACTCGTCTCACAAATCTCCACAACAAAAAACAATCATCTCAAAGAGCTTATATTACTCTTGATCAAAAGTTAGCATCACAGATTCGAAATAAACTCATATCTTTACAAATCATTTCGTGGTGATGTAAAGATGGTCAACAGGTGGTGGTGGTGGCAGCAATCGCTAGTAAAATTACAAAAATCTTAGTCGAGACATGCTGAAGGTCAGAGAAACCGTCCATGCCATCCAAGTGGGTTGTGAAAGTTGTGGAGGAGGACATCTCACGAAGAATTGTCCTCATGTCGACGAAGAAAATATTGAAGAAGCCAAGTATGGATAAAATCGACCGTTTTAAGGAGATAATTGAAATAATAACAGGTATCGTGAAAATTACAACCGTGGGCCTTATGGAGAAAGAAAGCCCAGTCTTGAAGAAACAATCAACAAGTTCCTGGAGAATTCAGCCCAAAGACAAAAGGAGCAAGATGAGTGGTTAAAGGAATTCCAGGAAAACACTGACAGAAACCTTTCCAAGCACGATACAACCTTAAAAAACCTAGAATCTATAGTGGAAAAGCTCAGTGAAAAAGTAAGGATGAACAACAATCCTCCTAAACCTATCCTTGAAGAAATAATGCACAGGCATATCGAAGAATCTACAAAAAAGGGATATAAACTCAAGGAATGGATGGTCAAAGTGAAGGAGGATACCAATATGGACCTACGTAACCAAGATGCTGCGATTAAAAATGTCGAAACACAAATTGGGCAATTGGCTAAAAACCTTGAAACGAGTAATGCTAAAGCCATTGCCTGCAAAGCCATATTTTTTTACAAGACAAAGCAAAGAAAGAGCATTGCACATCCTCTATAACTAATGATCTTTCCGGGATTAACTACCTAAGAGAGGATGATAAATCAGGAGACGACGAGGTCCTGCCGAGCCAACTCCCTGAGAAGCAGCAATACAAGGAAAGTTTTCTTCTCCCATGCACTATTGGTAACATTAAGATTCCCGCATTAGCTTATTTGGGAGCCGGGGTAAACCTTGTCTCTAAAACTTTATTTGATAAAATAAAACTTACCAATTTAAAAAAAACAACTATCATGATAGAAATGGTTGATTCCTCTAAAGCTGTACCAAGGGAAATTGTGAATAATGTGCTTTTAAAAATTGGAAAATTCTTTTTTCCAACTGATTTTGTGGTTATTGACAAGGGGAAGCGGGATGCTTACAACTTAATTGTTGGAAGACCTTTTTTGGCCACTTGTAGGGCTCAAATTAAGGTTTTTGAAAAACAAATTTCTTTGGGAACTGAAAATGAACGAATAACTTTCAGTATGAAAGAACATATAAAACCAAAAGTTGAAATTTCAAATAATGTTGATGTTGTTAATGTTCAATCACTAGATCCCGCTCTACACTTTAAACCTATTACTAATTATAGTGGAGAGAATGTTGATAATTGTAAGCAGAAACAGGTAAAGATTGTCCAAGGCATTGAGGAAACTCCAGTTCCAAACAATCATTTCAGCAACTCAATGTTAACCAAGGATAACGAGTCAGTGACAGCATGGCCCCCGTATACTCGTCCTAAAAAATGTGAAAGAAAGGCGAATGAATGGATATACTCTCACAAGGGTGAGAGACATGATATTGAATCAGCATTAGAAGATTGGTACAAAATAAGAGTTGGGAACTCGAGAATCCATAAGGGACTGGTTAAGCAGTATAAGTACAATCATCTCACTGATACAATAAACGGTGCAAGATCTAGCATAAGTATTACTAGTAGTCTTAATGCTGAAGATGATGACCGAGGAAAATCATGTGTTGAATGGCTTTCACATGAATTTGGAACAAATGGCATCCACAACACTACGAGGAAAAAGGGGTTTGACAAATGGATGAATAAGTGCCAACGAGGGGTGGAAGTCGGCAAGGTCCAAAGGCTCCCCTAGAAGCCCCGCAGCTCTGAGTCTAACTTAAAGACTCGTAAATAAAGAAAAGTGCTTTTTCGGGAGACAACCCGAATTATCCCTTTCTTTGTTTTATTTCCATTTCTGTAAGGTTTTGTGTTTGCTAACCATTTTGCAGAAACGAGGAAGTAATTATCACTGCAGTTCTTTGATTCGACCATAGTTACTACAGAACTCATGTATGTGATTACGCCGTAACCAACCTTTAGCAATGAATTCTTAACGCATTAATCATTATGGCGTAATACCATCTATGTGGTTACGCCAGTAACCACTCGCTGCTGACTTATGCCGGTTTTGCCATTCTGGCGTAACTCCCTCAAAAGAGTTACGACGTAACCTTCCTCTGCTTTATTTCTTTCATTTTAAAACACAATAACCTTGTATTAGTATTTTAAATGAACTTTGTGGGTGTGTTCTCTCAGAAACCCTCACGAGACTTTACTCATCCACTGGGACACTAAGTGGTTTAAAGGCTTGTTGCATATGCTAAATGCAACCGTGATTCCCTGAAAGTGAGTTAGGTTTGTTTTTCATTTTCATTTTTCTTTTTAGAATTATGCTTGTCGGTAGTGTGATTTCGTGGATTGAAGTTTGTTCATGATGCTTATACGAAGCACGTCTCTTTTCGTGGGCCTTCTTTCTTTTGGAGCAAATTTGAGAAGTTCTCGATCTAATTCTACTTTTCTCTTCACCTTTATTTAATGCTTAGTACAAAAGGGACTTTGTACAATTCTAGTGGGGGACGGAGTAGAATTATCTCTTGAACATTATTTTGCCCTCGTTTTTCTAGTTTATTTTGAAAAATTATGCCATTTTTAAAATTTTGACATGTTTTTCTTAACCTAACTAGATTAGACCTTAGCCGAGCACATACAACCCTTGATATTATATGGTGAGATTAGCCTTATCTATTTCCAATATTTTACCCCAAATCCACCAAATTATGAGTGTGACGGTAGCTTGTAAACTTTAGAATTTGGCCTTTGCATCATGTCGAGACCATAGACGAGGTATGTTGAGTTAGCTCGATGTATTTGGACTTTTCAGTTTTAGAAGGCAATGTTATAGGATTATCACCCAAACAGCCTACCATTGTATCGATTAGTCACCTCGACTTCTTGACCCCCATGTGAAACCCTTTTGTTGCACTCACCTTTAGTGCAAGATACCCCTAGATACACCCATCTGAGCCATTCCTTTCATTTTGTTAACCCGATTTATTGTTTAGATACACCCATACACCTTAGCCTACCCTGTAGTCTTTATTTGTGATTGGGAAGTCATCATTTGCCTAAGTTCAAGGTTCGAGTGGAAAGGTTCGAAAATCACGCTTTCATCGACAACATTCCTGAAGATCATTGAAGACCCCCCGAATTCCCATCTCAAGTGGAAGGGATATTATGTTATTATTGTTATGTTGAAAAAAAAAATAAATAAAAAATGATTCAAAAAGAAAAATAGTTGTTATGTTATTGTAAAGTGCGATGTTATAAGCACTATATTATGAGCTTTATAGATTTAGTATCAAGGAGGCCACCTCGGTCACATTTGAAGATTGGAGTTGGTAGTTATGCCAGCAGTTGGAGAAAAGGTAGTGTGCCCATCACGACGTCCTCTAATGACACATCTACCTTATATTTCATGATCCGGTTTCTTTACTTCAAAGCTTGAAATTTGGGCGGACGGTAAGTGGTGATGACTTGGTTATAGATTTAGACTACATGCTTGTTTTTTATTTTACACCATTTATATATCCCATGTCTTATCCTACCCTTTAGTCATGAGCGTGTCTAGGTGATGCAATGAGTAATCTTTGGTGTCTTGGCCATGGATTTGGTCATATATCATTGATTTTGTCCACTTCGCCGTGACATGTTAGTAATGACGAGTCACCCTTAACCTTTGTCGTGTCTACCCATATTGCCTTCGAGAATTGTTTAGCCCTTAACTCTAGTGGTGGATATTTGTATAACCGCCAAGCTTATGATAGAATACATGCTATGTATGCGATTGGTGATCACCCGAAATTGACACTTAGAATAGTTGAGAGTTGAATGTTTTGTTCCCTTTCGTGAGGTGTTCGGCTTTGTTTTATTCTAGCATAAGGGATTTATAAACTTATATTTTCCGTGTTTTGGGAGATATATTTTAGGAATCTTTCTAATAAGGTCTACTTTAGGGCAAGTAGAGTTCAAGTGGGGGATATTTGATAACATCAAATAGTCCGAATATTAAGTGTCAATTTCCCCAATAATGCTTGTAATTTATATCATTTATATGGATTTACGCTTGTTTTCCATTATTTTCCACTTCGTAAATTACGAGCATTGGAGCTAAAGAGACGGAACGGAGAAATATCTAAAGAATTATCATAGTATCTCTGATTTTGAAGAAGTTACTGGCGAACTCATCTCTCACATTACGCCGTAACTATTGCGTGACTCAGAAAACCAACTTATCAGAAGGTTACGGCGTAACTCTTCCCAAAGGTTACGACGTAACTATATTAGGTCAAATGAGGTTCCACGCCGCTGATACTTAAGCCGTAACTATTTTATCGATTACGGCGTAACCAAGTTTATTGAAGACTACGGCGTAACCACTTATAAGGTTACGCCGTAACTAGCAGATGTTGTGCAAATTACGAAGGAATTGAAGGTTACGGCGTAACTCTTGTTATGGTTACGCCGTAACCCATATATGGCCTATAAATATCCCACGAATTCCAGCATTTCTAATCATCCCATTCCACACACAACACTCAGAGAACGTGGGAAAAAAGCTCAAGGCATGTCTAGAGGAGCATACGGAGCTGTCTCCAAGGGAGAAATCACTCCCCTACGATAAGCATTAGCATTTTATATTTTCTTTACTTTCAATTTATGTATTTCGTACCTTTGAATATTGAATTGGTTTGTATGATTAATATGAGTGGCTAAGCAACTCTTGGTCTTGACCTAGTTATGATTCCTTAATTGCTTTGTTTGCATTTACTTTACTTCCGTACAATTATTTCTAAGTGTATGCATGCATAGTTTATTGGTAGCCACCCTTGGTTCGGTAGTTTTGAATGGCGGTAGAGGCCAATTGCCTAGAAGATATGACCAATCGACCCTAGGTGAGCGGATCGAGACGGAAGGGTAAGATATGACCAACTGACGACCCTTTCTACTTGTGCGATTTGACCAACTGATCACCTATCGTTTGGATGAACTTAAGAATTAGGGGTGAGTGTCTAAGTTCCTAATGGTCGGGCACTCACTATTATAAATCTAGCATGTAGCGGTACTTAATGACTTGGCTTAGGGACCGGGAACAACATGACTTATGAGGGACACCGACTTCTCCGTGGTGGCATCTTCACGATAGGTTAGGCGAATTGACCAAATGTTGTCCTCTCGACTTTGACCCCACGTGAAGTAATTGGAAGTAAGTAGACGTAGACATAACTAGCTAGGAGGATTAACTAGGTTAGCACCACTCTCCTCTATTGATTTCCCTTTACCATTTATTTGCTTTATTCTGCTTTAGTAGTTTAATTAATTAATTCCCTATCGAAACCATTATTAATCTGTGACACCTAGACTTAGTAATAATCCAGCACACATAGCTCTTGGGACGACCTCGGATTTACCAATTACTACACTACACACGACCGGGTACACTGCCCGTTAGTGCATTAGGGTAGACCATAAGTATAACGAGACTTTATAAATATTAAAACCTGGTCAGTAAAACCTGCATCAGTAGTTTACTATTTGTATATCTTTGAAAAAAGAAATAGATGTTTATTGGAATAACATATATGTACAAGGATAAGAAGAAGTTTACTAATAGAAAGCAGGCAGCGGCTAGCGTGAATTTGTATCTTATGAACGTGGATAAGTTGGTCGCATGCGAGGAAGGACCAGATGCTTAAAAATGTGGACATTGTAAGTTGTAAACTATGTTTTTAATAAATAACTTTGTAAATCATGCATGTTTATTAATATATTAAGGAACATAGGAATTAATAAGTGTAGTGAGTATCTGGTATAAACATGAATGTTTATCAATGTATTAAATATGTTGTTTATGTTATAACATTTGGCATTTGTGTGTTATCGAACTACAATAAAAAATTGCATGATTTTATACCTGTTAGTAATGGAGAACACAAGTTTGTGCTATGCGTGAATCTGAAGTATCCGAATGTGACCCTTATTGATAACAATAGGGTGCGAAAGAAAGACGACATTGTTAAAAAGTTAATTGTGACGGCTTCAAATGACATGACAGTAGCTACGATTCTGGTATGTAAAATTTATAGCTAACAGTCTTAAAAAGTGGAGAATTTTATAGTATAACTAGCATATGCAAGTATCGTATAATAGTTAACATGTGAGTTTTATAGGTTTAAATGACATGATGTTTGGATTTATTATTTCATGCAGCCCAGAATTTGGGCATATACATGCGGAAAGTTAAACATGTGAATGCAGACGCCATTGAACGTGTAGAGGTTTTTCATCCAGAATTTTCTTGGCAAACTGATTGCAGGCCAGACGACTGTGGTGTCTTTTGATGCGACACATGGAAGCTTATACTGGATCAACAATGGGTAGGTGGGTGTGCGGATTCGCAAATGATGGTAAGAAGCAGGAGAATCAGTTGGCCAGAATGAGGTTAAAATATGCTGCAAGAATGCTAATGGCTGAATGCAATGTGCATAAAGATAAGATTGCAGCATATTTGGGGAAAACGAAAGGTTCAAAAGCAGTTGTGAAAACAAGAAAAATCCATATCCAGCTTAGAATTTCACTACTTGTTCCACTTGATTTATTTTGTTAGCATAAAACATATATGCTCAGGATGATGATTTTTTTGGGAAATTAGGGGACTTAAATAAAGTGGTTATGGTGTAGTCAGATGTGAACATGGAATATACATCTGAATTTTGAACATGCAATGGATATTTGATGTGTTTTGGGTTACGATATGCTCTTAATGCGTATATATTGTTTAGTTAACTAATGAAAACCTTATATGTATCAGATCATGATGTTTATAAACATGCTTGTATAAAACATATTTGTTCATAAACATGAATGTTGAAAAACAAAATTCTTAAAATAAGTATGTTCACAACATGTATGCGAAAAACTTGGTACGTTCTGAAGTTTATATATAATTAAGTATCTGATAGCAAAACTCAACACACCAAATAAACAAATTATCAATTTTATCAAAAAACGAAGCGCAAAAGAGTCCTAACGCAAAATAAACAAAGAACGAGCCCTTCATCGGAACGTAACGGGATAGAAAACCTAAATTATCAAATTTTAATCATAAAAGTACAAATTCAATTTATAAAAGTCCTAAATGATTAAAGATAACTTTTAAAAGAATTCTTATTTTGGGCACATGTTTTTTCGGTCCAAGCGTATCTTGCGGCCGAGTTTTATTGAAATTCAATTAAGAGAACAAACGTTGTATTTTTATGATTATTATTTTATTTTTTATGAATTAAAAACAGATTAATACTAAACATATTATTAAAAATATTAGACTAAATTGAAAAAATCTGAAAAAATAAGGAAAATTACTAAAAGTTAATATGATTCTGTGAAAAATAAAATGAGTTTATCAGCTTATGGAAATAAGTTGTAATTAAGCCAAACTTGGCTGTTAGCGTAAAATGGAAAAGTCAGGTTAAGTTTTAAATGTTGCAACATTATAATCGTAAGACCTTAGGGCACTAATGGTATTGAGGTGTGGTGAAGTGTGGTTGACGCTGGGTTGAGGTCTCGGGTTCGACCCTTGACTTCCCCAGCTTACTACACTTTTTATTTTTTTGTTTAAATAACATGTATGCTTTTTTTTAAAAATTATCTTTCACATACATGTATGTATTAATAAAATATGTTTTAAATGCCTAAAACATGTATGCTTTACAAACGTGTATTAGATAAGTAAATGCCTGAAAACATGTTTTTCAAATGTGTAGGGACCATTACAAAGGATTCCATGAGCAATCCTCCTGTAGAGACCATTACAAAGGATTCCATGAGCAATCCTCTTGTTCTGGTCCTGAAACACATAGTGTTTGTCAGTAAGGGTAAGTGAAATGTTGGTTCCTTGTAGCAGTTTGCTCACTGAGATAAGGTTATGTGAAAAAGATGGTATGTACAGAACATAATTGAGGGTAATGTAGTTGTTAATGATCACTGATCCATAGGTAGTAACTTTGACATTGTGTCCATTGGGAAGTGTAACATATATTGGTATAGGTAGAGTGTGTATGTTTGTAAAACCCTAAAATTTCTAAATACATTTTTGCTTAAATTATTTGATTAACCTAAGTAATAATAATAATATTTGCATAAAATTAAAAACTATTGGTCATGTAATTGAATATTAGAAAGATGATGCAAAATTAATTGGATAAATAACTACATAAATTAAAGGAGATCTTGCCCCCAAATCATCAATAAACGGCCCATAACCCTCCTCTAAATCCCTATATATGGTTTACCCTCTTTTTCCCCCATAAATGAAATTCCTAAACCCTAGAAAAGTTAAAGAACGGCCTCCCAATTTGACCCATATTGTCGTTGTTCGACCCATCTTTATTCAGCCCTAAATATGATATGTAAACCTAATTAGACCATTTAATGAACCTTGCAAAACTGGAAACCCTAATTCATATTTAAAAGCGCTAGGCTTTGTGTATGATTTTAAATGGAGCGTGTGTATCGTTATTATTGTGTTTGTGTGTGTGAGTTATGTGTCAACTTGTAGAATGTCTCTAAAACATGTTACAATCTCAATAAAATGGTTAATAAGTCATGGTATTGGTTGGTTACACGTTTGGTTAAGTTTGGGTCGTTTTATGTCTCGCCTTCTTCTGCTGTCCAAAATTTAGGTCATATTAATGGGGGTCTAAATAAATGATAGAAACATATTTTGAATGGTTTTTGGGTCTAAACATAAGTTCAATCCATGTACTATCTGTAAATATAAGGTTCATAGCAAATAGAGGTTGGGAAGAGTACTTTTTGAATTTTCCAAGTTTAAGTGTCAAATCTTTGAAAGCCGATCTGAATTTTGTGTTATAGTTATTAGTTCTCTAGAACAGAACATTAAAAGTTTTGAACTCTCCTTCTCCAATATTAATATTTAGAATATGGGTGACCTCTCGTAATTTTGGTTGATTTTTTGGAGTTGTTTAAATGGGTGTTTCATGTTCAAACGTTTGGAGTCTCTGTTTCTGGTTACATTCTGGATAGGTCGGGAAAGATGATTTTCAAATCCATACTTAAGCTCAGTAATAAAATCCCCAAAATTTCATGAAGTAACCTAACTAATAAGGGAACACCTAGGAATTTTCTTAATTTTATTTGTGTTCATTTGATAGTCATGAAAATTCATCCAATACAGGTCCAGAACTAAGGCTTAAAACCTAATATGTAATACAAGTATAACATTAAGTATATGGCCAATAAATCCAAGACTAACTTATGATATGAATATATAAATGATATGCGAACCGTAATCCGTGTTGATTCATTGAAGAAGACGTGACGTTGTTTCTCTTTCGTTCTTTCCATTTGCTTTCATTCACTAAGGTACAGATATTTTGCGCTTTATCAGTAAGGGTTTTCTCATGACTTTTGATCGTGATTTTTTTTCATTTGTTATGATATTCATTTGTGATCCCATTTGATATGATTCCTTCTATATGATATTCGTTTGGTTACACCATCTGATGTTTATTCGTTTCATTCCATTTATTCATCATTTTGATTATCAACCTTTGACCGTTACACTATGTTATGTATATTATTGATCTAATCTGTTGCCCAAGGTACTAACTAGTCATGGAGGTACCATGACCATGTCACTGAGGCACCGGTGGCATGACGCTATCTGTGGAGGTGTAAATTTGTCCACATCGTTCCCTTTTGTGCGCATTTGATTATGATTATATGACTAATTCCATGTGCCTATATATTTGTCAAAAGCATGTGTATTAGGGACGTGATGTTTTATTTTGATAGAGGGCATATAGATGCATCCTAGGTTCTCATTTCGATATATGTGTGTGCCATACACGCCCGGGAGTTAGCTACTCCATCTGTTATGATTTAATTATGATATGATATGATATGATGTGAAATATATGTTCTAATTGTTTTGGTTTATTCATGTATCATGTTTAGGCACTTAGGCATTCCTTTGACAACTTCGTTATTTTATTATGACCCTTTTGATTATTCCTTATTTTCATATTCAGTCCTTATCTTATTTAACACATTTGTTCGGCAGGTTTCATTGGATTTGTTTCGTTTATACGTTTTAGACTTACTACTTTTCATTATTTATATCGGTTCACTGAGCGTTAGCTCAGCCACGTTTTCTTTTCCATGGTGTAGGTTTTAAGTGGGATGCTGGGATTGAGTGATGAGAGTAGGAGCTTTTAGTGGACCCAACCTTAGTTTTCCTTGTCATTTTGAAACTAGTTTGGAAGTTATGTTTTGTTTATTCCTTTCGTAATTTGAGAAATTATGTATTCCTTAGAAGTTTTGTATTATGACTTGTATTTTATATATTAAAGTCTTCCGCTTGCGTTTATTATGTTCTGATTGACACCATGATGTGACATTTTGACCCTTGTCGGGTTGGGGTGTTACAGTTATAGTATCAGAGCTTTAGGTTTCGTCCTATTGAACCTTAGGAATGACCTGTGAGGATATGTGTAGACATTAGGCTTCCATTTGTTTTGACCTATTCCGTTCGATTAGACCATTTCATTCAAATTTGATTTCGATATTCTTTTGTCTTCGTTGATTTGACCTTCCTCTTTCCACATTTTATTTTGGTCTATTTGTTTTCGCGGGTTTGTTTGTCGATCGTTTAGATGGTGACTACTTGTAGAATCGAAGATGGTGATTTGGATCCTGAGTTGCTACAATAGTTGCTGAGTTAGGGAAGTTCATGAAGAAGCCGCATCCCATTAGTACAGTTGTCGCTCCCGTTAAGTTGACAGGATTGCTCGTGTCGAGAAAATCGTTGGAGTATTGCGACATCGTTGGAAACATCAAGGTTTGCAGGAGAGCGGGAGCAACAAGAGGGCAGAGACGGAGATAGGATTCAACTAGCGGGCACTCGGATGACGTATGGACTGAAGAAATATGACTGGCGTATTTCAGATAGGCGGAGAAACTACTACCAGGAGTTTGGGCGTATTGGTGGTCGAATGATTCACCGTCTTTGCTAAGTCGTCGTATCAGAGAGAAGATGATGAGAAGATTTCATCTGCTCTATGTGTTTTGATAGGGCATCAAGTTCATTGTTATCCTAAGAAGGGTGGGAGATAGAGTTTCCGCGATTCGCTTTTCTTTCATTTATTTCATTATGCGTTTGGAGACAGTTCGATATTCGTTATGTGATTTTGGTCGTTAGTACGTTTCGTTGATTCGTTTGGAGATTCGGCTTGAAGGAAGTGAGTCCGGGGTTCACGGCCTTTATTTTATTTGTGCGGGTATTATACACATCCCAATATGTGCTTTGATACATTTTTACTCGCTTTATGCTTTGGGTTGTTTGTACGTTTCGACTGATCGTTTGAAAGTTTGGCTTTTATTTGATGAAATTTCTTATCGTTTAGTTTTACCTTCGCATTTGTTTCATATTCATGATGGTGTCTTGTATCATCCGCTCTATATATATGTTTCGTATGTGTAAGTCAGATTCGTTATGTTGAAGAGCTAGGATCGGGTCATGAGAAACAAACCTTTTCGTTCATCCAAACTATCTCTATCTAGTACGTTTAATCATTTCATTTCAATTTCGTAGACGGAATTTTTTTTAGAGGGGAAGAGTTGTAAAACCCTAAAATTTCGAAATACATTTTTGCTTAAATTACTTGATTAACCTAAGTAATAATAATGTTTGCATAAAATTAAAAACTATTGGTCATGTAATTAAAAATCAGAAAGATGATGCAAAATTAATGGGATAAATAACTACCTAAATTAAAGGAGATCTTGTCCCCCCCAAATCATCAATAAACGGCCCATAACCCTCCCCTAAATCTCTATATACAATTTACCTCTCCCCCATAAACGAAATTTCTAAACCCTAGAAAAATTAAAGAACGGCCTCCCATTTCCTCCTCAAAACCGAATTCAGCAAAACCCTAAAAACTATTTTGGTGCTCTCAAGAATCAAGAAGAAAGAAGATAAAGATTGGTGGTGTCCTTGTGCCTCTATTTTTCCCTCTTGTTTTCTTTTGTATTCGACTCATCTAGTTAATCTTATTCTTTTTGTTCCTCTCTTCAATTCGACATACATGAATAACACTACACGAAATCATAAAAGTAACATGCTAAACCTTGTGTATTCGACCCTTGTTTTTCTGTTGTGATCGACCCATATTGCTGTTGTTCGACCCATCTTTATTCAGCCCTAAATCTGATATGTAAACCTAATTAGACCATTTAATGAACCTTGCAAAACTGGAAACCCTAATTCATATTTAAAGAGGGTTAGGGCTTTGTGTATGATTTTATGTAGAGCGTGTGTGTATCGTTATTGTTGTGTTTGTGTGTGAGTTATGTGTCGACTTGTAGAATGTCTCTTGAAACATGTTACAATCTGAATAAAATGGTTAATAAGTCATGGTATTGGTTGGTTAAACATTTGGTTAAGTTTGGGTCGTTTTCTGTCTCGCCTTCCTATGTTGTCCAGAATTTGGGTCATATTGATGGGGGTTCTAAATAAATGATACCACCTTATTTTTGAATGGTTTTTGGGTCTAAACATAAGTTCAATCCATGTAATTTCTGGAAATATAAGGTTCATAGCAAATAGAGGTCGGGAATGGTACTTTTTGAATTTTCCAAGTTTAAGTGTCAAATATGTGAAAGTTGATCTGAATTTTGTGATGTAGTTATTAATTTCTCTAGAACAGACCATAAGGATTTTTGACCTCTCCTTCTCAAGTATTGATATTTAGGATATGGGTGAAATCAAAATTTTGTTTTGATTTTGGAGTTGTTTAAATGGGAGTGTCATGTTCAAACTTTGGAGTAGTCTTTGTTTCGAGGGACGGTCGGAAAGATGATTTTCCAATCCATACTTAAGCTCGATAATAAAATCTCCAAAATTCATGAAGTAACCTAACTAATAAGGGAACACCTGGGAATTTTCTTAATTTTATTTGAGTTCATTTGATAGTCATGAAAATTCATCCAATACAGGTCCAGAACTGAGGCTTAAAACCTAATATGTAATACAAATATAACATTAAGTATATGGCCAATAAATCCAAGACTAACATATGATATGAATATATAAATTATATGTGAACCGTAATTCGTGTAGATTCATTGAAGAAGACGTGACGTTGTTTCTCTTGCGTTCTTTCCATTTGCTTTCATTCGCTAAGGTACAAATATTCTGCGCTTTATCAGTAAGGGTTTTCTCATGACTTTTGATCGTGATTTTTTTTTCATTTGTTATGATATTCATTTGTGATCCGATTTGATATAATTCCTTCTATATGATATTCGTTTGGTTACACCATCTGATGTTTATTCGTTTCATTCCATTTATTCATCATTTTGATTATCAACCTTTGACCGTTACACTATGTTATGTATATTATTGACCTAATATTTTGCCCAAGGTACTAACTACTCATGGAGGTACCATGACCATGTCAGTTAGGCACCGATGGCATGACGCTATCTGTGCAGGTGTGATTTTGTCCACAACGTTCCCTTTTGTGCGCATTTGATTATAATTATATGACTAATTTCAGGCGTATATATATTTTCCGAAAGCAGGTGTATTAGGGATGTGATGTTTTATTTTTGACAGGGGGCATATAAATGCATCATAGGTACTCAGTTCTGATATATGTGTGTGCCATACACGTCTGGGAGTTAGCTACTCCATCTGTTATGATTTAATTATGATATGATATGATATGATGTGAAATATATGTTCTGGTTGTTTTTGTTTATTCATGTATCATGTTTAGGCAGTTGGGTATTCCTTTGACAACTTCGTTATTTCATTATGACCCTTTTGATTATTCCTTATTTCCATATTCAGTCCTTATCTTATTTAAAATATTCGTTTGCAGGTTTCATTGGATTCGTTTCGTTTATACGTTTTTGACTTACTGTTTTTCATTATTTATATCTGTTCACTGAGCGTTAGCTCAGCCGCATTTTCTTTTCCATGCGACAGGTTTTAAGCGAGATGCTGGGATTGAGTGATGAGAGTAGGAGCTTTTAGTGGACCCAACCTTAGTTTTCCTTGTCATTTGAAATTAGTTTGGGAGTTATGTTTTGTTTATTCCTTTCAGAATTTTATATATTAAAGTATTCCGCTTGCGTTTATTATGTTCTGATTGACACCATGATGTGACATTTTGACCCTTGTCGGGTTGGGGTGTTACAATGTTAATCATAAATGAAAGAGATATGGAAATATGGTCTGTTGCACCACTATCTATAATCCAAGCATGTTTTAGATTAGATATTAGGGAAGCTACAAATTTAGGAATTCCAAAACTTTGAGTGGAAAATATACCTGAGAATAAGCCCTTTTGGTTGCCCTGCATTTTGACTAGAACGTGGTTCAATTGATTCCGCAGCTGATCAATTCTAGCAGCCATGTGATTAATTGTCAGAAGGAGTTTTTGGTTGAACAGTTTGTGCAGGTTGAGTAGTGTTCTGTGCTGCTGTTTCTCCTTGACTTTGGACCATATTCACTATCCTAGGTGTGGATTGGTAGGAAGTCTGTGATTTGTAGGGTTTTATAGGAAATTTCCCATGAAGTGGGTGTCCCATTGGATAGCCCACAAGCTTGTAACACTGATCCTTTGAATGACCTTCCTTTGAGCAGTGTCCACATATAACCCCTTTTCTAAAACTACCCTTTCTCTCAGATGTTTCACCATGATTGTAAGTGGATCTGTTGAGCCTTTGGGTTGAATTGTAGTTCTGAGTTGGGTTTTGACCTCTGTGAGTGTTTCCAAATGCTGCAAAGTCTGTTGGTGTTGCAGATTTTGGCAACAAACCTTCTGTTTGTTTCTCTTCTTGTCTCACCATATTGTAGGCTTTAACAACTGATGATAGAGGTTGCATTATAATACTTTGACCTATGATGTTGGCATATCTATCATCAAGTCCCATCAAGAATTGAACCAGTCTTTTCTTTTGGTCCCTTTCACCATTTTCCTTCCCATTTTCACAATTACAAACACAAATGCACAAATGTGGTGCTTCCAATTAATCAAATTCATCCCACAGTCCTTTTAGTTTATGATAGTAAACCTCAATGGTACAATCATTTTGCTCAATGTTGCAAAAATCGGTCAACACGGCCGATTAATCGTTAATCGGCCAAGTACCTTGTCGATTTTTGAAAATCGGTCGAAAAATCGGCCTAGGAAAAAAATCGACACTAAGCAGTCAAAAAATCGGTCGAATCGGTCAAAATCGGACGAATCAGTAAAAAATCGGCCGAATCGGGCAAATCGGTCATTTTGAAAATAATAATAATTTAGGCATTATTCTTAATTTGGGGATCGTATATTTCACTTATAATGCACAATGGGCATCATAATCAGAATTGGAGCCTTTTATTGAGGTTTGGAAACATAGCAGGCTTGGAATCGGATAAGATTTTTAGTTTGGTCTCCAGAAATACCAAAAAATTGCAGGAAATGCCAATCCGATTAATCACCGATTAATCCCGACTTGACCGATTACTCGCTGCAGGGTGGTCGACCGCCCGACTACCGATTCACGATTTTTGTAACATTGATTTTGCTTCAATTTCACAATGTCATTTGTGAGTTGGTAAATTCTGTGACCATCAATTTGTGCATAATGTTCATGCAATTCACTCCACAATTTTGAAACAGAATTAATGAAGTTCAAGTTGTTACCAATTTGTTCAACCACAGTGTTAAAAATCCATGAAATCTGCATATCATTATTCCTTTCCCAAAGTGCTCTAGTAACATCATTTGTGCTGGGTTCAGGATACTCACCAGTTATTAGCTTCATCTTATTCTTAGCATTCAGAGCAACAACCATGGATCTCTTCCAAGAATTGTAGTTATCAGATCCAGTTAGCTTCTTTGAGATTAGGATTAGCCTTGGGTGATCAGATTGATGCAGAAATAGAGGATGATCAGAATTGATTGTTCCATTGAGTGTGGTGTTCATTGTGGATTGATCTTGTGAAGATGATGATGTACCAGAAGCCATTGTTGATTTGTAATGAAGAGTTGAAGATGTAAGTGTTTATGATTGATCTTCCAAGAATTGAAGGTTTTAACAATAGTGGTTATAACAACTTCTAACAGAATGTGGTGTTTGGATTAAGAGTTTTGGTGAGTTTGAATGATGGATCTTGATTGTAAATGGTGGATTTTCATGTTTGAATTATCAAGAAATGATATAGAATGGTGGAGATACAACAAATTATGGTGGATCTTGATGGCGGTGATGAAGGAGATTATGGCAGTAAAAACAGTTATAGTGGAAACGTTGTTATAATCACCGGAAAAGTTTGTTATTTTGATCAGATACTCACCACGGTTTGTGGTGGTGAGCTCTAATACCATAAAGAGATTTGAGAGAAAATGATGATTTCATTATTGGAGGGAAAAATGGATACAAAACTATTCAAAATGTAGTTACATTGTTACTAAAGAAATAAAGTTACTTCTACTCTATTTATATATGAACTAAGCTTCTAGAAACATTCCTAGTTAACTGTTGTCACATCTTCTTGCAATACACTTGAGCTTGATAGAGTAATTTATATTTTGTTAGCTCAATTGACTTTTGGTTTGACTTTTGGTTTGACTTATGAATGTTGTTGATTTGATGAACTGTAGTTGCTTGGTCTTTAGTACCTCCTTTAGCAACGAATTAAACTTTGCTTGAATTACTGATTATTGTTACAATGCATTTAGCGAACATACCATGTCTCCTCATTGGATCAAGAATATACAATCAAAGCCAACTCTTATATGATAGACTTATAGTTAATCAAACAACCTACGTATGTAGCAAGAAGTTAGTATTTCGAGTGAATATGTTAGTATCTCTCCATGTTTACGAGTGCGAATAATTAATCTTCTAAGTTCAACGTTTCTTACAATTTATATAGTTTGCACTTGTATTAATCTGAACATGTATCACATTTACATTATAAGGATATATAAGCTGATAAAGGATTTTTACAAGTTTAAAATGTTTTGTTTTCATTGGTTCTCGTTATTATTTCCGTTCGTTGGTCTCTATTCATTTTTTACTTATTATATTTCATTTTCAACAATTTCCCAAAAAATAATTAAGCAAAGAGAAGAAATTTATACCTCACGATTTGAATTATGTACTCAAGTCAACATACAGTTTCATTTAGTCATTTTAAATGGGTCACTTGATTCATACACACTTTTGACTTGAACTATACACACTTATAGGTCTAATGATTGTGTTTTATTTTTTTAATTATTTTTAGACTAAAATACACCGTTGGTCCCTAAACTTGGCAAGGTGCATCATGATGGGACAAAACTCGGCCTTTTCATCACCACAGGTCCAAAACATGGCATTTAAATGCCAGATTAGTCCTTTGACAAAGTCAAAGTCTGATTTTTGTTTTGTAGTCGAGGGTATTTTAGTCCATACACATTTATACTGTAACACCCCCAAAATTTCACAGCGTAAGCGTTCGGGTCATGAGGTGCTACTAAATCAATATACACAACACAAAGTAATAAAGAATGGAAATTCTATTCCATTTTCAAAAGATATATTAATTTAAAAAATAGTTTTACATCATTGTTTCAAAGTGCGGAAGTAAAGCCCATAAAAATATATGTTGTTCCATTAAAAGTTGTATTAAAATGTTTAAAAAAACTTCGGATGCCAGTCTTCAACGAATGCCTTTGCCATTGCCCACGCCAATAAGTAAACCTGAGAAAAACATGCTAAAATGTCAACACAAAGGTTGGTGAGTTCATAGGTTTAAGTAATCAAGTTTTCAAGTTGGACCACAGTTGCACATATAGCATCTCCGTGAATGACACTATATGCAAAAAGGCTATTACGCTAGTACCAAGTTCATGCGACCAAACTACGACGGTGTGCATGCATCTAGAAGCATGATAAATAAAAGCCCGGCAAGTGTATTTCGGTACACTCAATCAATACGATATGATATCGTCAAGCGTTTGCCTATCCGGTCAAACTCGAGCGGGGTGTCATCCCAATAGATCTATTCATAACAATCGCGCCTCCCCAAAGGGAACTAACGGTAGCATAGTTGGGATTCATGGTTGTTCCACGTAATAGTGTTTTCAGTTTCAGGTCCGAAAAGAGTTTTGCATGTTTCTCACCCCAAAGTTTTATAAAACAAGTAATAAGAGTAAAAGTGGGGCTATAAACTCACCTCAGCAGTTCGGTGAATAAAGTATCAAGAGATCAAGTAACAAGTAGCTCCAACACGCAACCTAAATTAGTGCGGTAAATCTCAGTTTCCGATTCCAAGTTAAATAAAATCTACCAACTTTATCTAATTCACATGTTGTGTTGTTGTTGTCGTTGTTGTGTGTGTGTATTTAAGTTTGAAAATAGCTTTTCAAAAGTTTGTGTATATTCGGCTTATGAAAGTATGGCTTGGAAAGGATATCGAAGATGAATGTGATTCGGTTTGAAAGATAAACAAAAGTAGTATACGGAAAAGTAGAACGTATAGTGAGGCGTTGTCGGTGGGAAAATGTTATATATATATATATATATATATATATATATATATATAAGTTCTTGTGAAATATCTTTTGTTTTAGGTTTTGTAAAAATAGTTTATATAGTTGTAGAAAAATAAAGTATCTTGCGTTTATTATTTAAAGCGGTTTGACCAATTGTCAAAAGTTGCAAATAAAGTTTATAATCCGGCTTTCTAGGAAAAAAAAATGTATGTTTCACATGTCTATGTTACGAATAGTTTACAAGTCCATTTATATATAAAAACCATTGTTTTGCTAACTTTGTCTTTCAAATATTATCTCGTTTCAAGTATTAGTGTGAACCAAAATATTTGCGTCGTGATTTTAATGCATGTCGGGATATGGCGTTGGGTAGGATGAGTCAACGAAGTAAAGGCGAGTAGACCTATGACGAAACAGAATGGCTCGAGGCAACCGGACTCTCAAAAGAAACTAGGCTTGAATCGGTTTTGACTAAGACATGAATACTAAAAGGTTGGGCTTGGGCCTGTTTTGACTAACACTCTCCATGAGTTACTTGGGGTGGCTCGGTGCCTAGCAAGGCCAACTACACCCCATTGGGGTCACGGCTCAAGCCCATTATGCCAAAACGATTTACACAAAAGATTTATAACAATTGTGGTGTTATGGTGCTTTTGAGCGGAAAGGAAATATAACGACGTTCGAAAGACTACATTTGAGCACTTAAACAAACGAGACTCGCAATGGACCGAGACCCTCGTTTAGACCTTAGAACATAAAAATATACAAACAACGTTTTGACCACAAGGTGAGCGAGTGGTGAGTCAAAGACTCGAACCGAATGTGACAAAATTCTCTTTTCGGAAAACTCCTAAACCGCAATGCTAGCAACAAGATAAAGCGAAAATATAGTAAGACACGACTATTAAACTTTTACGTGAGGTCATCTAAGCCGAATCAAATAAGCCATTAAGATAAATCATTTAAGACGAAGAAAAGTGAAAACAACAAAAGTTTGGAAATTAAGAAGAAAACCAAATAAGTTGGATAAGCTTAAGCGATATAAGCCGAGAGTCAAATAAGCCGTGTAGGCTAAAAAGTAGTCGAAACCAAAATAAGCAAATAAGCTTTAACATAAGCCAAAACGATAATAAGCCGAAATTTAAGATCAAAGCCAAAAAAATTGTGTTTCTCGACGACCAACAACAACAACATAAAACAACATTCCATTTACCAATTCATTCAATACCAAGTCAATAAAATAAGAAAAAGATTGAACATAATGAAATTAAATTTCGAGTTTATTAGAATCAAAATAACAATCAAGACATGGTTCTTACAATGAACCCATTAGTGGGTCGAGTAGCCATAGACACCGAAACTCAAGGGCTCAATTGGAGAGGACCCGAGATGAATTTGAACAATTAATCACTTGAGAAACCTTCCTTATGCATCCAACAAGAAAACCCCCTTGCCAATTTTTAAAACCCCTTTGTTTCTATGAACCCTAATTTTTGAATTGGTTTGTGAGATTAAGTGATGAAGCTGTGAAACCTCGTAGCTATAAATAGATGAAATGGAGAGTGCTTGGACCACCACTTATGGTCTTGAAGATGATAAGGAGTCTTTTGAGTAATTTGCCCCACGAAGTGCAGGCCTTCACGTGGCTCCTCTGTCTTCGTCTTCACCATGACTATAGAGACAAGAAAAGGAGGGACCTCTCGAGCCTTGTCGAGTTGCTTCCATGGAAAAAGCCAAAGATGGTTTTAGTTTGGTTAAAGTTGATTCTTGAGATGGGAAGGTTGTTTGGGAGGTTAGCTAATTTGGGGAAAGGGTGAAGCGTGTATGGTGGAGGTAGGGTTGAGAGAGAGAGCGGGTGGAGGGAAGGGTTGCGGGTTGTGGGCGTTAACCCGAGGAAGACAGAAACAAAAAGAAAGGGTGTAGGCGTGGGTAGTTAAGGGATAAGGGTAGTTTTATTTATTTTGTTTAGTTATTAATATTGTATAAGTTGTCTGCGTATGTTGTCCGGTCTCCGCATAAGCGTACTCTCCGGTGTCCGAAAAATATAAAATTATATTTTGAAAGCGTCTTGAAAAATAATGTCGTTGAGTGCGATAGTTCGTTTTATATTTTAGCCAGAATCGGTCGTGATTATAGATCGAAACGTAAGAAAGAAAGAAAAAAAAATATAGTCGCGAAAAATCGGTCGGGAAATTTACGAGTTGTTATAGTACCTACCCCTTAAAAGAAACCACGTCCTCGTGGTTTAAGATGCGAGAATCGTCGAGGTCGATACGGTGACGAGATGTGAGTATATATACTTAAAACGTGACGTGGAAGAGAGGCTAGTCGTTCAAGGAAGATTTAGTAACATGAGGCATTAAGTAAATAAAAGATAAAGGATTCATTAAGCGGAATATTCGGAATACAACGCGGTTACATAAAAGAGTACGATAGTTGAGTTCAAAACAGAAAGAACAAAGTCGTATGAAGTTACGAAGGATGAAGCATAAAAGTGAAATAAGAGATCGTGACTAGTGACAGACGTGATTTAACTACGTGTGCGAGAATCAGGTAGCTGTATGTTACATGAAGAAATAACATAGAAGCAGTGATGAGTTGTACGTTACATAAAGAAATAATGTAGAGGTCGATACAGTGATGAGTTGAACGTTACATACAGAAATAACGTAGAAGCAGTTATGGCATATCATAGTGCGATATTGTAATAGTGGGCATGTTAAGCAGTTTAACATAGAGATGTAACAAGTATAAGCATTCGTAGTCTACTCTACACTCTCTTTAAATTAATTACTCCTTAATTTCATTCAGTTTGTTACATCAACATTATTCTCATTTAAACTTGGCGACCCAATCAAACAAGAACAAATTTTAAAGTTTAAATGTGAGTTAATTAAGAAACTTAATGATTTTGAGTAATAATTAATTTAATTCAAATGAGAGCATATCTGAACCTAAATTATAGCGATAACACATAGCACGACTACATCGTGTAACCGTAGGCAAGGCATGGCAGACATCGGCAGCTGTGGCGGCGTTGAAGTGTTTTTAGGAAAATTTGGTTATAGTTTAGGTTTAGAAAATTACCTAATTCTCTATAACCTGGCTTTGATACCAATCTGTAACACCCCCAAAATTTCACAGCGTAAGCGTTCGGGTCATGAGGTGCTACTAAATCAATATACACAACACAAAGTAATAAAGAATGGAAATTCTATTCCATTTTCAAAAGATATATTAATTTAAGAAATAGTTTTACATCATTGTTTCAAAGTGCGGAAGTAAAGCCCATAAAAATATATGTTGTTCCATTAAAAGTTGTATTAAAATGTTTAGAAACACTTCGGATGCCAGTCTTCAACGAATGCCTTTGCCATTGCCCACGCCAATAAGTAAACCTGAGAAAAACATGCTAAAATGTCAACACAAAGGTTGGTGAGTTCATAGGTTTAAGTAATCAAGTTTTCAAGTTGGACCACGATTGCACATATAGCATCTCCGTGAATGACACTATATGCAAAAGGCTATTACGCTAGTACCAAGTTCATGCGACCGAAACTACGACGGTGTGCATGCATCTAGAAGCATGATAAATAAAGCCCAAAAGTGTATTTCCAAGACACTCAATCAATACGATATGATATCGCCCGACGTTTGCCTATCCGGTCAAACTCGAGCAGGGTGTCATCCCCGATAGATCTATTCATAACAATCGCGCCTCCCAAAAGGAACTAAAGTAGCATAGTTGGGATTCATGGTTGTTCCACGTAATAGTGTTTTCGGTTTCGGTCCGAAAAGAGTTTTGCATGTTTCTCACCCAAAGTTTTATAAAACAAGTAATAAGAGTAAAGTGGGTATAAACTCACCTCAATGATTCGGTGAATAAAGTATCAAGAGATCAAGTAACAAGTAGCTCCAACACGCAACCTAAATTAGTGCGGTAAATCTCAGTTTCCGATTCCAAGTTAAATAAAATCTACCAACTTTATCTAATTCACATGTTGTGTTGTTGTTGTCGTTGTTGTGTTGTGTGACAGCGTTTAAGTTTGAAAATAGCTTTTTCAAAAGTTTGTGTATATTCCGGCTTATGAAAGTATGGCTTGGAAAGGATATCGAAGATGAATGTGATTCGGTTTGAAAGATAAACAAAAGTAGTATACGGAAAAGTAGAACGTATAGTGAGACGTTGTCGGTGGAAAAAATGTATATATATATATATATATATATATATATATATATATATATATATAAGTTCTTGTGAAATATCTTTTGTTTTAGGTTTTGTAAAAATAGTTTATATAGTTGTAGAAAAATAAAGTATCTTGCGTTTATTATTTAAAGCGGTTTGACCAATTGTCAAAAGTTGCGAATAAAGTTTATAATCCGGCTTTCTAGAAAAAAAAATGTATGTTTCACATGTCTATGTTACGAATAGTTTACAAGTCCATTTATATATAAAAACCATTGTTTTGCTAACTTTGTCTTTCAAATATTATCTCGTTTCAAGTATTAGTGTGAACCAAAATATTGTACGTCGTGATTTTAATGCATGTCGGGATATGGCGTTGGGTAGGATGAGTCGCAACGAAGTAAAGACGAGTAGACCTATGACGAAACAGGAATGGCTCGAGACGACCGGACTCTCAAAAGAAACTAGGCTTCGAATCAGTTTTTGACTAAGACATGAATACTAAAAAGGTTGGGCTTGGGCCTGTTTTGACTAACACTCTCCATGAGTTACTTGGGCTGGCCTGGTGCCTAGCAAGGCCAACTACACCCCATTGGGGTCACGGTTCAAGCCCATTATGCCAAAACGATTTACACAAAAAGATTTATAACAATTGTGGTGTTATGGTGCTTTTGAAGCGGAAAGGAAATATAACGCATGTTCGAAAGACTACATTTGAGCACTTAAACAAAGCGAGACTCTGTAATGAACCGAGACCCCTCGTTTAGACCTTAGAACATAAAAATATACAAACAACGTTTTGACCACAAGGTGAGCGAGTGGTGAGTCAAAGACTCGAACCGAATGTGACAAAATTCTCTTTTCAGAAAACTCCTAAACCGCAATGCTAGCAACAAGATATACTGAAAATATAGTAAGACACGACTATTAAACTTTTACGTGAGGTCATCTAAGCCGAATCAAATAAGCCATTAAGATAAATCATTTAAGACGAAAGAAAAGCTGAAAACAACAAAAGCTGGAAATTAAGTAGAAAACCAAATAAGTTGGATAAGCTTAAACGATATAAGCCGAGAGTCAAATAAGCCGTGTAGGCTGAAAAGTAGGCCGAAACCAAAATAAGCAAATAAGCTTTAACATAAGCCAAAAACGATAATAAGCCGAAATTTAAGATCAAAGCCAAAAAAAATTGTGTTTCTCGACAGCCAACAACAACAACATAAAACAACATTCCATTTACCAATTCATTCAATACCAAGTCAATAAAATAAGAAAAATATTGAACATAATGAAACTAAATTTCGAGTTTATTAGAATCAAAATAACAATCAAGACATGGTTCTTACAATGAACCCATTAGTGGGTCGAGTAGCCATGGACACCGAAACTTAAGGGCTCAATTGGAGAGGACCCGAGATGGATTTGAACAATTAATCACTTGAGAAACCTTCCTTATGCATCCAACAAGAAAACCCCCTTGCCAATTTTTAAAACCCCTTTGTTTCTATGAACCCTAATTTTTGAATTGGTTTGTGAGATGAAGTGATGAAGCTGTGAAACCTCGTAGCTATAAATAGATGAAATGGAGGAGTGCTTGGACCACCACTTATGGTCTTGAAGATGATAAGGAGTCTTTTTGAGTAATTTGCCCCCACGAAGTGCAGGCCTTCACGTGGCTCCTCTGTCTTCGTCTTCAACCGCGACTATAGAGACAAGAAAAAGGAGGGGACCTCTGAGCCTTGTGGAGTTGCTTCCATGGAAAAAGCCAAAGATGGTTTTTAGTTTGGTTAAAGTTGATTCTTGAGATGGGAAGGTTGTTTGGGAGGTTAGCTAATTTGGGGAAAGGGTGAAGCGTGTATGGTGGAGGTAGGGTTGAGAGAGAGAGCGAATTGGAGGGGAAGGGTTGCAGGTTGTGGGGCATTAACCTGAGGAAGACAGAAACAAAAAGAAAGGGTGTAGGGCGTGGGTAGTTAAGGGTAGTTTTATTTATTTTGTTTAGTTATTAATACTGTATAAGTTGTACTGCGTATGTTGTCTGGTCTCCGCATAAACGTACTCTCCGGGTGTCCGAAAAATATAAAAATTATATTTTTGAAAGCGTCTTCGAAAAATAATGTCGTTGGTACTGATAGTTCGTTTTTATATTTTAGCCGTAACTGGTCGTGATTATAGATCGAAACGTAAGAAAGAAAGAAAAAAAATATAGTCTCGAAAAATCGGTAGGGAAATTTACGAGTTGTTATATATACTTTTATAACACATTTATATTTTACCCCTTCATCTTTCATCCTCGTCATCATCTCCCCAAATCATTCATCTCCCCTATCTCCCCAACATTCATCATTCATCACAGTGCGGTCTAAAATAATGGATGCATTCATCATTCATCTTTCATCCTAGTAGATCACTACCACTTTCATCTTTCATTAAATCAATCGACAATAAGCATCTATTAAGCTGTTGGTGCGGAAGGATTTTATGGTCCTAATAGTCCCGAGAGAGCTGTTAATCCGAATTTTGGGCGCGGGAGTGGATTTTATTCGCAACTCTGCTGCTGCAACCATTGATTTTGCCTCGGTTCATATTTACCACGACCCTTTGGTAAGCTTCTTATCACGTTTTCAAGAATTATACAATACTTATGTTTGGATGCCCAAGAAGTGGTATTAATGAACATTTTTTGTAGGTTTAAAAGAAAAGTCTTAAAGGTAAACTAAAATTAAGTAGCTAAATGGATGCACTCTCACATTGAAGACGGAGACCAAGTGCTCAACAAACTGTCGTGTTTAGTGAATTCGGATTATCCGATCTAAACAAAGGTTTTGACCCTTCACAAAGAGATGAATTCTACAAACCGTCTTTGATGTTATATATGAATGCAAAGAAAAGGGTGCGGTGGAGGTCGTTTGCATGGCGTTCTTAGTAGAAGGAATGGAGGAATTTAATGACGATTTCGGCATAGTGCCATGGAAGAGTCTTTGTGACATATATGCTTATAACCCAACAGACATGCAAAGCTAGCGAAAATTCATGGAGCGGTCACACCAATAATGTGAAATTTGAACAATATTTGTAACGATAAATGGTGAAAACAACATTGTATTCTTTTTATATGATTTTGATCGAATGATTGCGCTTTTTATTGTGATGTTTGAGATTTTAGTTTTTTCTTTGAACTAGTTTGAGATTTTAGTTGAATAGCCATATTTTCGACATCACGTGTTGGGGTGTTTGGGATTCCTTTATCTTTGAAGCGGTTTTGGTTACATTTTACGCTTTATTCAAGTAAAATAAGTAGATTATGATAAGCATAAGCGGTGAGTATGCGATATCCATACTACTTATGCTTATTTGCTTATTTTAGGTAGAATAAGCGGACTATGGTATGCATAAGTGGTTAATGAATTGGAGATAAGTTGAGTGCGAGAGTGCTTCTTTTAAAAGGCTTATTTTTACGATATCAAAATTACTTTCTTATAAACATAATTAATTTATTACTTTTAACAATTAAATTTGAATCAATTTTTTCAACAAATATTATTGCTTTAAGTATTCTTGCACTTTTATATAATAAGCAAATCTAAACATTGCATTTGGAATTACTTATCTTTGAGTAGCTAGTAAGTACTTGTTCATAAACGAACAAAAGAACAAGCAATCCCAAACACCCTCTTAGCATGTATCATGTGAGTTCTTGTCTTGGAAATGCTTATTACTTAAATAAATATGTCTAATTTCAATTGTTTTAATCACATCAAATCGGTTTCATGTGAATGTGATGCATGTTGTTGTAATGTTTACAAAAGCATTGATCTCATAACTCATACTCATACCAATGTTTGGAATGTAAAGATTAACCATTCACTCATTTGAAACAGTTCTTTGAAATGAAATTATCATGTGATTTTAGTTATTTTCAACTCCATCATAAGATACAAAGTCAAACACAAATATATCATAATTAACCAAAACACAACCTTAGAAAACAACATTTCATAATCTGTGTGGGAAGATAGGGAGATGAATGATTTGGGAGATGATGGCGAGGATGAAAGATGAAGGGTAAAATATAAATGTGTTATAAAAGTATAAATATATATAGACTAAAATACCCTCGACTACAAAACAAAAATCAGACTTTGACTTTGTCAAAGGACTAATCTGGCATTTAAAGGCCATGTTTTGGACCTGTGGCGATGAAAAGGCTGAGTTTTGTCCCATCATGATGGACCTTGCTAAGTTTAGGGACTAACGGTGTATTTTAGTCTTATTTTTATTATTAAATAATGATTATTTTTTTAAAATATTATTTAATTAATTATTTTGTTATTATTGTGACTTCTTTTATCATTTATTTTCTTACAAGTAAGAGTTAACTAATTATACTTTTTTATTTTACATAATATATTAATTAATATCATAAGCTTGAGGAGTACATATTCACGAAATTTATTTTGTCGGCCAAGATATGAGTATTCTCATGTAGATGCAACATCTCTTGGAATTTAAAACATATTTTCCATCTAATATTTAACATATAATCACAGGTAACGCAACGGAAGACGAGATCAAGTATAAGGGTGTTCATCAGTTTGGTTATCGGGTTGTTTGGTTTATTTGGTTAAAAAAATTTTTGGGTAAAACAAAAAACCGAACCGAGATACGTTGGACCATTTGAAATCGTTGGACGATTTGGTCCCGTAACATACCGGTTAAGATTACCAAAAGAACGGCGGCATTCACGACACATTTCATGTGTCGGCGATGAAATGCCTAGCCAACACGTGGAACTTCGTGTACCACTAGGCGAGATAATAAGTTGGCGAATCTAGTCGAAAACCATTTGACCGATTAATCTCTTTCATCATTAAATCGAGAGCTTTATTTGAAACGAAACCCGTATTAAATCAAGAGCTTCATTTAAAACACACGAAAGGAAAGAAAAACAAATATTGGATATGAGGTGTGCATACAAATCTCGGACTATAAAAATTATTAATGTAAAAGACTTACTATTTTGACAACAATGTTCAAAGTTTCTTGTAGTTTTTCGAGTATGACATCCGGTTGGCGTCCTCGGTTCCGTTAAAATATGACATTTTTTGTAGACAACGAAAAATGATCGCATGATTTAAAAAAAAAAAAAAAAAAAAAAAAAAAAAACCCTTAAATTTTATACTTATAACTATTAGTCTAAAAAAGGATTACGAATGGACTAAAATCAATAACGTAGCTATGAAATTTTGCTAAGAAAAATATAATCTATTGAAGTAACGTATTATATGCGACGATTTTTGATAATAAAATTAAACAACTAAGGCAATATCAGGTATACACACTTTCAATATACCTACTTTTTGTAATTTCTAGGTAGTGGCTTTTGTTTAAATCCTACATTTGAGTTGTTAAATTGTTATTTCCAAAACTAATTTAAGTCAAAGTGTGTATTTTAAGTTAAAGTGAGTATGAAACTAATGACCCTTTTAAATGCATTCTTATTCTGTATTAAATTCTTATTCTATAAAATGACCGTCTATGTTCACAGTTTTTTCAAATTCCAGAACCAAAGTGATATTTAAAAATGATTTTACTGTGAGCATTAGAAGTTAAGTAGAAAGTTAAAAAAATTTGCTCTTCTTTCAACTGTATAGTATTTGCACGTCGGCATGGCTGGTTGCAGCATTGAAGATGGACATGATCATCTTTACAAGTTATTATTGATTGGGGATTCATGTGCAGGCAAATCGAGCTTGCTCTCAAGATTCACGAGAGGGGAGTTTAGGCCCGACCATAATCCCACGACTACAAACAACGTTGTTGCTAGAGACGTATATGTGGATGGCAAGATCATTAAGGCTCAAATTGTGGATATTGCAGGTAATCACAAATACCGTGATTTTAGTACCGACGTTCAAATGCAAAATGTGGTGGGAGCTCTCATTGTGTATGATGTTACAAGGTGTTCCACCTTTGAAGATGTTGAAAGGTGGTTTAGGGAGTTAAAGATTTCAAATGGTGAAATTGAGGTCACGCTGATTGGAAATAAAACCGATCTAGTGAAAGACTCGGTGACTACTTATGCCGAGGCTGGAAGTCATTTGCAGAAAGAATATCAGTCAATCTCACTGAAACATCAGCCAAGGATGGTATAAATGTTGAAAAGGTCTTTGCTGAACTGATCGCTAGGATCTTCAGAAAGGCTATCCAGACCGATACCATGGGTGCAAGCGATGCACATGCATCTTCCTTTTCTTCTGAAGGTAAGAGAATCATGACTTTTGTTAGATTGCTGATACCCATTTTACAAAGTTGATTGGTAGGCTTATTTGAATGGCAGCTCGGATGTCAAGATTAACAGGAAAAACGAGCCAGCCCATTACATGTTGAAGATTGAGTGTTTTTCTCTTCTTTGTCAAGCTGGAACTGAGAAATTTGAATCTGCTGTTTTTGAAGCTAGTGGTTACAAATGGTCAGCTTTCTGTTATCGTTGTCTTGTGGAAATGAAGTTTGTTTGAACCATGTAACTTTAGTACGGATTTTTATGTCTACTATATATGAGAGCTAATTTCCAAATTTTAAAACTTTTAGGATGCTTGAATTGTATCCATATGGAAATGAGGAGGAAAATGCTGGCAGCAACATTTCGATATACCTGACAATTTGTGATACCAATAGTCTCCCAAAGGGGTGGGAGGTGTGCGCTGATTGTAAATTTTTTGTCTATGATCATCTACGTGACAATTATATAATTTTTCAAGGTAAAGTATTCTTAGCATTGATTAACATGGCTCATTCTGTGTTGTGTGTGTAATTATAAGGAAAAGTGCAAAGGCTAATGTTAATTTGTAGAGTTTTCTTTGAACTGCAAACTAGCATGCGCACACACAATTTCATGTTACTATTTAACAAGTCATGCATTAGTAAAAAGTAAAGCATATGTCCTCAAGTATATATTTCCGTATAATATCATCCATCTATGCAGTTTTCTCGTTGTTTTATACATAACTACCTAACCCTTAATGCCCGTGTCTGTGTTTATATGTTTTCTAGATATTGACGGGAAGAGGACAAGATTTTCTGAGAAGCAACTCAAATGGGGTTTTACTAAACTAATATCACTTAATTCTTTTCGCGATTCTGGTAATGGTTGCCTCTATCATGATTCTTGTGTGTTTGGAGCTGAGGCTTTTGTGGTTCCAAAGTACGCAGAAAAAGATCAGTGCTTATCTATGATAAAACCATCGGTGGTTATGAGTACTCACATTTGGACAATCGAAAACTTTTCAGCTATAACTGATCAGCATGAACTGTTATCTGATCACTTCAAAGCTGGCAAAGTCAAGTGGTACGCTAGCATCTACTTTATTAACATCCATATGGAATTCAATTAGATGGTACTTCCTTTTTATCATTCTATAATGGAAGTCCGGAATATAATGCGTTCTTGTTGACTCCAGGAAATTATCTCTCTTTCCTAAAGGAAACAATATAGGAAAAGGCACATATCTATCTATCTTTCTTCAAGTGCATGATTCTGGATCGCTTACGAACGGGAGGAGAATTTACGCAAAATACAAGATTCGGGTTAAACAACAATGTGGCGGTGCTGATGCAGAAAGAGGTAAAATACATATATATATGATCTATCTGATCACTTTAAAATTGATATCTCTCATCAAAATGTAGTCTTTTATGATGATTAACATTTCTGGTTCCATGATTCAGCTAGTGATTGGGGTTATGAAAAATTCATGTTGTTAAGTGAACTTGAAGATGCAGAAATGGGCTTCCGGTTGCAAGACGTTCTTATTTTTGAAGCAGAGATTTTAGTTGTTGGCATGCTAAAAGATTTTAATTGAAACACTTGATGTTTTTCTTTAATCGTAGCTTTGATTGAGATCTGTGTATTCACTGGGTATTTGATTTCCAGCTAGCTCATACTATTATACCTATCTAAGTATTGGAGTTACATGTCTCGGTTACTCAAATAGCTCTTTTTATGCTCTGTTTTGCAAGTCATCCTGTTTTGGTGATTGTACTTCGCTAGACGGTTGAGTTTGTGATAATAATCTATGTTTCTTCTTTAAATATACATCTGTGTAGTACTAATCGATAGATAGGGTCTCACTAAAGATTGCTCCTTCCGAAGATTAAAATAGTTAACAAAATGATATATTTTGAAACCAATTGGGGACTTAGTGCATTGATCTGAAAAAAATATAGGTACTGCAAAAGTTTGAATACTTGTTAGAAAATTTATTGAAATAGTTATAATACTTGTTAGATTTTTTTTGTAAGTAGTGATAAAATAGTTGTACGTTGAATATGTGTCTTAAGAGTATAATTATGTAAATATGTAAATATCAGTGACTTAATCGGAAGCAGATTAAGAATTTTTTCCAATTAAGTCAAAACAAAACGGCGCCTTAAAGCACTACTCTATGGCATTAAGTTATAGATCCAAGCTGTTTTGAGACCCTTTCAAATAGATATTTTTGCAATTTTGTCGATGTTAGAGTCAACCAACCAGACCCTAACTAGATTTGACTATTTCTTGCAGAGTTCTATTAATTTAATCACAACTTTTTAATGAATAAAAATTTTAACTTATGGAACTAGAAAAATTGATTTGATGAAAGCGGGTTCACTACAAGAAAAAGTGCTTTTAGTGACGAACAATTTTTGACGACCCATATTCTCGTCACTAATTGCACCATTTAGTGACGAAATAAATACTCGTCATAATTTGTCGTCACAAGCTAAAATTTTGTGACGAAACTCAGAGTTCGTCATTAACCTTGTCACAAAATTGTGTGATAGATAGTTTCAATTTAAATTAGTCACATAAGTTGATGACGACATAAAAGTTGTCACGAAAATCAACTTATTAGTGACAAAAATGTTCGTCATTAAGTAAAATATTTTTAACATGTTTGAGTAGCAAATCTTATATAATCACATTTAAATATTTCATTGAGCTAGTATTTACAAGTCATTTTACGAGTCACTTTTTTTTGATAAAAAAAATAGTCAACACAAAAAACAACACTTATAAAAATACAAGTCATTTTATTTTTACAAGTCATTTTATTTTTGAATACACAAAAAACCCAGACACCTTTTATAACCAAACGAACAGTCTTCTTCTTTTTATACACAAAATACTACTCCGGTTAATGTTTGAACTGCAACCTTGGGATTTGGACCCATGACCATATGACTAAAACCAACCAGTTGACCAATCTAGGTAGGTGTATTTCAGCGAGACATTCATTAGTATGTATAGTATTCACATATATTGACACTGGAAAAAGAGGCTAGATGTAGGAATGGAAATCAAGATCTTTATAGTAAAACTCTCTAGTTTATCTGATCAGCTAGGAGTTATGTTAACACTATATATTGACACTGGAAAAAGAGGCTAGATGTAGGAATGGAACTCAAGATCTTTATAGTAAAACTCTCTAGTTTATCTGATCAACTAGGAGTTATCTGATAAGTGTTTCCTGTCCATATTTTGTAAGGCATATTGCTGTTTTCCTCTCATAGTTGTTTTGTTTTGCAGTGATGATTGATTTCGTGGCGTAAGGGGGGCAACATGACTTTACAACATTGAGTTGAGCATACTGGAAAGACACTTTTCTTTTCTCATAGATGTGTTTTGTTTACATTAGACGGTTTATACATGTAATGAAGATGTACCTTGTATGATTTATGATGTATACGTGAAATCATGCGGAATGACATTAATGCTATTGTATACATTACCTGTTTGATACATTCATTTTGAAATAGCAAATTGAATTATTATATGTGCGCGCAAAATATTGTATCTATGGCTAATGATTATTAGCCTCATATATTTTCACAAAATAGTGACGACATATCTTGTCACCGTAATGTTACATTGTGACGACCTTTTATGGTCAATCGTACCAAAATTATTGACGACTTATAGTCTGTTAGTGACAAATTTTGTGACGAAAGATGTAAATCAAAATTTTATTGACAACTCGATTTTGTCACATATTAATTGTTGGTTTTATGGATATAAATTAGTAGGCGTGAGTTAGGATCGAACTCGAGACTATGGGATTGCACACTTTACGTATGAGAATTTAAAGTTAATAATTAAATATAAATGTTGTATTTATTTATTTATTAAGCGAAATAACTAACTTTATGTATGAGAGTTTAAAGTTAATAATTAAATATAAATGTTGGACGTTAAGTAATTAATGTAATGGACTAACAGGCGTTAAAGGTATTTGGAAAAGGACTAGATTGCAAAGTTTGGAAGTTTCGGAATCCCTTGGGGATGTGTTGGACCGATCGGCCAAGGAAAAGGAAAAAAGCCAAAACTTGTTCACCAAGTTTGCTTGGGTATATAAACAAGGCTTAGGGTCTTGTTTTGCATCTCTTGTATTCACAAGCTAAACCCTAAATTGTTTGTGTGTGTTTTGCTCTCCAAAACCGGTCGACACCCTATAGGGTCGATCCAAGTCTTTTCCACAAAACCAAGTTATTTGTTTTATAAAAACTAGCATTACTTTAATTCGGTTTAATGCGTGTGTACAAGAACATAGTAATAACACACTATTGTTATTATCTTGGATTGAATTACAAAGCGGTGAGGGTAATTCATATAATCCTAACTAAATCAAATTAGGGTTCATCCGTTGCTA
The DNA here is from genome assembly GCA_022545495.1 of Chrysanthemum lavandulifolium. Classification (NCBI taxonomy): domain Eukaryota; kingdom Viridiplantae; phylum Streptophyta; class Magnoliopsida; order Asterales; family Asteraceae; genus Chrysanthemum; species Chrysanthemum lavandulifolium. The sequence goes on along the minus strand of CM040239.1, from coordinate 65,208,167 downwards.
GTTTGTGGATTTGATTCTTGTTCGGCTAGAATCAACAAAGTGCGCATATTCTTTATGTTAATTAATTATTCGTTAATACATCCTAACGCTTCGCAATATTACTTTGATGTTTTGTGATTATTTATTTGAATGTCTTGATATATAATTCCAACGGTGGCATCACGAGTCATTGGTTTTAATGAGTAATTAATTACATAAGCGTAATAAAACAAATACTTGTATGTTGTTTGCTATGTTTATCTAGGGTTTATGCTTAATTTATGTTTTGGTCGATTTTTTTTTTAAAATTGGGCGTACCATTTTTTTAAAGTCGACATATACATATTTTTAGGGTTTTGAAAATTGTTTGCTAACCTTATTAAAACCTAGAATTAATATTGATTACGTGATTAATTCATGAATAATTTGTTATGTGTCATGGAATTTTTATATGCGATCTTGTGACTTACTTGTATAAATTGTTATGATATCCATGATTATACATGCATGTTAGTCATGGATAAGTTGCTGATATATTGTTTAATTGTTGAGACATATTTGTTTCGATAAATCTTGAATTGGGAAGACTCAATTATATATATTAATGAATCAATTATGTGCAATTTGGTATAAATTAATTAAGGGTTTACATAATCGATTCATCGATGTATGTGGCTCACTTTCTATTGTTGGGTGAAAACCTAAATTAATATATACATTAATTTAACCTAGATATTGATTATTAATAGGATTTTATCGAATAAGTTGCATGTGGCTACTTGTTTACGTATAAATTGTTTATTATGTGCGCATTGTTTTTAGTAGTTTATTTTTATTTGTTACTTGTTTGTTTATTATGTTAGGCGGTTTTAAGCAAAGGGTAATTTTGAATAGAAAAATAATACGGACTAAACAATGGCGAAATTTATTGTTTTGGAAGAGTTAAGTTGTCAAAATAGTTTAATTGATTGGTGACTTTGGTACAATGGTGAGCAGCTCACCCATTCGAATGAACTATAAAGGGGTTAATTAAGAAGTGCATGCAGTCTTTGAATGGATGTCTAAGGTTATGCGTTTGCGCTTACAGTCCTCGCCCTCTGTAAGTTCGAATGGAGCTACTTAGTAAGCCATATAATGTACAAGCTCATCTTAAGGCGAATTAGTTTTAATTCCATGCGCCGCCGGTGGTAATTATCCGAAACACTAAGTGTTTACACTTATGCAAAAGTGCGGTATAATGGATGATAATTAATACTAAATTCCTTGATTGGTGAACCCAATACCTCAATCAAAACTTTGATAATTTGATCTTTATGAATTGGTAATAAAAGTTTTTATTAAATTTATGCTACAAGATGAATGCATGACATCTTTGTACATATTTGATTTGACCACATAAAATCAAAACTAGTACCCTTTTAAAATTAAGAATATGCCATCTAATTAAAAGGAACACTTGAAGTTGCAATTTACGTCATGGCGGTACTTGGCGAGATTGTGATGGAGAGGTAAATCTCTATGTAAAGTCGGACCTTACATGGACATATTTGCGAGTTCTTTAAGTTAGACACTTAAGTTGAGTAGGAAGTGAGACACGGACTCAATGGCATAAGATGGGATGAAACATGTTTATATTTGCAATAGCGTTGGAAAATATAAATCCCATAATGATCTAGGAGTTGGAAATTGTTTGCCAATTAATGTTCGATGATTACCTTATTATATCGTTTGTTGCTAGCGGATCAAGCGATGTAATGAACCTATGATAATTTGGATCCTAGTTTTCGAGAAAATTATATGGTTATATGTTTATATTACCGTTGGGTATATTTATTTTCTTGAAAAGTGTATTATCGAAAATACTAATACTTGAACTTTTTACGTAGAAATGGCTCAAAACACCGATAACACTAACATTGCTCTAAATTCTGCGTTCAAAAGCTTTTTGATCGAGAAAAGTTGATTGGCTCTAAAATTTCAATGATTGGCACCGCTCTTTGAGAATTGTCGTAGAGTTCTTGACCGTATGAAATATCTTTATGAACCTTGCCTCTTGAACCAAGCGGTCTGAAGCTACTCAAGCTCAAAGGACGAGTGGAAACCGGAGTATAAGCGTCATAATGATGTGGCTTGTCTTATGTTGGGAACAATGGAATCGCTCTTCAAAAGCGGTTCGAACATTATTTCCCATATAATATGCTCAATGAACTTGAACTATGTTTGAGAAACCGGTGCCGTCGAGATTTATGACTTGACCGACGCGTTACGGTGTGGCGGGGAGAGGTAAACCCGTAAGTGCTCATGTCTTTGAAATGAAAGGTTACATGGACCACTAAAAGCACTTGGCAAAACTTATGATGATGACATGGTCGTGAATCGATTAATCGATCCCTTAACAAGGATTTTAATGGTTTTGTCGAAATTTCAATATGCTGCTGCGTGGGAAGGCGATTCTTGACCTACACGCATTGCTCATTGATTATGAGAAAGGGTTGCCTCAAAGGTTCCTACCGCCCGGTACTTGCTATTCGGTGGAAGAATTAATAAGCCAAAACCGCGTGCGAACAACAAGAAGGGAAGGGTAAGGGAAAGGTTGACAAAAGCAAACGGTGATGGCCTATCAACCTCAACCCAAGAAGAACCCTACTCCTAGGAAGGATAATCCTAAAAGGATCAAGCATGCCACCACTTGTAGGCGTTGGGCATTGGAAGAAAGCGTGCTCTCTATCTTGATGAATTGCGGGCAAATAAGATGAAGTATGAAGGGTGCGGTAGCGGTACTTGAGTAATTTATTGTCATTGAATTATTTACTCTAAATCATAATAATTCTGGGTATATGATACGGTGTGGTATTCACATTTGTAATACAACTGCGGGGTTTAGAGTGGAAAGGAAGCTTGCCTATGGGGAGCAATATCTGCACGTGGGAAATGGCGCACATGCATTTGTTGAAGCCATAGGAGCGTTTAGTTTAGTATTGCCTTGGGCTTAGTCTTATTATTGAACAATTGTCATTCGCACCTTCTATAATTAGAGGTGTTGTTTCCTTTCGGTTTTGTTGGATGATGGTTTTACTCATACTATTTCACATAATGGAATTGATGTTTCTTTAAATGGTGTATTTTATTTTAAAGCAATTCTTGTGAATGGTGTGTTTGAAATTGATATGATTGGAAATGAATCTAACAATAATAATAATTCAATGTTTAGCATTAACAAGAAGATAAAGTTAGACTTGAATTCTTCTTATCTTTGGCATTGTAGACTTGCTCATATAGGCAAGGCTCGCATGCATAATTTGCAACAAGAAGGGCTTTTGCAAAATATCAATGATGAATCATTTGATAAATGTGAGTCATGCATATCGGGAAGATGACTAAGAAACCTTTTCATAGCAATATGGAGGGCTTCGATCTACTTGGTCTTATTCATCTTGATGTGTGTGGACCACTTAGACATGTGTCAAGAGAGGTGCTAGCTACTTCTTAACCTTCTTGATGATTTCGGCCGTTATGGTTATGTTTATTTATAAGCATAAACATGAGGTGTTTGAAACATTTAAGGTTTTCAAAGTGAAGTAGAGCGCAATTGGGAAAGAAGATTAAAGCTCTTGATCCGATAGAGGAGGCGAGTATCTAAGCCAAGAGTTTAAAGATTACTTAGGCGAGAATGGAATTGTCAGAATCTCACTTCTCCATATACTCCACAACAAAATGGTGTATCGAGAGAAGAAATCGTACATTGTTGGACATGATACGATCTATGTTTAATCTTACCACTCTACCTTTATCCTTTTGGGATTATGCTTTAGAATCTGTTGTTCGTATTCTAAATATGGTTCCCACAAAGAAGGTTGATAAGACACCATATGAAATATGGCATGGTAAAGCTCTAACTTTGTCTTATTTAAAGGTGCGGGGTTGCGAGGCGTATGTTAGGCGTGACTCGTGAGATAAACTCCAACAAAGATCGTAAAGTGTATCTTCGTAGGATACCCTAAGGAAACTATGGGTTACTACTTTTACTATCAGCGAGAATAAAGTAATTGTTGCTAGGTATGGAGATTTTCTTGAAAGAGATCTCGTATCTCAAGAATTCGATGGGAGAGTTTATGATCCGGAAGATGATCATGAAGATGCATTACCTTACGAAAACACTAACGTACTTCGGTAGAACACGATAGTGCGGGTCCTCCACGAAGTTGAAGTGATTCCGTTAAGTAGATCCGTAAGGAATATCGTGCACTGACGTCTATGTCTTAACGTAGAGGTTGAGGAAACTATGTTAGGAGATCTTGGAGAGCCTACTAGTTATAAAGCTGCCATGGCAAGTCGACAAGGCTAAATGGCGGTTGCAATGAATGAAATGCAATCCATGAGAGAAAATGAAGTGCAGGTGAGGTTGACTTACCTCCAAGCGCCTCGGTGGTTGGGAGTAAGTGGCTCTATAAGATTAAGGCCGACATGGATGGCAATGTACCGTCTATAAAGCTCGTCTAGTTGCGCAAGGTTTTACTCAAACTTATGGCATTGATTACGAGGAGACCTTTTCTCTGTAGCGGACATTAGAGCTATTAGAATTCTCATAGCTATAGCGACATACTATGACTATGAGATATGGCAAATGGATGTCAAAACCGCCTTCTTAAATGGTCGCTTAGATGAAGACATCTATATGAAGCAACTTTGAGGGGTTCGTGAATCCACAATTTCAAACCGTGTATGCAAACTTCAAAGGTCCATTTATGGATTGAAGCAAGCATCAAGGCAATGGAATAAAAGATTTGATGAAGAAATCAAAAGGTATGGATTTGTTCAAAATCTTGATGAGCCATGTGTATATCACAAAGTTAGTGGGAGTGATGTAATTTTCCTAATTCTTTATGTCGATGACATATTAATTATGGGAAAAGACATTCCAAGCATGCAAAATGTTAAGGCATATCTTGGGAAGTGTTTTTCCATGAAGGATTTAGGAGAAGCTGCATACATTCAGGAATAAAGATCTACCGAGATAGGTCAAAGCGGTTAATTGGTTTAAGTCAAAGCGCTTACATTGATAAAATATTGAAGAGATTCAATATGCAAAATTCCAAGAAAGGATATTTGCCGATGGAAGTAAAGCATGGCTTATGTAGCGATATGTGTGCTTGACACTGCTTGAGGTGGCACGCATGCGAAAGTTCCTTATGCTTGGTGTAGGATCTATTATGTATCTTTGTGAGATGCACAAGGCCGGATGTGGCGTTCGCTCAAAACATGACCGATCGATATCAACGAATCCGGGTGAACTTCTTTGGATTCTTTGTTAAGCATATTCTAAAGTATCTCGAAATACTAAAGATATGTTTTTAGTGTATGGTGGAAATCCGGACACGAGCTTGGTGTTACTGAGTTCTTGTGATGCGTCTGGCGATGTGATAAAGATGATCTGAAGTCTCGGACGGGTTATGTCTTTGTCATCAATGGAGGAGCGATTATTGGAAGAGCAAGAAGCGATCGATGCGATGTCTGCGACGAAGCGAATACATAGCTGCCGGAAGGCTGCGATGGAGGTGTTTGGATTAGGAAATTCATTTCGGGGCTTGGTGTTATGCCTTGATTGAATCGCCTATTGATATGTATTGTGACAATTCTTTGCAATCATATTTGCCAATGAACACAGGTCATGAAGGGCACGGACATTTTCTCTGAAGTATCACTATGTTCGGGAACAAGTCCGGAAGGTGAAATAAATCTCGAAAGTTCACGAGATGATAACTTAGTGATCCGTTCACTAAGGCTTTAGCTAAAGACAAGCTTGTAGGACTTGCCAATGGAATTGGACTTCGTTTAGCTAAAAGTTTCATGCATAAGCGTGATTAGTATTTGGATAAAGGATATTGTAAAACATTTATTATTTTAATGAAATAAAGTTTGGATTATGTTTATTTTCATTTATAATATTGTTGTCCTATATTTGCATGTTTAATCCGTGAATAACTAAGTTATTCTAAATGTCCGTTGTCGATTAATGATATGGGAGTATCATTAAACTAAGACAAATCGAGAGATGTGGTAGAATATACTTGAAAGTATATTGATGAGAATGCATACCAATTTCGGATGATATTCAATGAATTGAATATAGGACTTATCCCAACTACATAATTTACTTTGTGGATATTGTTATAAGTAAATTATGAATAGTTATCCTCGGACTTGAGATACCGGATAAGTGTCATGAATGTAGTGCATTTACGTGGAGCAACTTAACGCTATCGTGGCGGTAGTCATAAGGGTTGTTTTCGAAATGTTACAAAGTTTGTGGGTTATTCTTGTAGTCAAAATAGAATTTGTTCCTTCAAATTTATTTGGAGTTTAATCTTCTTGGGCCCTCGTAGGGTTGACAAGATGTTTGTCTTGCCGCACCCAAATCTCCCTAAATATGTTTAGATGATTCGGTAATCTTGGTCAATCACTTACAAACGAAAGCAGAATAGTTATATAAAGAATGACTTAATTCCATATCTTTATTTAACGTGGTATTAGAAACAAAGGATAATAATAATGAGAAATCATTAAAGGTTTTCCGGAGCCTTGCTCGAGTTGTACTAGAGGCATCGAAGTGTTGCTAGGCAGCTAACGAATGTGATCACTCTATTAAGATATATCAGTGGGGCTGTTGGTTTTATGGATATAAATTAGTAGGCGTGAGTTAGGATCGAACTTCGAGACTATGGGATTGCACACTTTACGTATGAGAATTTAAAGTTAATAATTAAATATAAATGTTGTATTTATTTATTTATTAAACGAAATAACTAACGGACGTTAAGTAATTAATGTAATGGACTAACGGGCGTTAAAGGTATTTGGAAAAGGACTAGATTGCAAAGTTTGGAAGTTTCCGGAATCCCTTGGGGATGTGTTGGACCGATCGGCCAAGGGAAAAGGAAAGAAAGCCAAAACTTGTTCACCAAGTTTGCTTGGGTATATAAACAAGGCTTAGGGTCTTGTTTTTGCATCTCTTGTATTCACAAGCTAAACCCTAAATTGTTTGTGTGTGTTTTGCTCTCCAAAACCGGTCGACACCCTATAGGGTCGATCCAAGTCTTTCCACAAAACCAAGTTATTTGTTTTATAAAAACTAGCATTACTTTAATTCGGTTTAATGCGTGTGTACAAGAACATAGTAATAACACACTATTGTTATTATCTTGGATTGAATTACAAAGCGGTGAGGGTAATTCATATAATCCTAACTAAATCAAATTAGGGTTCATCCGTTGCTAGTTTGTGGATTTGATTCTTGTTCGATAGAGGCTAGAATCAACAAAGGTAACTTTTCGCATATTCTTTATGTTAATTAATTATTCGTTAATACATCCTAAACGCTTCCATAATATTACTTTGATGTTTTGTGATTATTTATTTGAATGTCTTGATATATAATTCCAACACATATGCCGATATTTCTTGCCAATACCAAAATTCCATGCCAATTTGCCATGCCAATTGATAGGGGTGGTGTATGCCGATGCCAAAAGTCGGTACCGATGTCCTATGCCAATGACCCCATCACCCTTGGGGTATAACAATCAAAGCTTACTTGGATAATTCGTGAATCGTGTAAAAGTTCAATTTTCTAATACAATATTTATACCCTATTAATTGTCTTGGGTTACAAGAAATTTTGTAAAAGTGATAATGCAAGAATGAACACTCAAAATTTATGCAAAAGAAAAAGAGCAAAACATCAAAAATTTGTTTTATTTGTTGTTGATATGAATATCTTCATATGAAAGACCAAATTGTGTTTATATAAACACAAAGTGAAAAGTCACAACTTTTAGTAAATGGTCACACTCTTTGATAATAACCACCATATGTTGTGTTGGAAAACAAACTAACGTTTACGAGTGTGTGGGCTCCGCACCATCTAACCCGTATTACGGTTTAACTTGAAATCCTTTTGGTTTTCAAGTAAATAACAATTGCATAAAATGAATGATGACACTAAAATCACCAATAGTTCAAGTCAAGGACAACTTCAAAATATCAAAGACAACTTGAAGATAGTCTTACTAGCTGATGCGGTGTCAGCTTAGTAAGTATAAGAAGGAGAAGCTAAGGATAAAGAATCATCAGGGATTGACAATACTCTAATGATTCTATCTACTCGTTGGTCAACCATGAGGGTAACTCAAAGTATCTCTAAGATATGTGAGAGGGACTTTTTCAAGAAAACAAAAGAGCGGAAGAAAGTACAACCTTTAAAAGTTAAGACATATACGAGTTGGTAAAAAAAATGTGTAAGCAGTTGACAACATTATTCACAAAAAGTATGGTTGGTTGGTTTCTAAAAATTGAAGCATTAAATAGAAGATGTCTTGGTTCATTGAATGTTTGACACGTCTCAACAACACACAAATGAGTGGAGTGACATCCTCGTACATCTACCTATATAAAGAGAATGATGGTCAAAGTAAATGTCATTTTTTTCACATTTAATATCGCATTCTAAAGGAGCATTTACTTTCAACCTAAACTTGCGGTGAGTCCCCACATCCAATCGAGACCTAAGAGTTCACTTACAAACTATAACATTTATTTTAGTTTGTATGATGAGAGAGCAACTAACCCTATTGTCATTCAATAGAGTGTTTATTCCGTAAGACAATTTGTAATTCTTTTGATTCAACTGTGATAAGAATTACACATTGAAAAGTATATCACGTGTTTGTTTTTAAACTATTTATATCTTAAAAAACAGTTAAGTATATAAAACAAGTTAATAGTGAATCTATGACTGAAAAGATAGAAGTAAAACACACTGATTAATTTTCAACATAATATTCTTTATTAGATATAAATCAAACAAGAATACATTACCCAAGTACTTGCGGAATAGTACTTGGGATTGAAATGACAAAGGTTGGTGACTCCTCTCGAAGCTCAGGCTAAGTCTGAGCACAACTACAAGTACCCACTGAGCTATCTCAAGGATTAAGTTGTATTTGGGGGAGTGAAAGATGGCTTGCGCGTGTGTGTGTTTTTACGATTCACAAGCTTAATCTTTCACTCCATCTCTTATGCTATTTATACAAGTATGAGTTTAACTCTTTCCTAAGTGACAAGCGACAACTTGCGAAGACAAAATACTAATGTATTTTGTCTCATTCTAAAGACTATTTTAGGTAAGAGACAAGGCGCTTTCCAAAGGTCGTTGATGACACCGAGCACGATCTTTGCCATTCGGGAAAGTTGACTTTGGTTGATAAGGACTTCGTCTTATTTGATTCAAACTTATCCGCCTTATCCCGCTCATTCTTGATCTTCACATCCTTGGTCTTCTACTTGGTTTGTCTTCAATGTAAGTAGTTGGAGAGGAATATTAGGGATTCGGTGAGTTATTGTCATCACCTTTGAATCCACCATCTTCTTCTTGACTCGGTCTTCACCCTTTAAGTTCCGCCTTCGAGTGGAGAGACTTCTTCTTAGCCTCATCTTGAGTATCTGAAGATGGCTCCTTGGGACTATGCACTCAATGACTGTTAGTGTTTAGCGGTATAAACACTTAGGTTATTTTCTATTCAAATCCTAGATTAAGGGTTTGGGTATTTCTTGAACCCATGATCTCCCCTATTTGGATATACAAATAGCCTAAGTGTTTGATCGGTGTAAGTGAGCAATTGGCTTCTTCTTACTTGAATGTACTAATGAACATAATAAGGAACACTGAATATTTTAACAAAACATAAATCATTTATTGATCAATTACATGGTTCCTATCACTGTAAGTGAGCAATTGGCTTCTTCTTACACTGAATGTACTAATGAACATAATAAGGAACACTGAATATTTTAACAAAACATACATCGTTTATTGATCAATTACATGGTTCCTATCACTAGTACAAAAGATAAAGGATAATGATGTCATTTAAGATGGATCCCCAGTGCTTCAAGCTTGACCTTCTTTGTGATCGGTGTTTCTTTGTCGGTGCTCATTTATCTTGGCGTTTAAGTCGGCCAGAGAACACGATGTTCTTTGGAGTCCTAATTTGAGATGCCACTGATATGTAGCTTAGCATTGCAGCCACACCTGCCTGATCAATGTCGCTCCACCTTTGAAATTTGGGTTTCCATAGACATCAATGTAAAATAGCCCTCTTTTAGGCTTTTTAATCACCGAGACAGTTCACGAACTTTACACCTTGAGACTCCTGTTGCATTTGAGTCCGAGCACTTTGATCTCGGTGGAACTCAACCCTCTTTTGCCCTGTGATGACCGAGGTTGAGATCCTTGTGGTGCGATTAAGGCGGTGAATCCCAGTTGTGCTAGTGTATCTCGGTCTTTCATACCTTTTCTTGAGCATCTTCATCGACTCCTTAACCACCGCATTACCTTCTTTTCAATTAATGGACCAAGTTCATCGAGTTCATTGATCCCAAAGTCGATGAATTTTAGTGGATCATGAACCTCGAAGTGTCTTTATCATCCCCCACAGACGTTCATTGTCGATGGTTTAGACTTGGGATGATTCGACATCGATGATCTTCTCGGTGACCTTACGCTTGTCATTGTCGATTGTAATGGTCAATTTTGCTTTCCTTATGGTGCATATTTCTTGTTCTTTTGTTTTTCATTTCGACCATCTTAGCGACTGAGCATCCTTAAACTTTTGTCTGCTGACCATACGAAGCTTCTTTGGATCAATTCCTAAATTCTCGACTTCCTCATAACAACTCTCTTCTTTGCTCTTCCTTTCCTCCTCAGCAAGTTTCTTCTTCCTTTCTTCTTTTGCAAGATAGGCACTTAGTTGTGGTGGTGTGAGCAGGTATTCAGGTGTTTGCATTATGCCTTTTCCTTTGTCCTGGCCTGAGGAAGATGATGATGCTACCAGTGGTGGTGGTGTTGTTGTGATGGGTGTAACTGTCATAGCCATTATTGTTGTTGTTGATGATAAGGGTGGGATTGATGAAATTGATGCAGTTGGGATGGTGGTGTTGGCTCCCCTCGGTGTGAGAGGAAGTCTCTTGGTGGTCTTCTTCCCTCAATTGTTGCGGCAACTTGGTGAGAGCAAGAGTTGCACCGACCTTGGGGAGTTTGGGTGGCTTGACCTTTGAAGGCTTGGTAGATTTCGGTGACCATAGCCTTGATATCGATGTATCCTTTTGAAGACCGGTGACCTTTGTTTCCAGTTAGCTTGAGAAAGTTCCAAAGCGGGTCATGCGTGGCCCAAGATTCAAGCCATTGATGAGGAAGCCTTAGCTAAATTGGTCACTGAGCATCCAAAGAGCCTAGTGTTGCTGAAGAGGCGAATCGAAGATTTAAGACCACGAACATTGGCAAACTTTAGTATAGTGATCGATTCGGTGAGGTCGAGGAATTCTTCAAGTAAGCCTCGGTAGCCTCCGGCACTTTTGAGTTGAGTCTTGGGTCTTCTTTGACCGAGTCCACGATTTCATCAATTTTTGTTCCACAACCACGAAGATGTTTGAGAAACTTAGCGGTTATCATCCAATCTATGAAGCTGCTCATACATAATATATCTATGCTCATCATTGTTAGCATTGAAAGTGAGCACATCGGATTTTAGATCAGCATAACTTACAGCAGCTTTAGTATGTTGATCCCACAGTGTGTCAGTGACCATAAAATATATCTTTCTTGAAGCTTTGGTGATCCACATAACTAGCTGTGTTTTAGTGATTGGAAGAATATTATCAAACTAGCTGAATTCATCAAAACTGGATGAAGAGGAGTCAGAGTCATTGGCTTTAGGCTGGAAAGGTGACTCTTTAGGCACTTGTGGATCAGGCTGATGCTCTTGTTCAGGTTGAACATCAGCGTCCACTTCTTCCCCTGCTGATAGAATTTCATCTTCACTTTCAGCATCCTCTTCATCAGAAAATAGTATCTCAGTAACATCAGCCATAGTTAACAAGGTGGGGGTGATGGGTTCCGTATCGATGGGTGGTATTAATCCCTCGAGTCTTTGTCCCCTTGACCCCTCGGACAACGATGGGTGTTTCCATGTCTTCTGCGGAGTCGAGATTGGTGATGGGTTCCGTATCGGTGGGTTGTTTCTTTCCCTCCGAGTCTTTGTCCCCTTAGACCCACGAGACACGATGGGTTTTTCAGTGCCTTTAGCGGAGTCGGTGTGATGATATCCCTATCGTGAGTTGTTTAGTTCCCTCCGAGTCTTTGGGATCATTCAATATGCCCTCGACAAAGGCTCGATTGCTAATGTCATCATTGGGCGGTGGGCGCTACCCTACCGCCGGGTTGTATGTTTCCCTCGGATCTTGGGAGTAGTAGTTGGGACCAAGGCGCGATTGTGATGTATCGGTGTCCTTCGTTGTCACCGGGTGGATGATGATTGGGCTCCGGTGGGTGGCGGATCGGTCTTGGGTTTTCTTTGCCTTTTGGCGGTGTTCACAAGCCTCGGGCCACGAGACTTGGGTTTGGTCTTAGTCGATCGAGACTTCCCTTTCTCTTAGAGGAGGCAGTGCAGACACCTTTGAATCCTCGATTGTTTAAAACAATCATATGGTCCGTCAATACAATATCGGTGACTTGGGATGGGTCTTTTTGAAAATTAGATTGACTCAGGATACCAGGTATAGCACCAAATTTTTCTTCCTGAGAGTAATTGCAACCCAGTAACACTTGCAAAGCACATGAGACAAACCTAGGATACGAAATGTATTTCGTCCTAGTTTTTCTCAGTAGCTTGGTTACGAGATCACTGTAAATGATCTCCCCAATGTCAACATTGACCCCATTCATCAAACAGTATGCCATCATCAACTGAATAGAGTTAACTTGTTCAGTTGATGAGTGGTTCCCACCGAGAACTTGAATCACAAATGTGAACAGGATCTTCCAAGCCGTGGGAAATGAATTCTTGGTGACTGGGGTCTTGTCCAAAAATTTTGGATCCAAAACTATTTGTTTTAACCCATCCTTCACTGTGGAAGGTTCAGGATGGGCGACATAAACTCCTTATTGTAGTCTAACCTGTTGAGGTGCAAAAGTTTTGTAATCCGGGTGGTGATCTTTCCCCATTAAACAGACTAAACTTAATGAGATACTCCCTGAGTGGTCTTAGGTCTGTCTCATTAGTTGAGGGTGACGGGTCATAGGCCGTGGCTATAGCCCAAAACTCCCTGAGGAGGTTTTGGTACAGTATAGAGGGACACTGAACAAAGGTCGTTTTCAGTGGCCAGTTGTATAAAAATTTCATTATGTCCTTATAGGCTGGGACATTTTGTGGGTATTCAAAATTGCATATGACATTATTGGTTTTAAATTCAATGTTACTGAGATCACCTACCCACTGTGATGCAAACTGGAGAGATTGTGTTCTTGCCATTTCCATTAAAAAGTTTTAGGGTTTTGAGAAAATATCTTGACAAGAACAATCAAAGGGTTTTGAATCTCTCAAGTTGTGATGAAAACTTTGTAAAGGTTTGAGAGAAGATTTTTCGGAAAAGATTTGAAGAACACAAAGATTTCGTGGTTTGAAAGAGATTTTGATGAGTTTTGTTAGCGAAATTCTTTGTGTATGTTTTAAGGATTTTGTGAGGGTATTTATAGAGTCATGAGAGGTGTAGTTTGTGCACAAATGTGGATTTGTAAAGTCGGTTTTGAAAACATTTTGAATTTCCACATTTAATGCCACCACTCCACTACCCATGATAAAATCTCGTTTTCAAGGAAATGATTCAGGTGTACAAGTAAAAGTGCACTTTGCGGTAATAAAATATCCACATGATATTTTATGTGAGAGGAGGCATTTAATGCCAAGTGGGATGAGGTGAGTATGAGGGACCCCTGACAATAAGATACAAAGACATATATTCCTATATTTAATTGGTGTGATTTCCAACCTAGGACATTTAAGTAACTAATACTTGATGCATTTAGTTACTTATTCAATGCTCAATATCTAGAGTCAGGGTCTTTGAATGAGTCTTACTCATTCAGTGAGAGGATTGTTTATGGGTTTCGTTCAGGGAGGAGGAACCATTTCAGAGAAAACTTACTGAGATTGGTTTTTAGATAGCTGACTTTCAATGTCAAGCATTCCCAATTCACTTTCGGGTCTCCTAAAGGTAGGTTCATCCAAGGGTTTGGTGAAGATATCGACAAGTTGATATTGATGAGATGAAGTGAAGTTCTATGTCTCCTTTCATTATGTGGTCCCCGATGAAGTGATATCGATATCAATGTGCTTCGTTCTTTGATGAAGGACAGAGTTGTTGGAGATTGCAATGGCCTTGGTGTTGTCACGAAGATGGGTACCATTTTGTAATGGATGTCATCGTCATCGAGTTGACTTTTCATCCATAAAACATTGGCACTGACATCCTCTGCACCACATATAAAGCTTCAATCGAATACATAGCCACCGATTTCGCTTTTAGCACTCCAACAAACCGATTTTCCTCCAAGGAATTGACAGGACTCGAGGTACTTTTTCGTCCATGTTGCGCCCAACATAATCGAATCGGAGTAACCTTTAAGATCAAACCACGAGCACTTTGGATAATAGAGTCCAAGGCTTGGGGTTCCCTTGTGTACCGAGTATTCTTTTGGGCTGCAGTGAGGTGGGATTCTTTGGGATTGGACGATATCTTGCTATTAGACAGATCGAGAATTGTATGTCTAGTCCGGAAGCGAAGATACATTAGTGAGCCAACAATCCCTCGAAATGGGTTTGATTGGTGACTTGCCGTGAGATCAAGTCCAAGGTTGTTAGGAGGGACCATTGGTGTCTTCATCGAGGCACGATCGGATATCTCATATTTTTCAAGAGATTTGTGTATTTCTCTTGATGGAGATTCCTTTATCGGTCTGCACGATTGTAGTCCAAGGAAGTATGTGAGTTCACCCATCATGCTCATTTCAAACTTCTTTGTCATCATTTTTTAAAGCTGTTTGCAAAGAGTGTAGTTTGTTGAGCAAAGATGATGTCATCAACATATACTTGGACCAAGATCACATCTTGTTTTGTCCTATAGATAAACAATGTGTTGTCTATCTTTCCTCGACAAACTTGTTTTGAATCGGGAAGGTGAGAGTTTCATACCATGCCACAGGAGCTTGCTTTAGTCTATAAAGGGCTTTATCAAGCTTGAGACATAGTCGGGAATTCAACGCTCTCAAAGCCAGGGGTTCTTGAACACACATCTTCCTTGAGTTCACCATTTAGGAATGCACTTTTACATCCATTTGGTAAACTTTGAAGTTCATGTAGGTGGCATATGCAAGAAAGATCCGATGGCTTCCATTACGCAGCAGAGCAAATGTCTCATCATAGTCAATGCCTTCTTGTTGACCGCAACCTTTGGCAACAAGTCGGATTTGTTTTAATGACACGCCATTTCATTAGTTTTGTTTCTAAAACCCACTTCATTCCTATGACAACGACATCTTGGGGATATTTGATCAAGGTCATGACCTTGTTTTTATCAAACTGCTGAAGTTCTTCTTGCATGCTTTGAACCCGGCTTGGGTGTTTTAGGCGTCGATGACACTTTTGGGTTCTATATCGATAAGTAATCAACATATAGACATTCATTGGTCAAGTTGCATTAACTTAGCGACCATGCTTCTAGTGAGCATGCCTCGGTGGGTTCACCAATGATGTTTACAAGCTCAATGTCACGAGATTTTGTCCACTTACTTTGTGGTCTAGGATCTAAGCTTGAAGAGGTCACCGGAGACTCGGGAGAGAGTTCGGTGCATGAGCCACAGAATCATTAAAAACATCTGTTGAGATGTCTTGTTCGAGTTGGGGTTCATGGATCACGGGTTCCCGAACATTTGGTTGATGTTTCCTATCCCTACGAGGACCGATTGATTATCAATGAATTCAGCGATAGTTGGTTGTGACGGGTTGTGAGGCAAGACATAATATGAGATGTCAAGCATCGACTTGGTATGAGGAATTGATTTCGATGTTATACTCATCGAGGAGGATATCTTGAAGAGTTATCAATTCCTATTTCCTCCATCGAGGTGTTGGTGAACACGATGCTTTCGAACTCTCATCAAAGGTGACATGAAAGGTTTCCTCAACTTGTTATCTCCTTGTGTTAAATACTACGAAGGCTTTGGATATCGGTGAGTAACCTAGAAAGTATCCATCATCGACTTTAGCATCAAACTTGCCTAGATGATCCTTGTGGTTATGGATAAACACGGACATCCAAACACATGAAAGTAGGCGATATCGAAATCTACCTTTGAATATCTCATATGGGGTTTTGTTGTGTCTTTTGACAATGATTGACTGTTTGAGTGTAATCGATTGTTTTGATGCTTTGGTCAAAATGTTTTGATAGAGTGAGCCATTTAACATGGTTCTTGCGACCTCAATGAGAGTTCTTTTTCCTTTCGGCTACCCGTTTTGTTCGGGGGTGTAAGGAGATGAAATTTTGGGAGATTCCCTTTTCATCATAGAACCTCTCAAGCTCTTCATTTTGAACTCGTACCATTGTCGATTCGATTTGTTTAATGATAATGTCATTACGGTTTTCAATGTTCTCGATGAATGACATTATAGTGTCATTGCGACTCTTTTGGAAAGAAAGTATAACCAAGTGTATCTTGAAAACTCATCAACAATGACAAGTGTATACTTCTCATCTTGGATTGATCTAGGGCCGATGGTCCAAAGAGATCCATATGCGGGAGTGAAGGCAACTTTGATAGAGAAATTTTGTTTTGTTTTGAAAGATGCTCTTTGGTGTTTGCCTTTTCACAGTGAGCATGGTTTATATTTTGCAAAACCGGTGATGGTAAGCCAAGGACCTTGTTTTGTTTTGCCAAGTTGTTGATGTTTTGAAATTTAAGTGTGAGAGTCTCTTATGCCACGGCCGATTGATGGTTTCGATGGCTTTAGCAAAGAGACAAGTTCCATTTTGGGAGAGTGTTGACATGTCTAAGACATAAACATCATCTCTTCTAGGAGCTATCAACACAACTTCTTTGTTGGCATTGAAAATGGTGCCTTGTTTGTCATTGAATTGCACAATGTACTTTGCATCACGAGTTGGTCGACATCGATGAGATTGTATTTGAGACCATTGAGAAAACTATTTCATTGCGATATCTTGAACATAACCTTGATGGGACATGATGAGTTATCACCAAATACTACCTTGGGTCCTTGTTCCTTTACATATTTTGTCACACCCCAATTTTTGCTTTTGCGTGGAATGGAATTCACAGGGATTGTTGTCATAGCACCACAATCACAGTTATATAGAAGCGACCTAAAGTGTCGTTTAAAACACATCGTTGGATATTTAATAAAACGTTCGAGTTACAACATAGGTCCCAAAAGTTTATAAAGTTGCGGAAATATAATTATATTACAAGTCCAAACGATGTTTTTGAAAGAAAGTGCCATAATGTACAATGATGTAAGTCGGCGCCGCGACTAAAAGGTTCCTTAACCATGCCATGATGAGTATGCCTTAGTTACACGAAAATACATTGCTAAAGCGGTCAACAATAATGTTGGTGAGAAATCATAGGTTTATGTAAATGTTTTATACGACTACTAAGTATAGATCGGTATGACAATCATGTCACATAAAAATGTTACGGTATGACAATCATGTCACATAAAATGTTACTGGTATGACAATCATGTCACATAAAATGTTACAATTGCTTTAAGCCCATGACATCGAAACTAGACTTCATAATGTAGGCCCAAAAGAGTGTTTGCGGACAACTCAATAATGTTATTAAATGAAATGCATCCGTATTACTAGTTGGGATTCACCAACCGGATGGAGGCGTCACCTCGATAGATCTATCCACTCACCCTCGCTTCTAAGATTAACGGTTCATGTTCGGGTAATGGGGACTTTCAATTGGCAAATGCGGTAACTTAAGCAATGTAAATGAATTTAACATACTTGGTATCGTAATAAAAATGTTGTGCAATGTATTCTCCCCGTAGGTTTGAAAATAATTAAAAGCATGTCTGACGGGGCTATGAAAACTCACTTGGTAAAGCGGTATGATGACAAGAGTGAGTACACGAGGTATAAGGTGATGCTTTAACTGGACCTATTACGAATGATATGATATGTAATGAGTTATGATGTTATGATATGCATGCATTTCGTATGTTATTTATACCATTTGTGAGTTTTGAAAATAATACTTATCGTCGAAAAATACTCTTTTGACGTCTAGACCATTCTTAAATCACTTTACAAGTATTTACGTCAAAATGTCATCCTACAATGGTTTCGTAATGATTTATTGTGAAATTATCACTTTTCGTCGTAAAATAAAGTGTCGGAAATTTCATAAAAGTGACAAAATGGCTTGAAAAACTAGTCGTAAAATGGTGTACGTCGAGCGTTAGGAAACGAACTCGGCGTTTTTGGAAAGTTTGTATCAAAATCTAGAAGTTTCAGTTCGGGAGTTTTCGACATAAAGGTCTCGAACATAAAGATAATAAAGGTTAAAGATGGTGATTTTGTCCAAAATGTTGTTTAAAATGAGTTTCGGCAAAGTTTAAGCATCCGTAAATAATTTATTACAACTCCGCTATACAAAGCGGTTGGTCGTTTTGGAAAATATGCTTGGTGATCTTATTTTCATTAGAGACATCTCGTTACAAAAGTTCTACATCATAGTTAAAAACGACCTTCAACATGGTCGTTTTAGTTACCGTAACACTTGTCTCGTAAAAGTAATATAGTTTTCTAAAAATAATAGTTACTGCAATTTTATGAAAGCGTGTATATCTTAGTGGTTTCAAATCCGTTTTCTCGTATTATATGTCCTTAGCTTCGTATCAAAGTATACTAATATATTTTTGATAAGTCGAAATAATTTATGAAGCTTAGGACTCGTTTTGAATCGTACAAAACAAAAACACTTTGTTGAAAATTTGAAATTATATATTTAGTCGTCAAACTTGAAAAATTCATAACTTCTTCGTTATAACTCCGTTTTAATCCGTTCAAGCGCCACGGATTCGTTTTAAAGTATATTTTCTAAATATCAAGGCCAAAATTTCGTGCCTCTTGTCGGATTTTCGAGAAAAACAAAATAAGGACAGAACACTTTTATATACTTGTCGAAAATAGTTTTTCTCGTACTAAACCTATTCCAATCCTTCAAATCAACTCCAAAGCTAATCTAATCCTACCATACACCTTCTTAGGGTGTCATGGGTTCCTAAACATCATCAAGACCAATATATAACAAGGGATAATTATAGGATGACCTTTATATATATATAACTCTAAAATAAATGGAAAATGGTATAAACAACACAAGTCTTGCATGTTTGCTCAATATATGAAGAAATAAATATGAAATGAAGATGAAATATGTAAAATGATAGTAATATGCTTACAAGTAAACTTGATGAGGTGATTAGAACAAAGGTTTAACCTAAACACTCTAGGTTTTTATTTCAAAACCTTAATAAGAGTGTGATCTAGATTGTGATAACTTGAAAATGGAAAACTTTGATGATCCCTTGCTACTCCTTCTTGAAGGACCGGTTTTTGGAAGAGAGAGCAAGGAGAAAGAAAACTTTACTTGACTTGATAATAATTGAGTTGAATGAAGTAAGTAAAGTGAAGTTGGAGTGTGCAAGTAAATGAATGAAAGAAATTTAACAACTCTTAGATTCATCCCCCCCTAGGCCGGATTTTTGGGGAGGGTGTTTCCCAAAATATCTTTTATTTTTCTTCTCTTATAATGTATATTATTGTGTAAATAATTGTGTAAGTAAAGATAGGTAAGTTTAAATGTGTTGTAACTTGTATACAATTGTGAAATTAGAGTAGTATGGACTAAAAATAAGTTTTAATAGATCAAAGTCAAGTATATTGTAGTTATAAAAATTGTAAAAATACATTCCTTGTAAAATTTGAGTGATATAATAATTATCGTGTAGTTTTTAAGAAAAACGTCGTAATAATATAAATATAACGATTTATATACAAAATAAATTTAGAACACTAGGTAAACTCAAAATATAGTTTTTATAAACTAAATGTAAATATAAAAATATATCGGGATCATTTTTGGAAGTAACGGATTAAATATTCAAAATAATAACTCACGCGATAACGTTTATTTAATATAAAATTTACGCGATTAATGTGAAATGAAATGTCATGAATGAACTAATATGATGCAAATAATGCTAATGAAATGTAGACTAAACTTAGTCCATATGAAATGTTCGCGATGATATGATCATGAATTCGCCGCTAAACCATAAAGGTTACGCGAATTTGGAACACGTAAACCTAGTTTACGATAAATGTTGAAATTGTAAGGCATGAATTGTTTCGAGAAATGACCTGGAAGTACGGGTTGTCACATATTTGTGCAGATACTCCTTAACACCAGTCATGCTTCTTGAGCATCCACTATCTAGATGCCAAATAGGCTCCCTGGCATGTCTCTGCACAAATAGTAAACTGGATTAGTTTCTCTTGCTGACCCACATACTATTGGGCTTGGGCTTAAAGGTTTGTTTGAATTTTGCAATTGACTCATGGTCAGTGGTTGAGTGCATTGTGCTACCACAGGTTTTGCATTTGGAGATTGAGGATGACTCAGTGATTTTGGGTTGCTTGGAACTTTTCCTTGCTTGGATGACATCGTCTGTGGGATGTCTCATATCTTGGATTTCATAAATATCACAAAGATGTGTTCATGAGACAATCATCGAGGATGATGATCATTAAAGCCACGATGTGGGCAATGAGGAAAGGGTTTTGCTCTAAACTTTTGAACAGACTTGGATCTTGAAGCATCGATGACCAACTTTGGTATAGTTTGCTTTCTTCGAGAGAACTTACATATTGCAAGTGATCAAAGTTACGTGATCATCCTTTTGAGATCATACAAAAAGGATTCTACAATAGTTGTCGGTGGTATGACTAGTATATTGGCACGATCACACTACGCTTGGGTTTGGTGGTGTTTTTGACTTTGAGGAACTAGAGGAAGCTAACTTTGTTTCCTTGATTGATTCGGGACTTTTTCGATGGATTCCATCTTGTCGGTTAGCTTCCTCACAAGTTCATCGATTCTTTAATTTGGTCGGCTTGATTGGGGACGGAGGATGTGGAAGTCTCGGTGGGGGTAGATTCTTGTTGAATTGGTTTGATGGTCTTTTCGGATGGTTCTACCAAGCCCGGACCTTTCTTTAGGTGAGTGTGGATTGTATTGCAATGGAGTAAGCTCGGAGCTAGGAGCAGCACCACGAAGAGGTTCCGGGGTGGAAGTGGTGCTTGAGATTCACTTGAGACTTAGATATGTGTTCGGTACTCTTGGGCGCATCGTGAGTCAAGCATGCTCTTTAGAGCTTGACTATCGAGCTCTAGAATTCTTCCGAATCAAAATTTGGAAGCTTACTCTCAGGATTAACCCGTTCAATCCAATCACTGGGCTTGGGAGTAGTCAACATACTTGTAATCATGCCACAAGACACAAATGGTTTGTGACTCTGGTCTTTGTTGTGAGATTCGGGGAGATGATTTTCACCTATGACTCTCTTTTGCTGCTGGAGGATCCCACAATATCAAAGACCCTTGGATTCTTAGCAGTCCAACCCTCAATGATTTCTTTTTTCCTTTTTAGTTCATCTTGAAGAGCCTGATTTCTTTTGACTAGTTCAGTGTTTTGAATTTGTAAAGTGACAGCCTCAAGCTTAGCTTGTTTTAACAAAAGTAATTCATCCCTAACCTTGTTCAATTCAAAACTTAACTTGTTGTACTTAGAAAAAAGATTTAATCGTTGCTCCTCTACAAACTTATGGTCAACATTGATATAGTTCATATAAGACTGCCAATCAGAGTCATGATCTATAGAAAGTAGAATATTTACCTTCTTCATTGTGATGTTGACCCATTCTCCATTCATGGCATGATTTTTCCCAACAGCTAGCTTGTCTTCCTTTGAGAGGGCCATCAGTGCAATCGACATGCACCATTTCATCATCGATGAGACCGGCTCTTCATCCCGATCGAAGGTTTAAGAACAAGGCCTTTGTTTTTACCCCGCAGATTGAACACTTTTGTTGTTTACGAGGCCTCAAGCAATGCAAGCTTAGCTTTGACTTTCCTATACTTAGCTTCAAAATCAACGGTTTTGTTTTGGTCGATTGTTTTGAAAGTTTTGATGAGACTGATAGATTTTTGGTTAAAATTTGCTAAAGCCTGAGGACTGATTTGACCCTGATGGTTTATAAGAGGGTTCATAAATTATTTTTGAAAAATGGTCCTTTGCAAAATGACCTCTTTTGTGACACTTAAAGCATTCAGTGTCCTCATTTGCTTTAGCATTTGAAAAACCTTTGTTTCTTTTTATAAACCTCCGAGAGTTAGCAAGGAGTGCCCTTTCCTGAAATTCAACGTTCAGGTCATTTAAGTACTCCTCACTTGATCTCTCATCAGGCTCATCATCTGAATTTTCTTCGAAATCTTGAACCACATTGTTAGAAAAGAAAGCAGTTGATATAGGTGTTGAAGTTGTGGTCAGGGACTTCTTGACTTCCTGAGACTTCTTTAGGTCAGGGTATCATCTATTAATGAGGTTTTCCTCATAGACAAGTTTCCCATAAATTTCAGGAAGTTCAAGATTCTGGATATGATTAGCATTCCTAAGTCTTTGAGAGAAATTCAACCACTTCTCGGGGAGACTATTGACAAAACCAACATTGATTTCATGTTTGGACAACTTAACACCATCATTTGATAGTTCATTTAAAGAGTTTTTCTGGTGTAAGTTTGAGACGAGTTTACGAGTCCTTAGCCACGAAGGTGTTATACTCAAGTTTGTGTCCATTATCCATTTTCCTTGGTATCGATGGGCCTTCATGGCTATGAACTAGGTCATCGAGTTTGTTTAGCAGTACTATAGCTTATAAGCGACTCCATAATATCATCAGGAAGACATGATATGATGATACTTTTGAGTCTTTGGTCTGGTTGACCACTCTCCTCTCATCCTAAGTCCACCGAGCTTGATTTAGGCAAACCTTGAGTCTTTGGGATAAATGGATCTTCATTTATACACTTGATATAATAAGGTTCCATCCCAATCAAATAGCAAAGCATCGCTTTTTCCATTTGTTGAATTTACCAACTTCAAGTCTAGGGAACAGCATTGAATAAGCTCCACCCTTTTATCGACTAGTTGGGGTACATCAATTTCGACCATAGGGATCCCGATTTAAAAGCGTTTTAGAGCGGCTTAAAAAGGTTTTATAATCGACCTTGCTCGATACCACTTGTTGTTCCCTATTCACAATCTTAAAAAGCAGTTAAGTATATAAAACAAGTTAATAGTGAATCTATGGTGAAAAGATAGAAGTAAAACACCGATTAATTTTCAACATAATATTCTTTATTAGATATAAATCAAAACAAGAATACATTACCCAAGTACTTATGAATAGTACTTGGGATTGAAATGACAACGGTTGGTGACTCCTCTCAAGCTCGGGCTAAGTCCAGAGCACAACTACAAGTACCCACCGAGCTATCTCGGGGATTAAGTTGTATTTGGAGGAGTGAAAGATGGCTTCGTGTGTGTTTTACAATTCACAAGCAATCTTTCACTCCTTCTCTTATGCTATTTATACAAGTATGAGTTTTAACTCTTTCCTAAGTGACAAACCGAGAACTTGCATAAGACAAAAATCGATGTATTTTGTCTCATTTCTAAAGACTATTTTAGGTAAGAGACAATCTTGCTTTCCAAAGGTCGGTGATGACACCGAGCCCGATCTTTTGCCATTCGGGGAAAGTTGACTTTGGTTGAAAAGGACTTCGTCTTATCGATTCAAACTTATCCCGCCTTATCCCGCTCATTCTTGATCTTCATATCCTTGATCTTCTACTTGGTTTGTCTTGATGCAAGTAGTTGGAGAGGAGTCTTGGGATTGATGATTTATTGTCATCACTCACTGAATCCACAATCTTCTTCTTGACTCCGTCTTCACCCTTTAAGTTCCGCCTTCTCGAGTGGAGAGACTTCTTCTTACCTCATCTGTGTATCTCGAAGATGGTTCCTTGAGACTATGCACTCGGTGACTGTTAGTGTTTTGGTCTAAACACTTAGGTTATTTTCTATTTAAATCCTAGATTAAGGGGTTTGGTATTCTTGAACCCAACACCGGGTTACAAGAAATTTTGTAAAAGTGATAAGGCAAGAATGAACACTCAAAATCTATGCAAAAGAAAAAGAGCAAAACATCAAAAATTTGTTTTATTTGTTGTTGATATGAATATCTTCATATGAAAGACCAAATTGTGTTTATATAAACACAAAGTGAAAAGTCATAACTTTTAGTAAATGGTTACACTCTTTGATAATAACCACCATATGTTGTGTTGGAAAACAAACTAATGTTTACGAGTGTGTGGGCTCTGCACCATCTAACCCGTATTACGGTTTAACTTGAAATCCTTTTGGTTTTCAAGTAAATAACAATTGCATAAAATGAATGATGACACTAATATCACCAATAGTTCAAGTCAAGGACAACTTCAAAATATCAAAGACAACTTGAAGATAGTCTTACTAGCTGATGTGGTGTCGGCTTAGTAAGTATAAGAAGGAGAAGCTAAGGATAAAGAATCATCAGGGATTGACAATACTCTAATGATTCTATCTACTCGTTGGTCAACCATGATGGTAATGTTGGTTTTATGGATATAAATTAGTAGACGTGAGTTAGGATCGAACTCGAGACTATGGGATTGCACACTTTACGTATGAGAATTTAAAGTTAATAATTAAATATAAATGTTATATTTATATATTTATTAAACGAAATAACTAACGGACGTTAAGTAATTAATGTAATGGACTAACGGTCGTTAAATGTTTATGGAAAAGGATTAAATTGCAAAAGTTGAGAAGGTTCCGGAATCCCTTTAGGGATACCAAACCGATCGGCCAAGGGAGCAAAACAAGGAAAGAAAAACCAACTTGTTCACCAAGTTTAGTTGGGTATATAAACAAGGCTAAGGGTTTTATTTTTCTATCTCTTGTGCTCATTAGCTAAACCCTAAAATTGTTTTGTGTGTGTTTTTCTTCTCCAAACCGGTCGAACACCTTTGTGGGTGTCGATCCACACTTTTTCCACAAACCAAGTTATTTGTTTGATAAAAACTAGCATTACTTTAATTCGGTTTAGTACGTGTGTACAAGAACATAGTAATAACACACTATTGTTATTATCTTGGATTGAATTACAAAGCGGTGAGGGTAATTCTTATAATCCTATAAACCCTAATTAGGGTTCATCCTAATTGCTAGTTTGTGGATTTGATTCTTGTTCGGCTAGAATCAAGTAAGTGCATATACTTTATTCTTTAGTTAATTAATTATTCATTATATGTTCCTATACGCTTCCGCACTTACTTTGATGTTTATTGTTTATATTTATGATTAGTCATGTTATATAATTCCAACAATGGCATCATGAGTCATTGGTTTTAATGAGTAATTAATTACTAAACACATAAAAAACGGATATTGTATTGTGTTTGATATGATTTATTCTAGGGTTTTGGTTATGATTATATAAACCCTAATTTTAGGGTTAAGGCTTTTGCCCTAATTTGGTTTTAAAAATCTATTATGGATCGAAAATTTTTTTTATGGGTGGAAACCCTAAAATTTTTTAGTCGATTTCCTTATTTGTTTTTAGGGTTTATATTAATTGTTATGTTATCTATATCGAAACCTAGATTTAATATATTTGTTACGTGATATATTCATGAATAAAGTGTTATGTGACATGGAATTGTATGCGATCTTGTGACTCATTGAATAATTGTTATGTTATATCCATGATAATACATGCATGTTTGTCATGGATAGTTGTGAATATTGTTTAATTGTTAAGATATTTGTATCACATGTTTATTTTTGATAAATCTTGAATTGGGGAAGACTCAATTATATACATTAATGAATCAATTATGTGCAATTTGATATATCATTAATTATGGGTTTACATAATCGATTCATCGATGTATGTGGCTCACTTTCAATTGGGAGGTGAAAGCCCTAAATTAATATATACATTAATTTAACCTAGACATTGATTATTACTAGGGTTTTATCGAATAAGTTTCATGTGGCTACTTGTTTACGTATAAATTTTTATTATATGCGCATTGTTTTTAGTAGTTTATTTTGTATTGGTATTACTTGTTTGTTTATTATGTGCGACGGTTTTAAGCAAAGGGTAATTTTGAATAGAAAAATAATACGGACTAAACAATGGTGAAATTTGATTTGTTTTGGAAGAGTTAAGTTTTCAATAGTTTAATTGATTGATGATTTTGGTACTATGGTTGAGCGGCTCACCCATTAGAGCGAACTATAAAGGGGTTAATAAAGAAGTGCGACATCACCGAAAGGATGTCTAAGGTTATGCTTTTGCGCTTACACGGTCCTCTCCTTCTGTCGATTCGGTGGAGCTACTAAGTAAGCCATAAATGTACAAACTTATCTTAAAGCTTAATTAGTTTTAATTCCATGCGCCACTTCGGTGGTAATTACCGAAACACTAAGTGTTTACACTTATGCAAAAGTACGGTATAATGGATGATAATTAACACTAAATTCCTTGATTGGTGAACCCAATACCTCAATCAAAACTTTGATAATTTGATCTTTATGAATTGGTAATAAAAGTTTTTATTAAAATTATGCTACAAGATGAATGCATGACATCTTTGTACATCTTTGATTTGACCACATAAAATCAAAACTACTACCCTTTTAAATTAAGTTATATGCCATCTAATTAAAAGGAACACTTGAAGTTGCAATTTATGTCATGAGAGTACTTGGCTAGATTGTGATGGAGAGGTAAATCTCTATGTAAAGTGAGACCTTACATGGACATATTTGAGTTCTTTAAGTTAGACACTTAAGTTGAGTAGGAAGTGAGACTTGGACTCAATGGCATAAGATGGGATGAAACATGTTTATATTTGCAATAGCGTTGGAAAATATAAATCCCATAATGATCTAGGAGTTGGAAATTGTTCTGATTACCTTATTATATGCGTTCGTTGCTAGCGGATCAAGCGATGTAATGAACCTATGATAATTTGGATCCTAGTTTTCGAGAAAATTCTATGGTTATATGAATATTACCTTGGGTATTTTATTTTCTTGAAAAGTTTAATTATCGAAAATACTAAAATTGAATTTTGCTAATTCTTTAAATGTATTAATGCAACATTAAACCGTAAACGTAGGTTATTTTGTATTGGTAAATTGATCTACACCTGTAAGGGTTTTTTTTGTAGAGTCAACTTTGCTAAATGAATAAACCTAGTCCTCTTTTCATACGAAAGAGTGAGATTCAATCTTATTCCTTTTCATGAATGAAGAAAGGTATGATAGGACAATTTGAATTGTCTAAATTCTAAATACATAACTCATAAGCAAATTTTAATAGTTAAGAAAATTGCATATTTTCTGAGTTATTAAATTAGAAGCTAGACTAATTACTGTATAATTGGTAAAAGACAAACTAGCATATTTTATCTAGTTGTTTTGTTTTGACCATTTAAAAGTACTACTTACAATTGTCGGAATAGTAGAACTATTAAGAAAGAAATTGCATGCCAAATTTTTCAGGTTAATAGCATTGATGGATAAATTCATCATCTACATAGTAGAATACATTCTTTTAAGTACATGAGTAATTGTTATGTATGGACTTTCTCAAAGGTGTAGGGAAGTAAATAGAACGCTATTTTCTTTCACTTGTTAATGCAGCACTTACAATGTTGTCAAATCCAGTGGGAGTATTTTGTTCTTATTACTGAATAAGGAATTAATGTAATGATCTCTTATTCGATGGGAGTTACAAACTTTGTCATATTGGTAGTAACCAGATTATCTCTAGAATGTCTTAAGATAATTACTTTCCACTTGTAGACACTTATGTTTTCAAGGATAGTCATATCGTTTCCTTATTAGACAATGAAGTGGTTCTACATCTACTAGTTATGCTAATATCAATGACACAATCATATTAGTCACATAAACAAACATATGTCGTGTTGTTTATCTGCTACATGATGTTGTTCCATGCACAAGTGGGAGAAATCTATATTGTGTGCAAGGGACAACATATATATAGGTATATGATTTAAAGGATTCTCTTGACTGCAAGGTAAGAGACTAACATTCTAATATAACTTGAACATATCTAATTCAAGAAACACTTGGTGTTGCAATTTACGTCATGTGAGAACTTGACGAGATTGCAACAACAAAGTAAATCTCTATGTGAAGTCAGACCTTGCATGGACATATTTGCAGTTTCTAAATTAGACAAGTATTTAGAATATGTGTCAAGATGATAGATATAAGACTACTTCAAATTAAATATTTATGTATTATTAGAATGACATAAATAGATGAAGTAATCTAATACTACTTTAATTTGTATATTTATGAATTTTTTAGAATGACATAAATAAATGAATAAATAATGTAGTCGTACATTATTGTGAAGTAAAATAAATTAACTTGAAATTACAATTGAAACCAAGAGTTGTGTTCATAATTACTTTAGTTAAACATGTTTATGATTCATTGTAAAGACATAAACATAAAGTCTTTTAAGACTTATAATAAAGTAAGACGTTAACTTGTTATGTTTTTAATTAAGACATATACAAGAAGTCATTGAGTTGATCAATGATTTATAACGTATAATGAGATTATAACAGTTTATGTTTTCTTGATGAGACATGGATATGAAGTGACTTGGTTAAAAAGTACTTGTGTTATAAAGCATGTAATTGGCTTGAAAAGTCTATTATACCATTAAGTTGACTTAGTTGGTAAATAGGTAAGCCAAAAGGAATATGTTTATCTTATATATTGTTAGATTGTCTTACAATATTAATTCTACTGAACAACACAAGTCGATGGTATGTTCAGTTAGGAGAATCAAACTCTATTTGATTTGTTTGATTCAAAATAACCATAATTTCTTTCTTAAAAAGTAACAACGTTAAAAAAATTTAGTATGGATCGAATATACTCAATATGACTCCAACCTAGAAGATTAATAAAACACCATTTTATTATGGAATGTGATGAATCACATTAAGTTTTAAAATTGAAGATTCTGAATTTGTTAAACTACTTATGAATAGGTTATTAACAAACTAAAGTCAGGAATTATCAATGTGTATTTGTAATGTCCCAAAAAGAGAACAATGTAGTTTTGCTCTAACTGCTAAGTATATATAGATAGTATATATATTACAAAAGGCAAGTGGGAGTTTTATCTTGAAAGATAAAATTACAAGATACATAATCTTCTAAAACACACTAGTAAATATCATGATGAGGTTAGACATGTAAACGATAGACCTCATGATGATGGAATTTTCATTCATAGATGCGCAAGGATATCTACGATATTTGAATTATATCTTTGAGAAGAAATATGAGTTCTGAGGATTATAGTAAACGATAATCATTATGATGGATTAGCAAATATTGAATTGGGTAAATTACTCATACTATGAATGTTAAAGAAGTTGTCCATAAAGATAATCAATTTTGGAAATTTGGTTTATCGTAATAGTTAGACTAGAGAATGGAAATGAGTTTCTTCAAAGAGATGAAAAACCTAGTGGTTTGAATTTCTATGTAGAAATCATATGGACAATATTGTACACATATTTAATGCATGTTTTATGACAAGATTATTAATCATACTTAAGCAATTAATTATGATTGAATATTCTTTTCTAGACACATTAAATATATAAAGATGATAATGGTCATACTTGTTTTCATTAATATGAAATATGACAATAGGATATCAAAACTCTTTCTTGAGAAATTACTTGAGCGAGGACGGTAAGTAATTGAAAGGTTTTTTGAATTCATATAATCTTTGATAGTGTACAAAGTGCAATAATTCATGAATGGATAAATGCATGCATCTATGAAATTATTCTTATGTTTAATTATTAAATCCAAGTTTAGATTTATAATTGAAATAAGATAAATTTTAAGTATTCCTGAAAGCTAGTGGGAGTATTATGTTAAGGTTTTAAATCTTATATGTTGTATAACATATAGGAAGTAACATTCCTTGAAAGCTAAATGTTAAGTCTTAGATTGGAATGAAACTTCACTTGTAAGATTTAAGAATTAAAACATATAACCTTGAAATATATGTTTATTGTTAATAAACATGTGCAGTAAAATAAATGATTCTAATAAAACATGATATATCATTTGGGAAATGGATAAATATCTTTTTACAAGATAGAACGTGAAGGAAATCTAAATTTGACCTGTAGATTCATCATGTACATCATGTTTTGTATTAAATTGTTGTATCATTCTTGAATAAGAAGTGATTTGACAACATTGATATCTAACTAAAAGTTATTAGATAACTTGTGTAATGAATATTCTAAAAGAATTACATCCTCGACTGGAATTGCTCCTAGATTCTATGGATGAACAATATGTCAAATGTTGTGCAAATTGTCATCAGCTTTAAACTTGAAAGTTAGGAAAGCATCAAACATTACACAATAAGATATTAAAGTTTACGGAATTTTAATGAGCATATTGATGTTTGCATACAATGATGCTGGTTTAATTGAGATGACACTCAATACTAGTCATGGTAGGATTTCATCCTTGATAATGACCATGTGAACTAGTTGTGCTACTAAGAGCACAGTTGCATTATACATTAAAAGAATAAGAATACTTTAAACTTTAAAATGTTTGAAAGTTTAAATTGTCATAAATTGGTGATAGAGGATGTCACACACTTTATGAATTATTATGTGGATTGGTGAATGCACATACAAGGACTTCATTAATTGAATTCTTGAAATAAGTATTCTCAAAATTACGATAGATCAAGTTGGTTGATTTATGCCTTGTCAACAAGTATGATTGTCATTACTTGAGGCATAATTCATCAATGGAATTTTCATGCATTGATCTATTTGGTATTTGGATAAGGGATGTTAAACAATTGTTATAATAAATCAAGTACTTGGTATGTTTGATTTTATAATATATTGTATCTTATATTTGCATGTTTAATCCGTGAATAAATTTATTTATTCTAAATCGTCCGTTGTCAATTAATGATAAGGAGTATCATTAAATTAAGACAAATCGAGAGATATGGTAGAATATACTTGAAAGTATATTGATGAGAATGCATACCAATTTGGATGATATTCAATGAATTGAATATAGGACTTATCTCAACTACATAATTTACTTTGTGGATATGGTTATAAGTAAATTATGAATAGTTATCCTCGGACTTGAGATACCGGATAAGTGTCATGAATGTAGTGCACTTATGTGGAACAACTTAACGCTATCGTGGCGGTAGTCATAAGGGTTGTTTCTGAAGTGTTGCAAAGTTTGTGGGTTATTCTCGTAGTCAAGATAGAATTTGTTCCTTCAAATTTATTTTGGAGTTTAATCTTCTTTGGGCCCTCGTAGGGTTGACAAGATGTTTGCATGGCCATGCCCAAAGTTCTCCCATAATATGTTCGGAAGATTTGGTAATCTTGCTCAATCACTAATAACGAGAAGCAGAATGGTTGAATAAAGAATGACTTAATTCCATATCTTTATTTAACATGGTATTAGAAACAAAGGATAATAATAATGAGAAATCATTAAAAGGTTTTCAGGAGCCTTGCTTGAGTTGTACTAGAGGCATCGAAGTGTTGCTAGACGCTAACGAATGTGATCACTCTATTAAGATATATCCAAGTGGGAGCTGTTGATTTTATGGATATAAATTAGTAGGCGTGAGTTAGGATTGAACTCGAGACTATGGGATTGCACACTTTACGTATGAGAATTTAAAGTTAATAATTAAATATAAATGTTATATTTATTTATTTATTAAACGAAATAACTAACGGACGTTAAGTAATTAATGTAATGGACTAATGGTCGTTAAATGTTTATGGAAAAGGATTAAATTGCAAAAGTTGAGAAGGTTCCGGAATCCCTTTAGGGATACCAAACCGATCGGCCAAGGGAGCAAAACAAGGAAAGAAAAACCAACTTGTTCACCAAGTTTAGTTGGGTATATAAACAAGGCTAAGGGTTTTATTTTTCTATCTCTTGTGCTCATTAGCTAAACCCTAAAATTGTTTTGTGTGTGTTTTCTTCTCCAAACCGATTGAACACCTTTGTGGGTGTCGATCCACACTTTTCCACAAACCAAGTTATTTGTTTGATAAAACTAGCATTACTTTAATTCGGTTTAATACGTGTGTACAAGAACATAGTAATAACACACTATTGTTATTATCTTGGATTGAATTACAAAGCGGTGAGGGTAATTCTTATAATCCTATAAACCCTAATTAGGGTTCATCCTAATTGCTAGTTTGTGGATTTGATTCTTGTTCGGCTAGAATCAAGAAAGTACGTATACTTTATTCTTTAGTTAATTAATTATTCATTATATGTTCCTATCGCTTCCGCACTTACTTTGATGTTTATTGTTTATATTTATGATTAGTCATGTTATATAATTCCAACGGTAACTCAAAGTATCTCTAAGATATGGGAGGACTTTTCAAGAAAACAAAAGAGCGGAAGAAAGTACAACCTTTAAAAGTTAAGACATATCTGAGTTGGTAAAAAAAATGTGTAGTGATTGACAACATTATTCACAAAAAGTATGGTTTGTTGGTTTCTAAAAATAGAAGCATTAAATAGAAGATGTCTTGGTTCATTGAATGTTTGACACATCTCAACAACACACAAATGAGTGGAGTGACATCCTCGTACATCTACCTATATAAAGAGAATGATGGTCAAATTAAATATCATTTTTTTCACATTTAATATCGCATTTTAAAAGAGCATTTACTTTCAACTTGAACTTGCAGTAGTCCCTGATCCAATCAGAGACCTAAGAGTTCACTTAAAAACTATAACATTTATTTTAGTTTGTATGATGAGAGAGCAACTAACCCTATTGTCATTCAATAGACTGTTTATTCCGTAAGACAATTTGTAATTCTTTTGATTCAATTCTGATAAGAATTACACATTGAAAAGTATATCGCGTGTTTGTTTTTAAACTGTTTATATCTTGATTAAACCAAAACTGTTATGAATTAGGGAACTACAAGTTCAACGCTAATAGACATCTTTGGGTGGCCATGGACATGTTTGGATTTGGTACGGTCTGAATCAAAGAATCGCACTTTCCAGATTAAATGAAAGTTAGAAAGAAAACCTCGAAACGAAACATAGAAAATAATGAGTAAATTAAAGTTAAAGCAAGGGTAAAATCGTCAAAGGAAGTAAATATTATGTGTGGAAACTGCTTAAAGGATAGCAATTCGTTTTAGAACAAAGGGTAAACACAAAACTAATACATGGATGTTGTAATGCATTGTAAATCACTCAAAATAGAAACATTAACACCCATTATCCTATCTTTTCTCTAGATACAAAAAGTTGAGTATAACCCATCAATGGATCATGAAAGAGACTTGAGACACCGAAAGTCAAACTATCGAGATGTTGTTTTGGTTTTTGCATTCTCAAATAGGAAACTCTTTCTGAAAATGAAATATTTAATTTTGCTTGCTTAGCTACATTGCAGTAATTGATTATGCAACTCACATACGTAAGGTTCTCATGTCGAATGATAAGATAAGATTAAAAGCAAGCAAGTTTCACTTGAATATCATACCCAAAAGTTTATATTAATTAACAACATGATAAACTAATAAGCTGTTGTCTCCAACAAATAACAGAAGTTGAACAATGATTTGATCCGAATACCTCCTACTAAATACTAGTGTGGAAATCCCATTTTAATTCCTTTAATCAATGGCAAACCCCATTTCACAATCAATCCTCCATCTCTTTGGATTCCACTTATTTTGTTTTTCCATACCCACCATGTGTTCGATGAAATTCCCCATTGAGAGTCTTGCACTTTAATCTTCGATTTCAGTACTAGTTACTTCCCCTTTCAAGGTAATCAATGTATTCTAAACCTGATGGCTGGACGTGGGTGTTTGGTAAAAACAAAAAATCACAATCAAAACCCATCGACAACCCGTTTGTGAAGGAAGTTGAGAAGATTGCTACGTCATTTTTCGTTACTAATTTTCCTGAGTCTTTGGATGCTAAGAGTTTGTGGAAAGAATTCCAACCTTTTGGGAGGATTGTGGATGCTTTCATTGCTAACAAGCGTTCAAAAATCGGTATGCGTTTCGGTTTTGTTAGGTTCATGGGAATTCGCAGTGTGGAAGAATTTGTTAGGTCTCTTTCTAATATCTGAATTGGAAGTTATCATGTATATGTTTCTATTGCTAAATTCCAAAGACACGATAAGGCTACTTCGTTTTCTGTGCCCAAAGGAAACGTTGAACCTATTTTAAATTCCCATAAGGTACCGGTGCGCCCTAGTAATAATGGACATTCTTCTATGCAATCTTATGCATCTATAGCTAATGGAGTTGTAGCCTCCAAGGGGGTTTCTATCATTGAGACTCAAAAAAAGTAGAAGTATTCAATTGAGTGAACATGATCTCATTAAAGTAGAGGAAACGTCTACCATGGTTTTGGTCAAGGTGAAAGATGTGGATACAATCAACAACATGTATTGTATTTACAGAAATGAAGGCTTCATTGATATCAATATCCACTACGTAGGAGGCCTTTGGGTTTGGATTCAGTTTGAAAATGAAAAGACATGTGCGGCTTTTAATTCAAATGAATCTCTTAACACACTTTGGTCTTCCGTTAAGACTGTTTCTCCTTCGTTCATAGTTGATGAAAGATTGATTTGGATTGAAATTAGTGGCCTTCCTATATGTGAAAAAAGTTATAAGCTTGTTCGGAAAATTTAAGTTCTTTGACTCAAAAGCGGATGATATTATGAGTATGGGAAGGGTTTGTATTGCTACTAAAATGTCCACTTGTATCTACGAAGCGGTGTCCATGATTATTAATGGTAAGGCTTTTGATGTTCTCGTTAAAGAAATTGGAATTTGGAGCACTCGTATTATTAATGATTTAGATTGTAGCGACTCGGATGATAGTTTTGAAGAAAAGGAGAGTCGTTCTTCAAATGAGAACGAAGACAAAAATGAAGTTTTTGGATGATTTTATTGAAAAGGTTGGGGAGGAAAAAGTTGCTTCAAATTCCAAACATGAGGTTCAACAAGAAGAAGAGGCGGTATTTGGCGTGGAGTCTCATACCTCATCAGGTAGTAAACCCCCAGGTTTTGAAAAATTTCTTGAGGAGGGTGAAGTCCCTCCTGGTTTTGAAACAGACAATAAGCATGAAACTGGGTCTAAGCCGATAGAGGTGGATGCCAAAGTAGTTGAGTCAGACGTTACCATACCTCCTGGATTTGAAGATTTGATCAGGAATGGAAAAGAAAATGTGTATTCATGGCCTGGTGCTAAAGCAAATAAATGCTCTACTTCTTTTGGAAACTTCAAATCAAAAGAAAGAAAAGGTTTCTCTTTTATAGCCGAGATAAAAAGATGATAGAGGTGGGTGACGCGTTAGGTTAGAATGTAAAAGGATGCAAACGTTCATTAAGGAAGATGATCAATGGGATAGGTGTGTCAATGGTAGATAGATGAATATTTTGTCAATCAATATTCGTGGCTCTAAGAAGCTAAAGAAGCGTGTGTAGATCAAGGAATTATGTTTCAAACATAATATTCATTTTCTCGGTGTTCAAGAAAAAAAGATGACGAGATTGGAATTGTTTCAACTCAAATCCATGTGGGGCAATTTTAAATTTGATTATGCTTGTATTATGGCGAGGGGTAGATCAGGGGGCTTGATCACCATATGGGATCCTAATATTCATTTTCTCGGTGTTCAAGAAACAAAGATGATGAGATTGGAATTGTTTAAACTCAAATCCATGTGGGGCAATTTTAAATTTGATTATGCTTGTAGTATGGCGAGGGGTAGATCAGGGGGCTTGATCACCATATGGGATCCTAATGTTTTTTTCTAAATCTAGAATGTGGTGTAGCGATAACTATATAATCGTTGAAGGTAAATGGGTGAATTCGGTTAAAGATTAATGTCTTATCAATGTATACGGGCCACATCACCAACCAGACAAATCCATTTTATGGGATTCTCTTCGCTCTTTCATTCAAAGTCATGAAGGTAACATTGTCCTTTTCGGAGATTTTAACGAAGTCAGATGTGAATATGAAAGGTGTGGTTCTTATTTCTCTAGCAGCGATATTTAATTCTTTCATCCATGACGCTGGCTTAATTGACCTCCCTATGGGAGGTAAAATGTTTACCTGGATGAACAAATCAGGTTCCAAGTTGAGCAAACTAGACCGCTTTCTGATTTCGAACAATACACTTCATGCCCATTCTAATTTACATGTGACGGTTCTTGATAGAATTTGGTCAGATCATAATCCCATTCTTTTGCATTGCAAGAATAATGACTTTGGCCTGATTCCTTTCAAAATCTTTCATTCATGGTTTGATAGAACAGATTTTGACGATGTTGTTAAAGAAGCTTGGAATAGCCTCTCAGCTGCTAACGTTGGTTCCACGACGGCTCTTCATGATAAAGTTAAGGGGCTCAATGTTCAGCTCAAACTTTGGTTTTCCCGCACTAAAGTTTCTGAAGTCAGTAGAAAAAACCTCATTTTGGCTTCCTTGAAATCTTTGGATGATAAGATTGATTCGGGGCTGGCTACTGATGAAGAGAAAATGCTACGAGTAAACACATGGCATGAGTTAAACAATCTGGAAAAGCTCGAATCCATGGACTTGTTTCAAAAGGCTCGTGTTAGATGGGACGTGGAAGGAGATGAAAATTCCAAATATATTCATGGCATCATTTATTCTAAAAGGAACAATCAAATGATCAAAGGCATTTTGCATGAAGGAGTTTGGATATCAGATCCTCAAGACATTAAGTCGGCTTTTCTCAACTTCTACATGGACAAGTTTTTTGTCATGATACATCAGTTGATTTTCTCCCCATGTCCGCAGCATATCAATTAAGTGACTTGGATCGAGTTCATTTAGATTCCATGGTGATCTTGGAGGAAATTAAAAGTGCAGTTTGAAATTGAGGGAGCCAAAAATCCCCGGGTCCGGATGGTTTTACGTTTATGTTAGTTAAAAAGTATTGGGACCTTTCGCACCTCGACATTCAAACTTTTGCGGTTAATTTCTTCTCAACAGGCGCGTTTCCATCAGGTGTGAATTCCTCATTTTTTACCTTAATTCCGAAAGTGTCTAATCCCCTTTATATTAAAGACTACAGACCTATTTCCCATATTGGTTTTCAATACAAGATTG
Source organism: Chrysanthemum lavandulifolium (assembly GCA_022545495.1). Classification (NCBI taxonomy): domain Eukaryota; kingdom Viridiplantae; phylum Streptophyta; class Magnoliopsida; order Asterales; family Asteraceae; genus Chrysanthemum; species Chrysanthemum lavandulifolium. The sequence goes on along the minus strand of CM040239.1, from coordinate 65,170,791 downwards.
TCGCGAAAATCTTGGCAAATAGGCTTTCAAAGCTTATTAACTCGATCATCAGTCATGAGCAATCGGCCTTTATTGAGGGTCGTCAAATTCTTGATGGCCTTCTTATCCTTAGCGAGGTTATAGATTGGTATAAGAAGCGAAAGAAGAAACTGTTGTTGTTTAAAGTTGACTTCGAAAAGGCATTTGATTCTGTAAGTTGGAGTTTCTTAGATCACGTCATGGATAAGCTGGGTTTTAGTAGTAATTGGCGCAGATGGATTAGAGCAGGGTTAGCATCTTCTAGGGCTTCTATCCTCATTAATGGAAGTCCTACGTCAGAATTCTCGCTAAGAAGAGGTTTGAGGCAAGGAGACCCATTGTCGCTTTTTTTTATTTATTATAGTTATGAAAGGCCTCCACAATTCTTTTAGCATCGGTTTGATGGAAAATATGTTCAGGGGTGCTTGTTTTGGATCTCCTAGTATTCGTTTATCCCACCTATTTTATGCGGACGACGTTATTATTATGTCTGATTGGAACCAAATTGATATGGATAATATCATACGTATCCTTAGCGTTTTTCACCTCGCATCAGTCCTCAAAATCAACATCAACAAGTCGAACCTATATGGAGTGGGTGTCCACCCTCCGGAAGTTTCTCGTTTAGCTGTTTGTACTGGTTGTTAGGCAAGTACTCTTCCATTCTCTTGCGTAGGTTTACCTATAGGTTCGAACATGGGCCGAATTTCGAATTGGAATGTTTTGATTGATCGTTTTAAAGATAGGTTATCAGGATGGAAAGCTAATATGGTATCTTCAGGAGGCCGCCTCACTCTTATTAAATCCATGCTTGGAAGCCTTGGTTTATATTTTATGTCTATCTTTAAAGCCTCGATGCGGTCATTAAAAGTTGTCAAAGTATCCGTGCTTCTTTCTTTTGGGGTGCGTCACGGTGATAAAGGAAGTTATCTTGGATCAAATGGTTTCTATTTTAGCTTCTCTCGATAAAGGAGGTTTAGGTGTGGGAAGCCTTAAATCTTTCAACCTTTCGCTCCTTCTTAAATGGAGATGGCATTTGTTAAAATCTCCATCTGCTTTGTGGGTTAAAGTGTTAGGATCCTATATTTATTGTGTTTGATGATTCGAGTGGCCTTGGATGATGGAAATACAAGTTAGCCATGCTTTATAGAGAGAAAGAGATGAGAGGGTGTTCTTGGTATAGACTTGGTTTACAAAAAGGAAAGGTTAGATTGAAAGAAGCACCACCCCTTCCAATGATGGAAGGGATATTTATAGTTACAGACATAACGACCTCCTGACGGCCTGTGGATCAGGTATACAGTGGGTAAATACCCGTCCTTCCTCCACGGTGTTGCACTAATCTAAACTACGCTACTAATTAACTAATTAACTAATAAATAACGTAACAAACGATATGTCTACGAGCTAACTTATGCTAGATAATATTTGGGGTGACCGACACTTTACTTATGGAATTTCCAATTCCTAACAATCTCCCCCTAAGGGAGGTCACCCCATGTTTTACATTACAAATCCTAGCATTCTATTTAATCTTCAGGTTCAGCAATCTTTGTGCATTAGCAGTGACTCTTCATAGTCCGAATGATTTGTACTTTCAGTGGAGGTCTTTAACTGATTCACATCTTTGATGATCTTCGAGCTTTCTTTGAGATCATCAACCACAGCAAATCTCTCTGGATCATCCATAGTTGTGTTGCCTTCATGTGATGTTGTGACTTTTGGACCGACATGCTCACACTTTTGGATCATGACATCTTTCATCAGAGTAGCGGAAGCTTTACTGGCTCATGATATTTGCAGTAGCGTAGTAGAAACATAGTATAAAAATATCAGAGCCAGGTTTTGTAGATATGCACAAGTCATGATTTCTTCAATTAAGTGTGGATCTTTGTGAGCATGCGGCTTTGGATTGACTCCTCAATTCGATCACCGCAACCGTCCAAATGTACTGTAAACAACGATTAGCAATAAACACACGAAAGTGTCTTTGATCACTTTCGTTGAATTGAGGTACACGCCCACGGTTCCCGTTGATCGGTACAATCTTGCTGTGATCGGTATAATTCGAAGAATCTCCTTGATGGGTTTCGCAATTGTTCTAGCCGTTCTCAAACCGAATGTCTCAAAGAAGACAACACGGAGTGAGTGAACCGGTAATTGAGATTCACCGATTAATGAAAATGATTTGAAAACAATCGTGTATTGCTTAATAGAAAGTGTTTTGCAATACAACGAAGGTTTTATGGAAAATCAATTATCAATCATAAATACCCTTTTATTTTGAAAACATAATACACAGTCGATGTGCTAGAGAAAAGAATTGTTGAGCACAACGACCGGTTTTTCAAGGTATCCGTCAATCCATTACCTGGACCAAGGTTGATTTAAGAATGAATCGCCCCATCATTTCTATCCAGTTGTCACAAGTTTGATCTTTTGAAAAGATCTCACATGTCACCCACCAAGAGCTTGTTTGATGTTGGCTCAGAAGGATTTCCATCTTCATTGTGAATACTTTTACATACCACTCGGATGTTCGGCAAAACCACAAGGATAATGCGTGGGACTCTCAATATCTCTTGTGACAATCCGTACTTCGTGTCATTTCTCGACAGTTCATGTCTCATTATTTCAACATTTATAGTAAACTTGGTTTACTTGTTTCAAATCGCGTAACCTTGGAGGTTTAGCGGTAATTCATGATCATGACATCACGTACATTTCATATGGACTATGATTAGTCTACATTTCATTGACATCATGTGCATTTCATTAGTACATTCACAACATTTCATTTCACCTTCAACGCGAAATTTTTATATTTAATAAATTTTTATCGCGTGAGTTTTTATTTTGATTATTTAATCCATTACTTTCAAAAATGATCCCGAGGTATTTTTAAACTTACATTTAGTTTATAAAAACTATATTTTTAGTTTCCTAGTGTTTTGAATTTATTTCGTATATTAATCGTTAAAGTTTAATTATTACGTCGTTTTTCTTAAAAATTATACGATAATTATTTTATCACCCAAATTTCACAAGGAAAGTATTTTTACAATTTTTATCATCTCAATACAATCTATTTTAAATTATTAAAAAGTTACTTGCACCAAAAACTTCCATTTATCTTAACTTAACTTTGTTTTACTTATACTTTGTCAAATATTTGCACATTCTACTCAAACATATACAAGTATACATTTTAAAAAAAAAAAAAAAAATTATAATTAGGAGACAAGTCCCCAAAATCACGCCCATGGGGAGGGAGGTCAATTGATTGGCATGGTAAGTTGATTGTAATAAATACTTGCTTATATATATAGTTTACCTCAAATAATATCTCATACTTTTCATTCTCATTTCAAAGAGTTAGTAGAAAAACTTTTCCTCTCTTCCTTTTGGGTCTCCAAAACCGGCCAAGCAACAAGAACAACCAAGGGATCAAAGTTTTCAAGCACAAGTGTTTTTACAACCTAGATATATCCTTTATATGGTTTTGAAATAAAAACCAAGGATATTTAAGTTAATCCTTGTTACCTACACCTCTTCATTTTCACTAGTAAGCATATTCTTATCATTTTTATGTTTCCTCTTCATTTTCATAAGTTTCTTTTCATTCTTGGAGCTTATATGCATGTTATGTGATTTATACCATTTATTTCATGATTTTAAAGTTATATATACAATATGGTCATCCTATAATTACTCCCATGGTATTCTTTGGTCTTGATGGTGATTAGGAACCCATGACACCCTAAGAAGGTGTATGGTAGGATTAGATTAGTTTTGGAGTTGATTTGAAGGGATTAGAATAGGTTTTGTCCGAGAAAACTATTTTCGATAACTATATTTTAAGGTTCTGTCCTTGTTTCAGTTTTCTGGAAAATCCGACAGCTAGTACGAAATTTTGGCCTTGATTTTTAGAAAATATACTTTAAAAGCGAATCCGTGGCCTTTTGAGCGGATAAAAGCGGAGTTATCTTGAAGCCGTGGTGAATTTTTAAAGTTTGACGACAAACGTACATTTTCGAGAAAATTTCAGCAAGCAGTTTTACATATTTCGGGTCAAAAACGAGCCTTAAGCTTCACAAATTATTTCGACTTCTCAAAATATATTAGTATACTTGATCTGAAGCTAAGGACATATTTTACGTGAAAGCAGTTTAAAGCGACAAATATATGCACGTTTTATAAGGTTGCCGTAAATATTATTTTCGAAAAACTATATTATTTTTACGTTACAAGTATTTTATTAGTTTGAAGAGCTATGTTTATGCGATTTTAGCCATGATGTGAAACTTTTTATAACGAAATGTCTTCTAGTAAAATCAAGTTCATCGGCCATATTTTTCAAAACAAAAAGCCGTTTGTCAAGCGAAGTTATGGTAAATTATTTACGGACGTTCAAACTTGGCCGAAACTTATTTTCTGCACACGATTAGCAAAAATCACTATCTTTAACCTTTAATATCTTTATGATCGAGACCTTTTGGACGAAAACTCCTGAACTGAAACTTTTAGATATCGATACAAACTTTCCAAAACCGTCGAGTTCGTTCTCTAACGATCGACGTACACCGTTTTACGACTACTTTTCCGGAGCCATTTTTGTTAATTTCATGATTTTTCCTACGACATTGTTTTGCGACGAAAAATGGTAATTTCACCAAAAGTCATTATAAAACCATTGTAGGATGACATTTTGACGTAAAACATGTAAAGTCATTTTGATTGGTCAAGGCGTCAAAAGTATTTTTCGACGACGAGTAATATTTTCAAAACCGTAAATGGTATAAATAACATCTGAAGTGCATGCATAACATTACATTGCAACTCATGACATATCATATCATTGATAATAGGTCCCGTTGACGATTACATTAAACCTCGGTGTACTCACTTTGCCGTTATTCGGTTTATCCAAGTGAGTTTTCATAGCCCGTTTTACATGCTTTCGATTATTTTCAAACCCGCGGGAGAATACATTGCACTACATTTTTTTGTACGATACCAAGTATGTTAAATTCATTACATTGCTTAAGTTACCACATATGCCAATTTGAAAGTCCCATTACTTGAACATGAACCGTTAATCTTTGAGCGAGGATGAGTGGATAGATCTATCGAGGTGGCGCCTCCATCGGGTTGGTGAATCCCAACCAAGTGAGCGGATGCATTTCATTTGATGGTATTACGGAGTTGTCGGCAAACACTCTGCGGGGCATACATTATTGAGCAGTCTAGTTTCGGGGTCATGGGCTTAGAGCAATTGTAACATTATTTTTACGTGTTGGATTGTCATGCATATTCTATACTTGTGTAGTCGTATAAAACATTTACATAAACCTATGATTTCTCACCAACATTATTGTTGACCGTTTTTAGCAATGTATTTTCGGTGGCGAGGCATTCATCATGACATGGTTTAGGGACCTACATTTTGAGTCATGGCGTCGACTTACATTATGTACATTATGGTACTTTATTTCAAAACATCGTTTGGATTTGTAACATGGATGTATTTTAGCAAACTTTGTAAACCTTTTGGGACCGATGTTGTACTCGATTGTTTTATGAAATATCCAACGATGTGCTTTTATAAAGCGACACTTTAGGTCGTTCAATATAAGCTGTGATGTGGTGCTATGACAATCAATCCCCGAATTCCATTCCGGCGCAAAGCAGTAAATTGGGGTGTGGCAGTGGTATCGAGCCACTCTGAGCCGTTCGGGATGGTGGGGCAAACCTCATCGAGGACGATGAGTCCTAAGGGGTGATTGTGACACCTAGGCAAATCCCACATCGGTGTGGCACGGAGAGATCTTGGGCTCATAAGATAACATTCGCCTTAAATGACACAACGCGTTTTGTGGTCTCTGCGGGTGGAGTTCTTAGGGCTGGCGGTTAAGCGTGCTCATGTGAGAGTAATCTTGGCTTGGGTGACTGCAGGAAGTCTTCAAATGATGCCACAAAAACAAAGCCGTGAGCCTACGGGCAAAGCGGACAATATTGTGGTCGAGATAAGGCGGGGTGTTACAAGTGGTGCTCGAAATTGCTCAAGCAGGCGGGAATCAGGACGGAGAAAAGCATGTTACAGTGTGGAAGTCTAGATCACCTTCGCAATACATCCAAAGTGAAAAGAACTCCCAATCAGGAGGAAATCGTCCAAACTGGCGTTGGCAATAGAAGGCCCACAAGATCGAACATTGAAATTCCTCCCGCACGTGGTCGAGCATTCTATCTCGGGTACCGAGGAAGCCCGCAACGCTAATGGTACATTCTTTCGAACAACTACCTTATTTACATGCGACATGATTTTGAGTGCATAACTTCCTTCCAATCTTTACGTTCACGACATTGATTAATTTGAGACCTATTGATATCGACCTTAGTTGTTATATATTTGTTGATTGGATTTGATTGTGTAAGCAAATCGAATATCGAGCGAATCTTTCAAAGACTTCATTCAAGGATGGCATCCTACCTTTCTAACAACTTGTTTCTAGCTTGATCTAGTAGCGGTTCTTGTTTGATGAGTTGCGAAAATCAAGCTAAGAGACAAGTTTACTCAAGTCGGTTTAGTTTAATCTCATGGCAGTTCTTGTTTGATGAGTTGTGAGATTAAATTAGAATCGACTACCTAAAGGTCTTTTGAGAGCTACGTTCGATATTGGATAAGTTTACCTATCAAATCGATCACGGCACGTACTTAGTTGAATGGGAACATGCGCATGGGCATTGATATGATCATTTAGGCATTCGTACGATCATGAACTTTTAGAACTCTTGTCGAGGTTCGGACCATAGTATCGTTAATCGAATCACGGGGACGTGATTCCGCTGACATGGGAAGAATGTCACAATTCTCAAATTCCGGTCATTTCTTAAATTAAATATGCATCATGTTAGTTCATTCATGATTTTTCATTTCACATTAATCGCGTAAATTTTTATATTTAATAATTTTTATCGCGTGAGTTATTATTTTAAATATTTAACCCGTTACTTTCAAAAATGATCCCGAGGTATTTTTAAACTTACATTTAGTCTATAAAAACTATATTTTTAGTTTTCCTAGTGTTTCTAATTTATTTGGTACATTAATCGTTAAAGTTTAATTATTCGTCGTTTTCTTAAAATTGTACGATAATTATTTTATCACTCAATTTTCACAAGGAATGTATTTTACAATTTTATTATCTCATTACATTCTATTTTGATCTATTAAAACTTACTTGTACCAAAAATTTCCATTTACCCTTACTTGTACATTTAACTACACATTTACTTACACCTTTTCTTACAAATTATACTTTACATTTACAAGTAAAGAGAAAAAAATATATATATATATCTTGAGAACAAGACCCCTAAAAATCCGGCCATAGAGTTGGTATTATTGATTGGTATGGTTTTTTTTATTTTTAGATTATACATGTACATAAAGTCTTCCCTTATCTCATTCATTCATTTACTACACTCACTTTTCATTTTTCACATAGTTAGCAATCTTCTTCCTCTTTGTTTTTCATCCTAGAACCGGTTCTTCAAGAGATCACATAGGGATCACCATTTTTTTTTTGCAAGATCAAGTGTATTAACAACCTAGTATATACTCTTTATTTGGTTTTGAAATAAAAACCAAGGGTATTTAAGTTAATCCTTGTTACTTTCACCTCATCACTATCACTTGTAAGCATGTTTTATCATTTTCATGTTTCCTTGTCATTTCATATGTTTCTTTTCATTTTGGAGCTTATATGCATGATATGTGATTTATACCATTTTCATGATTTATTGAGTTATATATACATATTGGTCATCCTATAAATATTCCCATGGTATTCTTTGGTCTTGATGGTGATTAGGAACCCATGACACCCTAAGAAGGTGTATGGTAGGATTAGATTAGTTTTGGAGTTGATTTGAAGGGATTAGAATAGGTTTTGTCCGAGAAAAACTATTTTCGATAACTATATAAATAGGTTCTGTCCTTGTTTCAATTTCTGGAAAACCTACTGTTGGTACGAAACTTTGGCCTTGATATTTAGAAAATATACTTTAAAGCGAATCCGTGGTCGCTTGAGCGGTTAAAGCGGACTTATACTTGAAGCCGTGGTGAATTTTAAAGTTTGACGAAATGTTTATTTTTCGAAAATTCAGCATGCGGTTTTACATTGTTTGGGTCAAAAGCAGCCTTAAGCTTCACAAATTATTTCGACTTATCAAAAATATATTAGTTTACTTGATACGAAGCTAAGGACATATTATCGTGAGAAAAGCGGTTTGAAGCGACAAATATATGCGTTTTATAAACTTGCCGTAACTATTATTTTTCGAAAAACTATATTATTTTTACGATACAAGTATTTTAGTAGTACATAACGTCCATGTTTGCGGTGTTTTTAACCATGATGTGAAACTTTTGGAACAAAATGTCTTCTAGTAAAATCAAGTTCATCGACCATATTTTTCAAAACAAAAATTTGTTTGTCAAGCGGAGTTATGGTAAATTATTTACGGATGTTCAAACTTGGCGAAACTTATTTTACGCACACAATTAGCCAAAATCACTATCTTTAACCCTTGATATCTTTATGATCGAGACCTTTTGAACGAAAACTCTGAATGAAACTTCTAGATATCGATACAAACTTTCCAAAACCGTCGAGTTCGTTCTCTAACGATCGGCGTACACCATTTACGACTACTTTTCCGAAGCCATTTTTGTTACTTTTATAAAAATTCGGCGACATTGTTTTGCGACGAAAAGTGGTAATTTCACCAAAAATCATTATAAAACCATTGTAGGATGACATTTTGACGTAAAAGCGGTGAAGTCATTTTGAAGGGTCTAGGCGTCAAAAGAGTATTTTTCGACGATTAGTAATATTTTCAAAACTCGCTAATGGTATAAATAACATACGAAGTGCATGCATAACATTACATTGCAACTCATTGCATATCATATCATTCGTGATAGGTCCGGTTAACACATCACATTATACCTCGGTGTACTCACTTTTGTCATCGCCTCGGTTTATCAGTGAGTAATCACATCCCCTTTTTTTACCGTTTTACTATATTTTGGGGTGAATGCATGAACCATACTTGAATTAAATTGATCCTTACAATTGTGAACTCTTTTGACTTGAATATTTGAACTCGAATCAATCCTTGAACTTAATTACGAAATTATGACTTATTTGAACTTATTGAACCGCACGTGTTATGACCTTGTCCTAAAGTCTCCAATGTTGAACATCACTATAAAGTCTCCATGTTGAGCATCACTATATAGACACCTTTGTTCGTAGTATATCTTTGGGAAGAGGCACCGGTGTATCTTTGGGAAGAGGCACCCAGTGTATCTTTGGGAAGAGGCATGATGGGTCTTTGGGAAGAGGCACCAAGATAACTTTGGGTAGTGGCACCCGACTTAATTTGGTTTCATCGGTAGCATTCTGAATTATTATATTCGTGGTACTATATTGGGAACTATTATGACCACTTACACTTGATTACTTGACGCTATAATTTTTGTGCAATGGGTTGTGTACACACAGGTTGCAAGTTTTGTATGGTGAATTTGAACCGAGTGGATACACAATGCCTTTGCTTTGAGAACTATTTTCGTTGACGAAAGCTTTGTATATTTTTCTTCTGAGTTTTCTTATTTCACTAAGCGTGTTTACTCACCAACTATTTTCATAGTTGACCCGTTTTCTCTCATGCAATTCGGTGATCGTTAGTAAGCTTTTCTATCAAGTCTTGCATAAAGAAGTTTTCCTTTGGTCGCTCACGAGTCGTATGTAATAAAACTCAATATTTTGGAATCTAAACTTTGTAATATATTTAGATAATGGCTAAACTAGTATTGTAATGGAGTATTATTTCTTTTAATCTTAATGTTGGTATGTTCTATTATCTTGTGCTTATGTTCCTTCCGTTACACCTCGTGTTTCCGCCTCGGTGGTGTGATGATTGGTATCGAGCGAGAGAAAAGAATCATCACACCCCAATTTACATTTTGCGTGAATGGAATTCACGGGATTGTTGTCATAGCACCACATCACAGTTATATTGAGCGACCTAAAGTGTCGTTTTAAAAACACATCGTTGGATATTTCATAAAAACATAATCGAGTACAACATCGGTCCCAAAAGGTTTAACAAGTTTGCCAAAATACAAATATGTTACAAATCCAAGCGATGTTTTGAAATAAAGAGCCATAATGTACATAATGTAAGTCATCGCCGCGACTCAAAATGTAGGTCCCTAAACCATGTCATGACGAATGCCTCGATTACACGAAAATACATTGCTAAAAGCGGTCAACAATAATGTTGGTGAGAAATCATAGGTTTATGTAAATGTTTTATACGACTACATAAGTATAGACTATGCATGACAATCCGGTCATGTAAAAATAATGTTACAATTGCTCTAAGCCCATGACCCAAACTAGGCTGTTCAATAATGTATGCCCCTGCAGTGTTTGCCGGACAACTCCATAGCGTGATCAAATGAAATGCATCCGTTTGCTCGGTTGGGATTCACCAACCCGGATGGGCGTCACCCTCGATAGATCTATCCACTCATCCTCGCTTCAAAGATTAACGGTTCATGTTCAAGTAATGGGGACTTTCAAATTGGCAAATGTGGTAACTTAAGCAATGTAATTGAATTTAACATACTTGGTATCGTACAAAAGAAAATGTAGTGCAATGTATTCTCCCGTGGGTTTGAAAATAATCGAAAGCATGTAAAGCGGGCTATGAAAACTCACTTGGATAAAGCGGAATAACGGCAAAAGTGAGTACACCGAGGTTAATGTAATGCGTCAACGGGACCTATTATCAATGATATGATATGTCATGAGTTGCAATGTAATGTTATGCATGCACTTGTATGTTATTTATACCATTTACGGGTTTTGAAAATATTACTCGTCGTCGAAAAATACTCTTTGACTATTTAACCCGTTACTTTCAAAAATGATCCCGAGGTATTTTTAAACTCACATTTAGTTTATAAAAACTATATTTTTAGTTTTCCTAGTGTTTCACATTTATTTGGTACTTAAATCGTTAACGTTTAATTATTACGTTGTTTTCTTAAAAATCTTACGATAATTATTTTATCACCCGATTTTCACAAGGAAAGTATTTTTACAATTTTTATCACCTCTTCACTTGCACTAGTAAGCATATTCTTATCATTTTTAAGTTTCCTTATCATTTTCATAAGTTTCTTTACATTTTTGGAGCTTATATGCATGTATTGTGATTTATACCATTTATTTCATGATTTTAAGGTTTTATATACTTATTAGTCATCCTATAATTATTCCCAAGTTATTCTTTGGTCTTGATGGTGATTAGGAACCCATGACACCCTAAGAAGGTGTATGGTAGGATTAGATTAGTTTTGGAGTTGATTTGAAGGGATTAGAATAGGTTTTGTCCGAGAAAAACTATTTTCGTAAACTATATTTTACGTTCTGTCCTTAATTCGGATTTCTGGAAAACCAACAGTTGATACGACATTTTGGCCTTCATATTTAGAAAATATACTTTAAAACGAATCCGTGGCCTTTTGAACGGATAAAAACGGAGTTATAACGAAGCCGTGGTGAATTTTTAAAGTTTGACGACGAAACGTATATTTTTCTGAAAATCAGCTTGCTGTTTCTGTATATTTCGGGTCAAAAACGAGCCTTAAGCTTCACAAATTATTTCGACTTCTCAAAATATATTAGTTTACTTGATACGAAGCTAAGGACATATTTTACGTAGAAAACGCAGTTTAAAACGACAAATATATGGCCATTTTCATAAAGTTGCCGTAAATATTAATTTCGAAAAACTATATTATTTTTGGCGTAACAAGTATTTCATTAGCTATATCGTCCATGTTTGCGGCGCTTTTAACCATGATGTGAAACTTTTATAACGCAGTGTCTTCTAGTAAAATCAAGTTCATCGGCCATATTTTCCAAAACAAAAAGCCGTTTGTCAAGCGGAGTCATAGTGATTTATTTACGGATGTTCAAACATTGGCGAAACTCATTTTCGCACAATTCACAAAACCACCATCTTTAGCCCTTGATATCTTTATGATCGAGACCTTTGAACGAAAACTCTGAACTGAAACTTCTAGATATCGATACAAACTTTCCAAAACCGTAGAGTTCGTTCTCTAACGATCGACGTACACCGCTTTTACGGCTAGTTTTCAAGCCATTTTGTTAATTTCATGATTTTTCACCAAGGCTTCGATATTCGACTTTTACCTTAGCGCAGTAAGACATTTGCTAACGACGTGGCAATTTCCGCTTTCATGTTCGCCACCAATAAAGCTTCTTAAGATCTTGATACATCTTATCCGATCACGGATGAATAGAATACTTTGACTTATGCGACTCATGCATAATCAATTCGTATTCCGCCATACAATGGAACCCGCATTCTATCTTTGAAACATAGTACTCCATACGCTCTCTTCACAAAACCATTTGCGCTTCGGGCATACCATAAGGTTTTTCACTTGGTCGGTTTTCCTCCTTAAGTGCCTCGACTTGTGCTTCGTGGATTTTCGATGGTAAAGGAGAAATAATCGTCATTCCCAATGATCGAACTCTTAAAGGTTTAGGTCTCTCTTTCCGACTAAGAGCATCACCACAACATTGGCTTTTCGGGTGATACTTGATTTCACGGTCATAGTCATTGAGTAACTCCAACCAACGACGTTGCCTCATATTAAGCTCCTTTGATCAAGAATATATTGCAAACTCTTGTGGTCGATAAACATGCACTTGGTACCATAGAGGTAGTGTCTCCAAATCTTGAGTGCAAAACTACGGCTCTAACTCGAGATCATGAGTGGTGTAGTTCTTCTCATGAGTCTTAAGTTGTCGAGAAGCATCTGTGATCACCTTCTCATTTGCATTAAAACAGCCCCAAGTCCTTTATGCGAGCGTCGCAATATACAACAAAATTCTCAATGCCTTGGTAGTGCCAAAATTAGTATTTGCAAAGCTTTGCTTCAACAATGAAAAGCAACTTCTTGTTTCTCTCCCCACTCGTACTTCTTGTTTTTACGTGTCAACTTGGTCAAAGGTCTCGCTATCTTTGAAAAACCTTGATGAACCTTCGGTAATACCGGCTAGTCCTAGAAATTGTCGAATTTCAGTAGGATTCGTTGGAGTAGCCCAATCTTTCACGGCTTCAATCTTTGCGGGATCAACTTGTAGTCCTTGACTATCAATGATGTGACCAAGAAATTGCACTTTGTGGTTCCAAAATCACACTTGAAAACTTGGCATACAACTTCTCATTCTTGAGTAGCCTTAAAATCGTCCTTAAATGCTCTTCGTGCTCTTCTTTGCTCTTGGAGTAAATCAAGATGTCGTCGATGAACACAATAACAAACTTGTCCAAATCGACACAAACTCTATTCATGAGATCCATGAATACCGCGGTGCATTAGTCATCAAGCGGCATCACTTGAAACTCGTAATGACCGTAACGTGTTCTAAGCGCTTTTGAATATCCTCTTCCGAACTCGAAGTTGGTGATAACCCGACGAAGATCAATCTTGGAATAAATACTAGAACCTTGCAACCGATCGAACAAGTCATCAATTACGGGAGTGGGTAACGATTCTTCACCGTTAACTTGTTCAATTCTCGATAATCTATGCACATTGGAAGGATCCATCCTTCTTCTTCACAAACAAAACCGGTGCTCCCCAGCGAGGAACTCGGCCTAATGAATCCTTTGTCTAGAAGCTCTTGCAATTGATTAGACAACTCTTGCATTTCGGATGGCGCTAAACGGTACGGTGCTCGCGCAATCGGTGCAGCTCCGGGCACTAAGTCAATTTGAAACTCTACTTGTCCTTAATTTTACGTCAAAATGTCATCCTACAATGGGTTTATAATGATTTTTGGTGAAATTTTCACTTTTCGACGCAAAACAATGTCGTCGGAAAAATCATGAAATTAACAAAAATGGCTTCGGAAAACTAGCCGTAAAACGGTGTACGTCGATCGTTAGAGAACGAACTCTACGGTTTTGGAAAGTTTGTATCGATATCTAGAAGTTTCAGTTCAGGAGTTTTCGTTCAAAAGGTCTCGATCATAAAGATATCAAGGGCTAAAGATGGTGGTTTTGCTAATTGTGTGCGAGAAAAAAATGAGTTTCGCCAAGTTTGAACCTCCGTAAATAATTTACTATAACTCCGCTTTGCAAACAGCTTTTTGTTTTGAAAAATATGGCCGATGAACTTGATTTTACTAGAAGACATTTCGTTCTAAAAGTTTCACAACCTTGTTAAAAGCAACCCGCAAACATGGTCGTTCTGACTAATGAAATACTTGTAGCGTAAAAATAATATAGTTTTCGAGAAAATAATAATTCTGGCAACTTTATGAAAAGCGTGCATATATTTGTCGTTTCAAATCCGTTTTCACGTATAAAATGTCCTTAGCTTAGTATCGAAGTAAACTAATATATTTTTGATAAGTCGAAATAATTTGTGAAGCTTAAGGCTCGTTTTGACCCGAACAAACTAAAAGCGCAAGCTGAATTTTCGAAAAGTATATTTTTAGTCGTCAAACTTTAAAATTCACTGCAACCGTTATAACTCCGTTTTATCCGTTCAAAAGGCCACGGATTCGTTTTAAAGTATATTTTCTAAATATCAAGACCAAAGTTTCGTACCATCAGTAGGTTTTCCAGAAATTGAAACAAGGACAGAACCTTTTATATACGATCGAAAATAGTTTTTCTCGGACAAAACCTATTCTAATCCTTCAAATCAACTCCAAAGCTAATCTAATCCTACCATACACCTTCTTAGGGTGTCATGGGTTCCTAATCACCATCAAGACCAAAGAATACCATGGGAATATTTATAGGATGACCATAAGTATATAAATAACTCTAAAATCATGAAATAAATGGTATAAATCACATATCATGCATATTATCTCCAAAATGAAAAGAAGCATATGAAAATGAAAAGGAAACAAGGAAATGATAAAACAAGCTTACAAATGATAATGATGAGGTGAAAGTAACAAGGATTAAACTTAAATATCCTTGGTTTTATTTCAAAACCATATAAAGGATATAACTAGATTGTAAATGACTTGATTTTGCAAAATCTTGATCCCTTTGAACTTTGATGTATGGCGGTTTGAGAAGCCAAAAAGAGAAGAAGAAGCTTTCTAACACTTGCTATCTTGAATAAATGAAATACATGATTGAGTGAAAGAGTTTGTGTGTAAACTTATACCTTTGAAATTTTACCAAGCCATTAATTGTCCACCTCCCTTGGCGGATTTTAGGGAGGATGTCCTAAAATTAATTTTTTTTTTTTTTTTTTTAATGTATAAACATTTGTGTAATAATTGAGCATGTAGAAAAATTGTATAAGTAAAGGTAAATGGAAATTTTGGTACAAGTGAGTTTTATAATAGCTCAAAATAGAATGTAATGAGATAATAAAAATTGTAAAATACTTTCCTTGTGAAATTTGGGTGATAAAATAATTATTCGGTCATTTCTTAAATTAAATATGCATCATATTAATTCATTCATGGCATTTCATTTCACATTTAACGTAATTTTTATATTTAATAATTTTATCGCGTGAGTTATTATTTTAAATATTTAACCCGTTACTTTCAAAAATGATCCGAGGTATTTTTAAACTTACATTTAGTCTATAAAAACTATATTTTTAGTTTTCCTAGTGTTTCTAATTTATTTGGTACATTAATCGTTAAAGTTTAATTATTACGTCGTTTTCTTAAAAATTATCGATAATTATTTTATCACTCAATTTTCACAAGGAATGTATTTTACAATTTTATTATCTCATTACATTCTATTTTGATCTATTAAAACTTACTTGTACCAAAATTTCCATTTACCATTACTTGTACATTTAACTACACTTTTACTTACACTTTCTTACAAATTATACAATACATATTTACAAGTTTAGAAAAAAAAAAATATATATCTTGAGAACAAATCCCCAAAATCCGGCCATAGGGTTGGTATTATTGATCAATATGGTTTTTATTTTTAGATTATACATGTACATAAAGTCTTCACTTATCTCATTTCATTCATTTATTCACATCTCACTTTTCATTTTCACATAGTTATAAATCTTCTTCTCTCTTTGTTTTTCCTCAAAACCGGCCACATCAAAGATCACAAGGGATCAAAATTTTGCAAGATCAAGTGTATTAACAACCTAGTATATACTCTTTATTTGGTTTTGAAATAAAAACCAAGGGTATTTAAGTTAATCCTTGTTACTTTCACCTCATCACTATCACTTGTAAGCATGTTTTATCATTTTCATGTTTCCTTGTCATTTCATATGTTTCTTTTCATTTTGGAGCTTATATGCATGATATGTGATTTATACCATTTTCATGATTTATTGAGTTATATATACATATTGGTCATCCTATAAATATTCCCATGGTATTCTTTGGTCTTGATGGTGATTAGGAACCCATGACACCCTAAGAAGGTGTATGGTAGGATTAGATTAGTTTTGGAGTTGATTTGAAGGGATTAGAATAGGTTTTGTCCGAGAAAAACTATTTTCGATAACTATATAAATAGGTTCTGTCCTTGTTTGAATTTCTGGAAAAACCTACTGTTGGTACGAAACTTTGGCCTTGATATTTAGAAAATATACTTTAAAAGCGAATCCGTGGCGCTTGAGCGGATTAAAGCGGACTTATAACGAAGCCGTGGTGAATTTTTAAAGTTTGACGACGAAATGTTTATTTTTCGAAAATTCAGCATGCAGTTTTACATTGTTTGGGTCAAAAGCAGCCTTAAGCTTCACAAATTATTTCGACTTATCAAAAATATATTAGTTTACTTGATCTGAAGCTAAGGACATATTATCGTGAAAGCGGTTTGAAGCGACAAATATATGCGTTTTATAAACTTGCCGTAACTATTATTTTACGAAAAACTATATTATTTTTACGATACAAGTATTTTAGTAGTATAACGTCCATGTTTGCATTTGTTTTTAACCATGATGTGAAACTTTTGGAACAAAATGTCTTCTAGTAAAATCAAGTTCACCGACCATATTTTCAAAACAAAAATTTGTTTGTCAAGCGGAGTTATGGTAAATTATTTACGGATGTTCAAACTTGGCGAAACTTATTTTACGCACACAATTAGCCAAAATCACTATCTTTAACCCTTGATATCTTTATGATCGAGACCTTTTGGATGAAAACTCTGAACTGAAACTTCTAGATATCGATACAAACTTTCCAAAACCGTCGAGTTCGTTCTCTAACGATCGACGTACACCATTCGACTACTTTTCGAAGCCGTTTTGTTACTTTTATAAAAATTCCGGCGACATTGTTTTGCGACGAAAAGTGGTAATTTCACCAAAAATCATTATAAAACCATTGTAGGATGACATTTTGGCGTAAAAGCGGTAAAGTCATTTTGAAGGGTCTAGGCGTCAAAGAGTATTTTTCGACGATTAGTAATATTTTCAAAACTCGCTAATGGTATAAATAACATCTGAAGTGCATGCATAACATTACATTGCAACTCATTGCATATCATATCATTCGTGATAGGTCCGGTTAACACATCACATTATACCTCGGTGTACTCACTTTTGTCATCGCCTCGGTTTATCAAGTGAGTAATCACATCCCCTTTTACCGTTTTACTATATTTTGGGGTGAATGCATGAACCATACTTGAATTAAATTGATCCTTACAATTGTGAACTCTTTTGACTTGAATATTTGAACTCGAATCAATCCTTGAACTTAATTACGAAATTATGACTTATTTGAACTTATTGAACCGTCGTGTTATGACCTTGTCCTAAAGTCTCCAATGTTCGAACATCACTATAAAGTCTCCCATGTTCGAGCATCACTATATAGACACCTTTGTTCGTAGTATATCTTTGGGAAGAGGCACCAGTGTATCTTTGGGAAGAGGCACCAGTGTATCTTTGGGAAGAGGCACCAGTGGGTCTTTGGGAAGAGGCACCAGTATAACTTTGGGTAGTGGCACCCGACTTAATTTGGTTTCATCGGTAGCATTCTGAATTATTATATTCGTGGTACTATATTGGGAACTATTATGACCACTTACACTTGACTACTTGACGCTATAATTTTTGTGCAATGGGTTGTGTACACACAGGTTGCAAGTTTTGTATGGGCGAATTTGGGCGAGTGGATACACAATGCCTTTGCTTTGAGAACTATTTTCGTTGACCGAAAGCTTTGTATATTTTTCTTCGAGTTTTCTTATTTCACTAAGCGTGTTTACTCACCAACTATTTTCATAGTTGACCCGTTTTCTCTCATGCATTTCGGTGATCGTTAGTAAGCTTTTCTATCAAGTCTTGCATAAAGAAGTTTTCACTTGTCGCTACAAGTCGTATGTAATAAAACTCAATATTTTGGAATCTAAACTTTGTAATATATTTGCCGATGACGGCTAAACTAGTATTGTAATGGAGTATTATTTCTTTTTAATCTTAATGTTGGTATGTTCTATTATCTTGTGCTTATGTTCCTTCCGTTACACCTCGTGTTTCCGCCTCCGGTGAGGTGTGACAGATTGGTATCGAGCCAAAGGTTATAGAGAATGCCGATTTTCAAAAATAAAAATCACGACTATAACCGAAAAATTTTTTTTATTTTATTTTATTAAACATTGAACATCATCCGAGTCAACTAGTCCTATCGTTGCATCGTTACTCATAAATTATACATAGCACGATCAACTATGTCTAATTTATGAAGAACCATGCAATGATAAGAGTAGTAGTTTTAAATCATGTTTAGTCGAGTCTTTTGAGTCCGGTCACTGAAGTTGCATTGGTCGGGTGGGTATGCATGGCATGTTTTACGTTCACGTCTACATTACCGTACCTTGTTCATATCTTCTCTTTTCCATCTTTCGACTTGTTAGACATAGCATGTCTCTGTTCTGTCATGTTTCGATCACTATAACACATTACCACCGTTCGCACCTCATCGACTTCGTTAGAATGTCGTTTACTCAACCCGATGTTTTGGTCCTCTGTGGGATCATGGCTGCAAGAAACACACGCTCGGGAGGTAACAACAACGGCAACTCAAACAACAATGACAATCCGGACAACAACGCTCTTTGGAATAGCGGATCTACTCACTCAAATTATAACACATCTCGATGCTAGGCAGACCAACAACGGAGAAGGTACTTCAAACGCGGTCAAGGATGCGGCTACAAAACTTTCATGACATGCAAGCCAATGGAATTTCATGGTGCGAGGGTGCCATTGAATTGCTAACTGGTTCGAGAATGTTGAGTCGAAGCTTAGTATCACGAAATGTCTTTGAAGGAAACAAGGTTGAGTTCTCTGTTTGGTCTACTACGGTCGAGCATTGACACGGTGGAACAACCAACTACGAGACTAGAGGAAGAGGGCTGCAAATGCATTATCTTGGGAAGCATTCAAGAAACTACTAAGCGATGAGTCTGCGAGAAAAGATGAAGTGCGGCGGAAGAAGAATTTTGGAATCACTTGATGGTAGGAGTAGAGATCGACAAGTACACGATCCGGTTCCACGAGCTAACTAGGATGGTTCCTCACATGGTTTCCATTGTGGAGAAGTTGATTGACCGATATATATGGGGATTGATACGGAAGTGGGAGGATGTCACTTGTCGAAACCAACCACTCGCAAGCATTGTGAGTATGGCGTGTCGCTTGACGAATGATGTGATCAGTGCGGAGAACTAGCAAAAGCAAGCGACAATGGACGAAAGCGGCGGAGGATCACCGGAAACCGAGACCGAATCGGCAAAACAAGAGGCGTGAATAACCCGAACTATGGGCGATCACCGGGGCGCAAAGGATATGCAGTCCACATCCTTTGTGTACTCGATGTAATTATCATCACTCGGAGGCTGCGAAGGTGCGACAAATGTGGACAGACGGGCCGCCGCTCGAAATTGCTCAAGCAGGCGGGAATCAAGGGCGAGAGAAAAGCATGTTACAGTGTGGAAGTCTAGATCACCTTCGCAATATACGTCCAAAGCGAAAAGAACTCCCAATCAAGGAGGAAATCGTCCAAACTGGCGTTGGCAATAGAAGGCCCACAAGATCGAACATTGAAATTCCTCCATGCGTGGTCGAGCATTCTATCGGGTACCGAGGAAGCCCAACGCTTAACGGGTACATTCTTTCGAACAACTACCTTATTTACATGCGACATGATTTTGAGTGCATAACTTCCTTCCAATCTTTACGTTCACGACATTGATTAATTTGAGACCTATTGATATCGACCTTAGTTGTTATATATTTTGTTGATTGGATTTGATTGTGTAAGCAAATCGAATATCGGCGAATCTTTCAAAAGACTTCATTCAAGGATGTGGCATCCTACCTTTCTAACAACTTGTTTCCTAGCTTGATCTAGTAGCGGTTCTTGTTTGATGAGTTGCGAAAATCAAGCTAAGAGACAAGTTTACTCAAGTCGGTTTAGTTTAATCTCATGGCGGTTCTTGTTTGATGAGTTGTGAGATTAAATTAGAATCGACTACCTAAAGGTCTTTTGAGAGCTACGTTCGATATTGGATAAGTTTACCCTATCAAATCGATCACGGGCACGTACTTAGTTGAATGGGGAACACATGCGCATGGGCATTGATATGATCATTTAGGCTGTTAAATACGATCATGAACTTTAGAACTCTTGTCGAGGTTCGGACCATAGTATCGTTAATCGAATCACGGGGCGTGATTCGGCGACATGGGAAGAATGTCACAATTCTCAAATTCGGTCATTTCTTAAATTATATATGCATCATATTAATTCATTCATGGCATTTCATTTCACATTTATCGCGTAAATTTTATATTTAATAATTTTTATCGCGTGAGTTATTATTTTAAATATTTAACCCGTTACTTTCAAAAATGATCCCGGTATTTTAAACTTACATTTAGTCTATAAAAACTATATTTTAGTTTTCCTAGTGTTTCTAATTTATTTGGTACATTAATCGTTAAAGTTTAATTATTACGTCGTTTTTCTTAAAAATTGTACGATAATTATTTTATCACTCAATTTTCACAAGGAATGTATTTTTACAATTTTTATTATCTCATTACATTCTATTTTGATCTATTAAAAACTTACTTGTACCAAAAATTTCCATTTACCCTTACTTGTACATTTAACTACACATTTACTTACACCTTTTCTTACAAATTATACTTTATATATATACAAGTTAAAGAGAAAAAAAAAAATATATATATCTTGAGAACAAATCCCTAAAAATCCGGCCATAGGGTGGGTAGCATTAATTGGTATGGTTTTTTTATTTATAGATTATACATGTACATAAAGTCTCCAACTCATCTCATTCATTCATTTACTACACTCACTTTTCATTTTCACATAGTTAGCAAAAATCTTCTTCTCTCTTTGTTTTCTCCTAAACCGGTTCTTCATCAAGCTCCAAGGGATCAAAATTTTTGCAAGATCAAGTGTATTAACAACCTAGTATATACTCTTTATTTGGTTTTGAAATAAAACCAAGGGTATTTAAGTTAATCCTTGTTACTTTCACCTCATCACTATCACTTGTAAGCATGTTTTATCATTTTCATGTTTCCTTGTCATTTCATATGTTTCTTTTCATTTTGGAGCTTATATGCATGATATGTGATTTATACCATTTTTTCATGATTTATTGAGTTATATATACATATTGGTCATCCTATAAATATTCCCATGGTATTCTTTGGTCTTGATGGTGATTAGGAACCCATGACACCCTAAGAAGGTGTATGGTAGGATTAGATTAGTTTTGGAGTTGATTTGAAGGGATTAGAATAGGTTTTGTCCGAGAAAAACTATTTTCGATAACTATATAAATAGGTTCTGTCCTTGTTTCAATTTCTGGAAAAACCTACTGTTGGTACGAAACTTTGGCCTTGATATTTAGAAAATATACTTTAAAAGCGAATCCGTGGCGCTTGAGCGGATTAAAGCGGACTTATAACGAAGCCGTGGTGAATTTTTAAAGTTTGACGACGAAATGTTTATTTTTCGAAAATTCAGCATGCAGTTTTACATTGTTTGGGTCAAAAGCAGCCTTAAGCTTCACAAATTATTTCGACTTATCAAAAATATATTAGTTTACTTGATACGAAGCTAAGGACATATTATCGTGAAAGCGGTTTGAAAGCGACAAATATATGCGTTTTATAAACTTGCCGTAACTATTATTTTACGAAAAACTATATTATTTTTACGATACAAGTATTTTAGTAGTATAACGTCCATGTTTGCGGTTGTTTTTAACCATGATGTGAAACTTTTGGAACAAAATGTCTTCTAGTAAAATCAAGTTCACCGACCATATTTTCAAAACAAAAAGCTGTTTGTCAAGCGGAGTTATGGTAAATTATTTACGGATGTTCAAACTTGGCGAAACTTATTTTACGCACACAATTAGCCAAAATCACTATCTTTAACCCTTGATATCTTTATGATCGAGACCTTTTGGACGAAAACTCTGAACTGAAACTTCTAGATATCGATACAAACTTTCCAAAACCGTCGAGTTCGTTCTCTAACGATCGACGTACACCATTACGACTACTTTTCGAAGCCATTTTGTTACTTTTATAAAAATTCCGGCGACATTGTTTTGCGACGAAAAGTGGTAATTTCACCAAAAATCATTATAAAACCATTGTAGGATGACATTTTGGCGTAAAAGCGGTAAAGTCATTTTGAAGGGTCTAGGCGTCAAAAGAGTATTTTTCGACGATTAGTAATATTTTCAAAACTCGCTAATGGTATAAATAACATCTGAAGTGCATGCATAACATTACATTGCAACTCATTGCATATCATATCATTCGTGATAGGTCCGGTTAACACATCACATTATACCTCGGTGTACTCACTTTTGTCATCGCCTCGGTTTATCAAGTGAGTAATCACATCCCCTTTTACCGTTTTACTATATTTTGAAATTTGAATGCATGAACCATACTTGAATTAAATTGATCCTTACAATTGTGAACTCTTTTGACTTGAATATTTGAACTCGAATCAATCCTTGAACTTAATTACGAAATTATGACTTATTTGAACTTATTGAACCGTCGTGTTATGACCTTGTCCTAAAGTCTCCAATGTTCGAACATCACTATAAAGTCTCCCATGTTCGGAGCATCACTATATAGACACCTTTGTTCGTAGTATATCTTTGGGAAGAGGCACCAGTGTATCTTTGGGAAGAGGCACCAGTGTATCTTTGGGAAGAGGCACCATGATGGGTCTTTGGGAAGAGGCACCCAGTATAACTTTGGGTAGTGGCACCCACTTAATTTGGTTTCATCGGTAGCATTCACGAATTATTATATTCGTGGTACTATATTGGGAACTATTATGACCACTTACACTTGACTACTTGACGCTATAATTTTTGTGCAATGGGTTGTGTACACACAGGTTGCAAGTTTTGTATGGGCGAATTTGGGCCGAGTGGATACACAATGCCTTTGCTTTGAGAACTATTTTTCGTTGACCGAAAGCTTTGTATATTTCTTCGAGTTTTCTTATTTCACTAAGCGTGTTTACTCACCAACTATTTTCATAGTTGACCCGTTTTCTCTCATGCATTTCGGTGATCGTTAGTAAGCTTTTCTATCAAGTCTTGCATAAAGAAGTTTTCCTTTGGTCGCTACAAGTCGTATGTAATAAAACTCAATATTTTGGAATCTAAACTTTGTAATATATTTGCCGATGATGGCTAAACTAGTATTGTAATGGAGTATTATTTCTTTTAATCTTAATGTTGGTATGTTCTATTATCTTGTGCTTATGTTCCTTCCGTTACACCTCGTGTTTCCGCCTCCGTGAGGTGTGAATGTTATAATCTGAGTGGTGTCTTACCAAAATATTTCACTACCATTGTTAAGCCGTTTTCTATCACTATATAAGCTGTTTTAAAAAAATCACCTTAACAAGTTGTTACTTTTACGCCAAGCCACAACTAAGATTTATTATTAAACTGTAAATGATAAAAAAATGTTTCTTTCTTACTCAATAAAGTGGTCTTACAAACCTTTTCATAAACTTTACTGTAATTTTCTTACAAACTATTTATTCTCGTTTGAGAACAAAGTTTTATAATCAGATATATCGTGCATAAACATTTCTTTCTGTTAACACTCTATAAATGCTTACGCCATTTATCTTTCACTCAACTGATAAGTTAGGATTTGACGATTGACCTTTTAGGAAAGACTTCCTATACCATCTGTGAGGAGGATTCCTCGATACAAGAAAACAATGGAAGGATTTTGGGGATTACCAACAAGGACTAAAACTAGGAGGTAGGATGATTCAAAACTCAACAAAATCTTAAGACATCACGAGACATTCCGAACCACTATTTTGAATTAGAATCCAAACTCTATCATTCCATAAGTGCTAGCTAGACCGAGTTACGAGATTTAATACGAAGCGAATACCCATGAAGCAACACTATAGAGATATACCAAGTCTTCGAACTGAGGCTGTAGAACATTCTATTAAACATGGCCTCAATAATATGTGAACTCCCCTACAATGAGTGTCCCTTAAAGGAAAATTTGGTTAAATTAAGGCTATCGATATAAACTTCCCCAAGGCATTGTGTTCTCTAGAAATTCCAAGTAACCTCATTTCCATATCAAGAGATGCCACAGGTTTGAACATGTCGGACAATCAATGACTCCCCATCTACAAGTGAAACTAGCACAAACATTATTCGACATAGTTTGAGATGATATCTATCTTCTTGCTAGCATGATAACAATATTAGGGATGAACTACATTTGAAGCACTTACTACACCTAATAACCCATCGTTTCGGAACCCGTCGATCATTTTGAAAATACCCTCAAACTTACCACCTTCTATCACATCTCTTTAGAGCGCTTATTCTTAACATAGGATTTGAACACGTCTCATTTTCCTTTTATTTGAAGAGTTATGGCGCCGAAGAGAGCTCCACCAGCTATGACACAAGCCGATATCCAAAAGTATATAAAGGATTGTATAGCTAGGGAACTAGAGAAAGAACGGCAACGATAGCGATGCTGCTGCTTCTGCTGCTTGCATTGTCGAGACCACGGTACATTCTTGAAACTATTAGACATGCTACTACTACGGAGTTGCAGGAGATTCGAGTTGAGTGGTACATACATGGACTTTAAGGCGGTGACCCCAAGTTCGTGAGGCACGAAGGAGCCATTACTATGATCCGTTGGTTGGAAAGGATCGAGTTGTTATTTCTTATATCACGATTGCCCGGATGAGCGCAAGGTGAAATTTGCTACTAGTACACTCTTGGATGAGGCAATGTTATGGTGGAATCATTATGCACGACCTATTGGTATGGAAAATGCTTATAAACTCTCATGGGATCAATTCAAGAGGTTGATGACTAAGTATTGCCCGCCCAAGGAGATGAAGAAATTGAAAATGGAATTTATTGGACTAGTGACCGTTGGTTATGACATTGAGACCTACATCAGAAGGTTTCAAGAGTTGGCTACTTTACGTCCATATATGGTTATGGACAATGAGAAACTACTGGAAAGTTTCATTGGAGGACTTCCAAAATGCATTCAAGGAGAGGTAGCCTCTTTCGATTCGCAAACAATTGAAGGGACCATCAAGGTAACTCAATTACTCATGGCTCAAGTTGTGAAAAGGGAAAACATTATCAACAATAACCACCACAACAATGACAACGATCAAACCAACAACAACCGCGACAACCAAACTAACAACAACAAAAGGAAATGGGAAAATGACCAGGGAGGTTATAACAACAACAACCAAAGCTGTAACACTAACCATCATCAACAACAAAATAGAAGACAAGAAAGCATCGGGGTTCATGTTCTTTGCACCAACAAAGGAAAGAACTTATCTCGAAACTTGCCACGATGCCATCAATGCACTCTACATCATAATGGTCCATGTGGTATATGCTTTATCTGTCAAACGGTGGGACACCTTGCTAAGGACTGCAAGGAAAAGAATATGTTGGGGCTAAACCACTATGTAATCGATGTAAGTATCATCACACGGGTCCTTGCCCTGCCAAGTGCCGCGAATGCCAAAAACCGGGACATCTAACCAGGGATTGTAAAGGCAAAACTATAATTACATGTTTCAGATGTGGGAAGCAAGGACACTATCGGAATCAATGTCCTCAAAAACTAAGGTCAGCAAGTTGAAGGTGCTCATGGATTAGGAAAAGGAGAAGCTCGTCAAGGTACCAACGACACGAAAGACTGAAGAAAATCGGAAACTAACAGTCTTATTTCTCCTTATGCACTATGTAGTACTAAGTTTATGTTTTCATTGTATCCGAATCCTTATAACCTAAGATGTACTACTTTTGATAAACCACTCGTTGTAAATATTCTCATCTATTGTACTTTATTTCCTTTCGATTCAATATCACTTTCGATAATGTTATTTCTTTTTACTTTATCGACCGTTTTAACGACACGGTTTAAATCCTTGTAAGCATCGAGAGTTATAACAACTAAACCGAGCGTCACATCATCGTTCCTTAATTATACATAGCCTAGCTAACTATGTCTAATTCGGAGGATCATGTTATGTTGGGGCGGCTATTTATAAATCTTAGTGCAAGCAAAATGTTCACATAATCCACAAGTCAAAGTATTACTCATGCGAGATTTACCCAATCGATGTTTTGTACACTCTCAATCATCGACAACAAGATAACTACATTTCTCCATGTCTTCTCTCCTCGATATTCATCATAAACTCAAAATTCGATAGACTTACACGAACCGAATTCGGGGTGAATTCCTTTTTAGATGGGCGAATGTGACAATCCGTACTTTCGGTCATTTCTCGACAGTTCATGTCTCATTATTTCAACATTTATAGTAAACTTGGTTTACTTGTTTCAAATTCGCGTAACCTTGGAGGTTTAGCGGCGAATTCATGATCATGACATCACGTACATTTCATATGGACTATGATTAGTCTACATTTCATTGACATCATGTGCATTTCATTAGTACATTCACAACATTTCATTTCACCTTCAACGCGAAATTTTATATTTAATAAATTTTATCGTGAGTTTTATTTTGATTATTTAATCCATTACTTTCAAAATGATCCCGAGGTATTTTTAAACTTACATTTAGTTTATAAAACTATATTTTAGTTTCCTAGTGTTTTGAATTTATTTCGTATATTAATCGTTAAAGTTTAATTATTACGTCGTTTTCTTAAAAATTATACGATAATTATTTTATCACCCAAATTTCACAAGGAAAGTATTTTTACAATTTTATCATCTCAATACAATCTATTTTAAATTATTAAAAGTTACTTGCACCAAAACTTCCATTTATCTTAACTTAACTTTGTTTTACTTATACTTTGTCAAATATTTGCACATTCTACTCAAACATATACAAGTATACATTTTAAAAAAAAAAAATTATAATTAGAGACAAGTCCCCAAAATCACGCCCGTGGGGAGGGAGGTCAATTGATTGGCATGGTAAGTTGATTGTAATAAATACTTGCTTATATATATAGTTTACCTCAAATAATATCTCATACTTTTCATTCTCATTTCAAAGAGTTAGTAGAAAACTTTTCCTCTCTTCCTTTTGGGTCTCCAAAACCGCCAAGCAACAAGAACAACCAAGGGATCAAAGTTTTCAAGCACAAGTGTTTTACAACCTAGATATATCCTTTATATGGTTTGAAATAAAACCAAGGATATTTAAGTTAATCCTTGTTACCTACACCTCTTCATTTTCACTAGTAAGCATATTCTTATC
The DNA here is from genome assembly GCA_022545495.1 of Chrysanthemum lavandulifolium. Classification (NCBI taxonomy): domain Eukaryota; kingdom Viridiplantae; phylum Streptophyta; class Magnoliopsida; order Asterales; family Asteraceae; genus Chrysanthemum; species Chrysanthemum lavandulifolium. The sequence goes on along the minus strand of CM040239.1, from coordinate 65,142,815 downwards.
ATTTTTATGTTTCCTCTTCATTTTCATAAGTTTCTTTTCATTCTTGGAGCTTATATGCATGTTATGTGATTTATACCATTTATTTCATGATTTTAAAGTTATATATACAATATGGTCATCCTATAATTACTCCCATGGTATTCTTTGGTCTTGATGGTGATTAGGAACCCATGACACCCTAAGAAGGTGTATGGTAGGATTAGATTAGTTTTGGAGTTGATTTGAAGGGATTAGAATAGGTTTTGTCCGAGAAAAACTATTTTCGATAACTATATTTTAAGGTTCTGTCCTTGTTTCAGTTTTCTGGAAAATCCGACAGCTAGTACGAAATTTTGGCCTTGATTTTAGAAAATATACTTTAAAAGCGAATCCGTGGCCTTTTGAGCGGATAAAAGCGGAGTTATAACGAAGCCGTGGTGAATTTTTAAAGTTTGACGACTAAGCGTACATTTTCAGAAAATTTCAGCAAGCGGTTTTACATATTTCGGTCAAAAAGCAGCCTTAAGCTTCACAAATTATTCGACTTCTCAAAAATATATTAGTATACTTGATACGAAGCTAAGGACATATTTTACGTGAAAACGGTTTAAAACGACAAATATATGCACGTTTTATAAGGTTGCCGTAAATATTATTTTCGAAAAACTATATTATTTTACGTTACAAGTATTTTATTAGTTTGTAAGAGCTATGTTTGCGTGATTTTAGCCATGATGTGAAACTTTTATAACGAAATGTCTTCTAGTAAAATCAAGTTCATCGGCCATATTTTTCAAAACAAAAAGCCGTTTGTCAAGCGAAGTTATGGTAAATTATTTACGGACGTTCAAACTTGGCGAAACTTATTTTACACTACGATTAGCAAAAATCACTATCTTTAACCTTTAATATCTTTATGATCGAGACCTTTTGGACGAAAACTCCTGAACTGAAACTTTTAGATATCGATACAAACTTTCCAAAACCGTCGAGTTCGTTCTCTAACGATCGGCGTACACCATTTACGACTACTTTTCCGAGCCATTTTGTTAATTTCATGATTTTTCCTACGACATTGTTTTGCGACGAAAATGGTAATTTCACCAAAAGTCATTATAAAACCATTGTAGGATGACATTTTGACGTAAAACATGTAAAGTCATTTTTGATTGGTCAAGGCGTCAAAAGAGTATTTTTCGACGACGAGTAATATTTTCAAAACCCGTAAATGGTATAAATAACATACGAAGTGCATGCATAACATTACATTGCAACTCATGACATATCATATCATTGATAATAGGTCCCGGTTGACGATTACATTAAACCTCGGTGTACTCACTTTGCCGTTATTCCGTTTATCCAAGTGAGTTTTCATAGCCCGTTTTACATGCTTTCGATTATTTTCAAACCCGGGGAGAATACATTGCACTACATTTTTTTTTGTACGATACCAAGTATGTTAAATTCATTACATTGCTTAAGTTACCACATATGCCAATTTGAAAGTCCCATTACTTGAACATGAACCGTTAATCTTTGAAGGCGAGGATGAGTGGATAGATCTATCGAGGTGGCGCCTCCATCCCGGTTGGTGAATCCCAACCAAGTGAACGGATGCATTTCATTTGATGGTATTACGGAGTTGTCTGCAAACACTCTGCGAGGGGCATACATTATTGAACAGTCTAGTTTGGGGTCATGGGCTTAGAGCAATTGTAACATTATTTTTACGTGATCGGATTGTCATGCATATTCTATACTTGTGTAGTCGTATAAAACATTTACATAAACCTATGATTTCTCACCAACATTATTGTTGACCGCTTTTAGCAATGTATTTTCGTGGCGAGGCATTCATCATGACATGGTTTAGGGACCTACATTTTGAGTCATGGCGTCGACTTACATTATGTACATTATGGTACTTTATTTCAAAACATCGTTTGGATTTGTAACATGGATGTATTTTAGCAAACTTTGTAAACCTTTTGGGACCGATGTTGTACTCTGATTGTTTTTATGAAATATCCAACGATGTGCTTTTATAAAACGACACTTTAGGTCGTTCAATATAACTGTGATGTGGTGCTATGACAGTCAATCCCCAGGAATTCCATTCCGCTGCAAAACAGGTAAATTGGGGGTGTGACATCTACTTACTTTCCACCTTGTGTGAAACAACAAGTCTTCATTAATTTTGTGTCCTAATGAGATATTGTGGATGATCTCTTGGCTCTAGACTTAATAGTGCACATTTGGTTTCCTATGTCGGAGACTAGGGAGAGGGTCTCCTTCTTCAATATCAACAATCTCTAAGAGAAAGTCGATAGATTATGTAGGTTCCCGTGAGAATGAAACAAGCCCTTTTAAGAGGAACTTGACTAGCTTGGGAAGTTTAGTGCGGTGCGTCACTAGGTCCATGACGTCTTGTCTTCAATACCGTGTTACCTTAGTAAACACCAAGAGTATATGTATTGAACCGGTTTACATCTAAGGTTGAATTATGGAGGGCTATTTCTTTTCACCCTTTTCACATTCAATTCTTTTCATTCTTCAACCCCTTCGGTGCTTACCGAGACTTCATAGCTAGAACCTTGTTGGGTTTATTCCGATTACTAGCTGCATCTCATCCGCACTCTTCCCATTTCTCACTTTTCTCCTTTTTTCATCATACCTAAGGACTCTACACTATCTAGTGGATTGTCCTCGGTAGATCCCTCCGGTTCAGCGGATCGTGAGAACTAATACCTAACCTCACCATCCTTATAACTCCATGCATAAAGTAAAATGGTCGGTCTTTTGGTACAGTTCGTTCTTCCTTAAAACCAATTCAAAAATTATTTGGAAAAACAATCAAGGTACTTGTGATATAAAATCAAAGCATTTTGTACCTTAATAGTTTTGATCATTTAGAAATGCTCCCCCACAACATGTGCATATAATTTTATAAATTGTTTAGCACATGGAGGCAAGAGTTCTTTTGAAATAAATTCTTGATCACAATTTCCAAGGAAAAAGCCATTTGATTTTCTTTGGTAAATTCTCCCCCTCAATATGTGCATAGGATATTTGAAATCATTTTATCACATGGAGGCAGGAGTTCTTTAAAGTACTTCCACGATCACGAATGCCATAGAGAAAACCTTTAAAACTCAATCAAGAAACTTATGATAAAACATTGAAACCTTTGTACCTTGATAGTTTAATTTCTTTAGAAATGCTCCCCTTAATATGTTCTTGAAATTGAAAGCATTTAGCACATATGGGAGAGTGCCGCACTTTGAGTCAAAACGATCACTTGTTATCGATTTCATATTTAACTCACATTTTCTCCCCGATCAATAATATCAAATCCTTTGAGATTTTGGATCCCAAGTGATTTAAATAGGTTTAGAAAACATGGGAGAAAAGCGTGTTCGATTAATTTAATTCGATAGTGGAACATATTTAGACATTAAAGATTGTTAGTGTCATGTATGATAATTTTTAAGAGATCTTTTAGGTAAAATAAAACATTTTCACAATCAAACAAGAACAGAAAAAATTTCATTTTGAAAGACCTTTAACCTTTGAAGAAAATCATACCATGATATAACATTAAATCTTTAGATCACCACTTATTATAACGTATAAACGGACTTTTTGATGAAATATCGTTCAAAATATTTAATATGAAATCACTTAAGATTTGACAAAATAAAGTCAGGTTGATTTCAAGACTTTGAATTCGATTTATTTTCAAAACAATATTTTCCATTTTCAAAACAATATTTTCAAAGTTTTAGAAAACAGTATCATCACTATTATCCCCGCACAAAGATACGTTAGGTGGTGGAGCCTCTTTTGTTGTTGTTCTTTGTAAGGCGGGAAGAAAACCGTCTGCGAAGCGGTGAGACTTACGTTGCATTTTAATGCCAACGAGTTCAAATTAAGCTCCGTTTCTTCATTTTGCGATGAAGAACACCATCTAGCGATGCGATGAGACCTCTTACGTTACATTTTCCATGCCAACTCTTCATAGACGTCCAATTAAGCTCTGTTTCTTCATTTGTCAACCCAAGATATAGTTACTCTTTCCTTTTGGCATCCAATCATCTTCAATTGTGGGATCCAGATCGGGAACATTCTTATATACCAATATACTTGCATACGTTAGTAGACATACAAACAGATATATGGTGGTTGACAACACCCAAACAGCAATCAACTAATAACAGTCAATTCAACATATCAATCAGATCATATAAAGCATGGGATTATGTTTTTATCAAAATCTAATCATCTAAACCTAACAATCATATCCTAGGCACCTAGTCCTTCAACGTAGGTTAACAACATTTTTCAGTTAAGCATTTAGGATAATTAAGAAAGCCCGTTAGATGATATAAATTTGAAAAACATTCTCCCCCTCAATCAATGAATTATTTTTCTGAAAAGTTTAGAAGCGCTGAAGTCATTGATTGAGTTTTCAATTTTTTCAAGAACTCACGGCGATTGATTTTCAAACAACTCATTTTCCACCATTTTGAATACAACAAATATTTTTAAAGAAGAATTTTAGGCGGAAAAACATTTGTGTAGGAGCAACGAGTCTTTTTGATGACATGCTTTCCTCGTAGTTGTTTTAGGATAAGTGCACAAAATTTTTGAAAATTGGTTTAGCGCAACACTTTCCTTTCTTGAAGAATGGGTTGCTATCTGAAATAATAGCAAGCCATAGTTTAAGCACGGGTTACAGTCTGAAATAACTGTAAGCCATAGTTTGAGACATGTTTTGGAAAAGAATATTTACACCTCCTGCTCGAACTTCATCTATGGTCCTGTGCCATTATTGAATGACATTTCTAAGACCGCAGATGTTATCGATACTAGAAGACATGTCTTGTGAAAACATATTTTCGGTCTTTTTCAAATTTTCTGATTTTTATGGGTTTTTGTTGGTTTTATATTTTTCTATTTTGTTTTGCAGGTTTTATATTTTTGTATTTTGATTTTCTGATAAGTATATACACAGATAGAGTAGATGATATAGTTTAAGAGGATGATGATACGAGTACCGAGATAAGGATATCGAGCAGCACGTCGTAGAAGATAGAATTCGTCATCTCTTAAATTTCCACCACCAAAGCTTCCGAGGCTCCAGAATAGAAGATAGAACATGAGCCTTTGAGAAAGAGAGACTTTGGCGACATCCCCCAAACCGAAAATCCTTATGTTGAGAAGATTCAAGCTTTATTTCAAGCTTTAGCCAGTGCACAAAGAAGCACACCATTATCATTGATCCTCATCGCTCCTTTTAAGAATAATCACCGTGATTCTTCGTTCGAGGTTATATCGTCCAATAGAACAACGACAATGTATCATCACATTTTAAATAATCTTCTCAAATTCCATACCCATCAAGTGCAAGCAATCCATACCAAAAGTTGTCATGAAACCACTTCCCCAAGTAGGCGAATTGATGCGGTCGGTCTCTTAGACTAGAGCTCACGAACCCGAATACACATATACCAAAGACAAAGAAACTTATACCATCAAAGTAGCAGATTAAGTCCAATAGCCAAAGAATAACCC